>CM067319.1:81149814-81749814 GCA_034231615.1 Meghimatium bilineatum
GTCCATGGATCAATCGGTATGTAACATGCGTAACTAATAACTACCTATCTGCTTACATACCTGTATTTACTTACCTGTATAACCATCTACCTACTTACTGTATATCTATCTACCTACCTATATATCCATCTACCTACCTGTATATATATCTACCTACCTATATATCCATCTACCTACCTATATAACCATATATCTACCTGTATATCCATTTACCTAAATGTATAGGTTTTTGTATATGCCAGTATGAATAAGAAACATAATTTTATGAGGCACAGGAAGGCTTTAGATCCGGCAGAGGCACCAGAGATCATATCTTCAACATGATAACCTATCTTTTTATATACTGTGGCTCTTGTTTGCCTTGCGGAGCCAGGGGTAGAAAAGTTCTCTGAAGATGGTCTTCTTGTGTGCTGTTTGTAAGTTTGTTCCTTTGGCGTCTTTGATTTCGTGATCCATCTTTTACATGGTCTGCCTCTGGCTTTATAGCCGCGATGTCTATGTGTCATGATCATTCGTGGCATGCTGTCTGTTGGTAATCTGGAAGCGTGTGAAATCCATTCGATCTGTTGTCTTTTGATATGTTCCAATACTGGTATTGTTTTGGTTATATGTCTGATGTTATTGTTTCTAATTATATCTCTTAATATCACCCTGAGTATTTTTCGTAGACATGTCATTTCTGCAGTCATTATTTTTCTTTTGTCTTGTGCTGTCATTGTCCAGTTTTGGCAGTGGTAGCATAGTGATGGAATAATAATTGTCTTGTATAATGCAACTTTAGTGTCTATGTTTATATTTCTGTTCTTGAAGTTAAAAGGAGAATAGGAATGGATACAAATGCTTTCGATGACATGAGAAAAATATTAACATCTAAATAAATCACAAACTAAAAATTGAAATTTTAAAATCTACATCTATTCTACAATAATTTATGGCTCAGAAACATGGATAATGAATAAACAGCTAGAAGACCAAATGTATGCCTCTAAGATGTAATACAGTCAATCCTATTATAACACAATGTGTGCGTTATAAAAGAAATTCGCTATATACAGTACAAACAATAAAGAACAAATATAATTGGGAATTATTAAAAGTTGTTAAACTGGAAAATCTGCTATACAAAGATAAGATATAGCGGGATTCCACTGTACCTAGAAGAATAAGGACAACTACATGGAAAAAGAAGAAAACGAATCAAGAGATTCTGACAATACTTCGCATGAAAATATAACAATTAAAAAATTAAAGGAAAAACAAAATCAAACAAATAAAATATTAAGAAAATACAAAAAAACTTCACTTCTTGTTGAAGACCTTAGTTGAAGGTAAAGTTGAAGGGCGGTGAGCAAGAGATAGGCAGAGTTACACATTACAAGTGGAAGGGAAATATTTCGAGATGGACAGGTTATATTCTAGCATAGTGCTCCACCAAGACAAGAAACAGAATGTTGGCCAACCTTCATTGCAGAGATGACACTTGATGATGGTGAATATCCAACTATCTGATCTGCTACATGTTTGTCTATCAAAGTTGTTCCCGTGTATAAGCTAAAGTTGTTCCCGTGTATAAGATAAAATTGTTCCCGTGTATAAGATAAAGTTGATCACAATGTTCCTATATGCCAGATATTCACAAACTGTAGCTTCTTGGTCAAAGTTGTTCCCGTGTATAAGCTAAAGTTGTTCCCGTGTATAAGCTAAAATTGTTCCCATGTATAAGCTAAACTTGTTCCCATGTATAAGCTAAAATTGTTCCCATGTATAAGCTAAAATTGTTCCCGTGTATAAGCTAAAATTGTTCCCGTGTATAAGCTAAACTTGTTCCCGTGTATAAGCTAAAGTTGTTCCCGTGTATAAGCTAATAAAGTTGATCACAATGTTCCTATATGCCAGATATTCACAAACTGTAGCTGCTTGGCCACTAACGGAACGTCAACAGCCAGAGGTGGTCTCTGTGTGCCAGAATGCACTAGCTTGTACCCCTACCTAGCTTTGTCTTTCATTGGAGCCTTCGCAACCACACTGGTCATCATGCCTGGTTTTATCGTCAGCGTCAGGTAAGTATCTGTGTGTGAGAGTCTGTCTGAATGCTTGTGAGAGTGCTTGTCGGTATGTGTGTGTTTGTGCATGCCCTGTCTGTTTACCATTGAAAGTAGTGATTCTAAGGAAATGGGGGATCAATATAACAATATGTACTATGAATGTAAGACTATGTTAAAAGCAGAATATAAGAAAAAGTGAAAGCAGATGCACCCAACTGCAGAACCAAATGACCCCTTCCATCAAATGTCATGCAAGGAACAAACCATCATCTTCAGACATTAAACTGGCCACAAGAGACTGATAAATCACACGTTCTGAAAGTTAATAATTGGCAGGACAGACCTGTGCAACTGTGGACTGAGCCTAAAGACTGCAGAACACATTCTTCATGCCTGTCAACTCTACCAAGAAGAGAGGGAGAAAATATGACCTACTGAGACGGCACTGCTTCCAGACTTGAGGGGTTCCATGGATGACCTGAAGTGAATCACACAATTCATGGAAGCTATTGGTGCTGTAACCTGATATCTGACTGAAGAACGATGAAGAAGAAGAAGAAGAGTAGTGATTCTTGTGGACCTGCATATGATTATAGCTTATCTCTTACATACACATTTGTTTTAATCTCTCTATTGGAAATGAGACCGTGTTAAACTGCTTCCACGCACGCTGTATCCAAGCAATCACACAATACTAAAGTCCGAACTAGAGTTAATATTTCAAGCAATCACATAATACTGAAGTCCGAACTAGAGTTAATATTTCAAGCAATCACGCAATGCTAAAGTCCGAACTAGAGTTAATATTTCAAGCAATCACACAATACTGAAGTCAGAACTAGAGTTAATATTTCAAGCAATCACACAATACTGAAGTCCGAACTAGAGTTAATATTTCAAGCAATCACACAATACTGAAGTCCGAACTAGAGTTAATATTTCAAGCAATCACACAATACTGAAGTCCGAACTAGAGTTAATATTTCAAGCAATCACACAATACTGAAGTCCGAACTAGAGTTAATATTTCAAGCAATCACACACTACTGAAGTCCGAACTAGAGTTAATATTTCAAGCAATCACACAATACTGAAGTCCGAACTAGAGTTAATATTTCAAGCAATCACACACTACTGAAGTCCGAACTAGAGTTAATATTTCAAGCAATCACACAATACTGAAGTCCGAACTAGAGTTAATATTTCAAGCAATCACACAATACTGAAGTCCGAACTAGAGTTAATATTTCAAGCAATCACACAATACTGAAGTCCGAACTAGAGTTAATATTTCAAGCAATCACATAATACTGAAGTCCGAACTAGAGTTAATATTTCAAGCAATCACATAATACTGAAGTCCGAACTAGAGTTAATATTTCAAGCAATCACACACTACTGAAGAAGGCCCAACTGAGATGGACCGGACATGTGCGCATGCCAAATAAACGCATTCCTAAAGAGCTGGTGTATGGTGAGATCTATAAGGAGAAGCGACTGGCCGATGGACAGAAGAAGTTGAAAAAGTGAAATATCTTAGCACCATGTTAACATCAGAAGGTAGATGCTCAAGTGAGATAAAGTGTCGTACAGCACAAGCCAAATCAGCATTCCAAAAAATGGGAATCATTTTGTGCAATGGAAGACTATCAATGCAGATCCGAATTCGAGGGCTGAGATGTTATATCGAACCAATTCTTTCTTATGGATTGTTCCATTTTTGCATGGACTGTACCAAAAAAAAAAAAATGAAAATACCATAGACAGCCAAGAAAACTAATGCAGATATTCTCATTGATGCTGGCGTAAAAAAGATCAATCATATCAAACATTAGGGGCAGACAGTCAATGTTTCTAGGGCATGTGCTGAGAAGAACACAGCTTGAACACTTAATAATCACTGGAAAGTTCAAGGGCGGAAGAGATAGGGGACGACAAAGAGAAAAGTTACTAAATGGACTTGTATTGTGGCATGGTAGAAGCTCACCAACCAAGCTTATTGACAACACGAGACAGAGAGTCGTGGAGAAACATGATCGCCATTCGGCATTGCACTTGATTGATTGATATTACTCTGTGCCAGATTGGACTTATTCAGTCATCTCCGCACACGCCATAGAGATGCAACAACAAAAGTTGAAACTATTGCTATCATTTTGCATGCAATAGACGGTTAGTATGTGAATTAGAAATATATTGAAATAACACTTGTATTTGAAGGTATGTCTGTATCCGTCTCTACATGTCTACAGTGAGTGTCCAACTCTCACAATCATACAGCATAATAGAAATAAATTAGTGAACTATAAATGTTGATCTTTATTCCAACACTTTAATCGCTATTTCATATTAAATTATCCTTGACGTGGTAAGTAAAATCGTCTTCAGAAACTTCTTCTTCTTCTTCATCGTTCTTCAGTCAGATATCAGGTTACAGCCCCAATAGCTTCAATGAATTGTGTGATTCGCTTCAGGTCATCCATGGAACCCCTCAAGTCTGGAAGCAGTGCCGTCTCAGTAGGCCATATTTTCTCCCTCTCTTCTTGGTAGAGTTGACAGGCATGAAGAATGTGTTCTGCAGTCTCTGGGCTCAGTCCACAGTTGCGCAGGTCTGTCTCACCAATCTTCAGCTTTCGAAACATGTGACTTCTCAGTCTGTTGTGACCAGTTCGTAGTCTGAAAATGATGGTTTGTTCCTTGCGTGACATTTCGTGGTAGGGGTCATTTGGTTCTGCAGTTGGGTGCATTTGCTTCCACTTTTTCTTATATTCTGCTTTTAACATATCTTACTTTCATAGTACGTATTATCATTTTCTATTTGTTCCAGTGATCCCCCTTTCCTTGCCAGGAGATCAGCTTTTTCATTTCCAGGTATGCCACAGTGACCTGGGAGCCACTGCAGTACTGTTTCTTTGGTGGTACTGCTGAAGTGTAGTAAGCAGGCCGTAAGTTCATTCATGCTCGTGTTCTTTGGATCTTTCAATGCCTGCAATATTGATTTTGCATCCGTTAGAAATACTACATGTCTCTTCAGAAACTAAGAACAATGTTATCTGAAAGCAAAATGAAACGAAATATCATTGTTGATTTACTGCTGTTCCAGCGAGTCATGGGCTCATGCTCTTTGAGTCAAAGTAAATTCCATAGATTTATACAAATCTCAAATCAATTTTTCTGTATTACATGAACTCGTTACAGGTCTGTCAAAGAAGAAGACAAACCGTTAGCAATTGGTTTTGCTGCCTTCGCAGGAACATTGATAGGTAAGTGGTTTTACAAAACAAAATGTAAAAACAGTTGTCTCTAGTTCTATAAATTTGATCAAAGTACAGTATCCCGTTATAACAACTTGGTCCGAACCAACAGTGGAATCCCGTTATAATTAATTGGTCCCAACTACCAAAAGTACAGTGGAATTCCATTACAGCAACTTGGTCCGAACCAACAAATGTACAATGGCATCCCGTTATAACAACTTGGTGCAACCAACAAACGTACAGTGGAATCCTGTTATAATAACTTGGTCGGAACCAACAAACGTGCAGTGGAATTCCGTTATAACAACTTGGACCAAACCAAGAAAAGTACAGTGGAATCCCGTTATAACAACTTGGTCCGAACCAACAAACGTGCAGTGGAATCCCGTTATAAAAACTTGGACGAAACCAATAAAAGTACAGTGGAATCCCGTTATAACAACTTGATCAGAACCAACAGAAGTACAGTGGAATCCCGTTATAACAACTTGGTCCGAACCAACAAAATTAAAGCGGAATCTGTTATAACAACTTGGTCAAAAGCAACAGAAGTACAGTGGAATCCCGTTATAACAACTTGGTCCGAACCAACAAAATTAAAGCGGAATCTGTTATAACAACTTGGTCAAAAGCAACTGAAGTACAGTGGAATCCCGCTATAACACTTCTCCCGAACCAACAAAATATGTATGTTATAGCAGAAAATTGCAATATGTTGGATAAACAATAAAGAATAAATATAATTGTGGATTTTTAAAAGTATTGTTATATAGGGAAATTTGTTATAAAAGAATGTGTCTTCTTCTTCTGCGTTCGTTTTCAAACTCCTGCAGATTAGCAGAATGTAGTCCGGAGAACGAAATGCGTTGTGTCATGGTTTACAGCATTGCTGCGATATCTGCGCATTTCGGCCTGACACATCCGACTTCGGCATGGCTTTGGGTCTCTGACCCTATATGGGATGGGACAGCCAACTCCATCCCATAAACTCTTTAGTCGCCTTTTACGACATGCGTGGAAGGTAAACAGTGTTGCTATTCTTTGCTCCCCTTTCGGGCCCCGGCAACACACGGGCGTAAGAATATGTTACAGAGAGATTCCACTGCATACAGAAATGTTGTATCAGGTTCTCAAACAGTGTAGTTCAATGTTGTGCCCACTGATGTTATGGTATCCACGAATTATTTTCCTGGCTCTTTCAAAGTTATTCAGAATTTCGATACACTCATTTTTATGAACAACAGACTTATTGTCCTATGACAACTTGATCCGGACCAACGAAATATGCATATAACAAACATTTGCAATATCAAGCACAAACAATAAACGATAAATATAATTGGAGAATTTGAAAATTGTTGTTATATAGGGAAATGTGTTATAAATATATGATGAAAAAGTGTTGTTGGTATTATTATTTCACGTTAGCATCCAACAGTAAATCTAGCACTGGGTGGAGACAATCAACAGAAATTTTACACCGTATTGCCCTTACAGCGGGTACTTTCAATAAACTATGTAAGATCTGGACGTCAAACACACTAAGAAACACTACAAAATTCATGTTATTTAACTCCAACATCAACTCTATTCTATCATATGGATGCGAAAGTTGGAAAGCCACAAATAAGAGACTAAACACCTTTGAAAACAAATGCCCACGTACCATTCTGAGTTGGGGTGACTTTAAATCTAAACTACTATACGAGAAGAAAGCAAACAAACCCATATACCTTCCTTCATTATACAAAGGCGATGGACTCACATCGGCCATGTTCTCATAATGAATAGCCTAAGAATTCCCCATCAGTCACTAAATTGGGTACCACCGGGAGTAAGAAGAAGAGGAGGACCAAGAAAAACTCTACGAAGAACCATTAATAGAGAAGGTATGTCAATGAACCTAAACAACACCCAAGAACTGAAAGACCTGGCAACACAAAGACAAAAATGGAAAGTTATGGTTTCTGGCCTATGGCCCTGGAGGAGCATAACATCTGACAGTGATAGTGTGTAGTGGTCGTTCAGTCAGACTTCATTACCTGTATCCCACGTAAGTACTGTTTTCATACAGTTTTACAGCAGTATTACTTTTTATTGTATGAAGGATCATGACGTAACTGGATTTTTTTCCCATTGGCAATTTCTGAAAGATTGGAATATCGAATTATTCATAAATTAAAATCTGCACAGGTTATATCTTGGTGACCATCAGTAAAGGGATACGTGTTAGGCGTATTAATTATACACCCTGCTGAATGTAAGAAAATTGTTTGTTATAGTACTCATTTTTTTTCAATTTTTTGCAATGCCGGTTATTACCTCTAGTACTGTATATAGCGAATTTCTGTTATTACATGCATATTTCGTCTGTCTGTTGTTATAACGGGATTTCACTGTCAGTTCTAATATATGTAAATATATCTGCTAATTTTAAACATATTCGGCAGTGTCTCAAGTTATTAAATGAATTTTTTTTATATTCTGTCTATTGATTGCTTTTTTTGTTATTTTAAATTAAATGCATTTTTTTCATACTGCATTAATGAAGCCAGCATTTCTTCAATAATTTTCATTCCAAAATATTCATACTTCACAGAACAAACACAAAAATCTCCATTGAAAAATATTACATCTTCTGCGCTTAACCAATATATTCTACGGAAACCCGGATACACACATTTTTTAAAGTCGAGTATTATATTAGAATCACATACCAAACTGTCGAAGACGGATGCGTTGGGCCAGTGACGCAAATAAAACGGCGACATGACGCATTTCCTTTCTCTGGGCTTCATCCTGCTGGAAATCTAGTAGGACCATTGTCCTGTTACAATAGAGATCCAGCAGGAGTTTGAGATTGAACACTGAAGAAAAAGACATACTAAAAAAATTAATCACCAAAAACACCCAAACAACAAAGTTAAACAATTTTATTCTCAGATTGCGTTAACCTTCAACAAAGTTGTATCTGCAATCTTGTCTAGCTAGAAGAAACAATTGAAGGAGTTTTGCACTCTTTTAAACAACTTCCCAACTTTTATAACAGTTGAACGGGGCGGAGTGTGTGTGACTGCGTTATTCAGGTGAAGTCATATGAAGTGAGGGCTGGAAATGTTCTTTATCTTCAGAAAAGAAATTACTGAGTTTCGAGAACAAATGTCTTCGTAGGATAACTAACACCCATCGGAGTGAATTCAAATCGAATGATAAAATCAGAGAAGAGACATCAAAACTTCATCACAGATGTTATTAGAAAACGCCGTTGGTCCTACATCGGGCATGTCCTACGCTCAGGCATCAACAGAATACACCACCAATCTCTTGAGTGAATACCTACAGGCAAAAGAGCCATGGGTAGACCAAATGAAACACTCAGAAGAACAATACTTGGAGAAAGTAAAACAATTAATATACATACTATTCAAGAACTGCACATAATAGCTTTGAACAGACAGAATTTGAGAGATCTGACCTATGCTAACTTCAGCGCTAAGGGAAAATGAAATGAATTAATGTGTGTGAATAGATATATTTTTTATGCAGATGTTTTGAAATGAATTCACACCCAAAATTTCTTTCCCAGGTTGGTTTCCTGGACCTGTGGTCTTTGGGTCTCTCATCGATACAGCCTGTATTTTATGGAAAACTACCTGCACATCTATTGGCGCTTGCTCTTTGTATGACATCGAACTTTTCCGGGTTCGTCTACACTCTCTTCTGATTGGACTTCGGATAATTACGGTCACTTTGTACATTACAGCCTTGATATTTGCCACATGTTCTAAAAAGACAGTTTTTCAACCTCATAATGACGAAATCACCGTCAATAATAATTCGAAGTATCGTGGGAATGAATTGAAGATAAATGGTACAGAAGTTGCTCTTATTATGAAGGACAACACTGGAATTCGAGAAACGGATATTAATTAGTAATAACCGTGAGATATTTGTACATAAACTAATTATTGGGGTGTATGTATGTACGCGAAATGACACATTCACGGAGGAAGACAGAAAAAAGTGGTATTGGTGGGGAGCTAACAAACAGAACCATAACATAAGTCATCTGTATAATAGCAAAGAAATCAGAAAGATTCTGCAATGGAAAGTCAAACTGTAGCAAAGAATTGAGTAGTATAAAAAAAACAGCAGAGGCTCTTGCAATGAAAAGTCAAACTCTAACTTAGAATCCTGCAATGAGAAGTCAAACTCTAACTTAGAATCTTGCGTTGAGAAGTCAAACTCTCTTAGAATCTTGCAATGAGAAGTCAAACTCTAACTTAGAATCTTGCAATCAAAATCAAACAACAGAGAATACTGTAATGGAAAGTCAAACTCTAACTTAGAATCTTGCAATGAAAAGTCATACTCTAACTAAGAATCTTGCAGTCAAAATCAAACGGCAGAGATACTGTAATGGAAAGTAAAATTCTAACTTTCCACCGAAGACGGATGTATCGGACCATTGGCGCAAATAAAACGGCAACACTGCGCATTTCCATTCTCTGGACTATATCCTGCTGGAAATCTAGTAGGGCCATTGTCTGCTGCAAGAGAGATCCAATGGGAGTTTAAGAATAAACATTGAAGAAGAAGAAGAAGAAGAAAACTCTAACTTAGAATCTTGCAATCAAAATCCAACGGCAAAGAATTTTGTATAAAGAATCTTTCATCTCATACATTGACACTCAATAACATAAAACTCTAGTGTAAACAAAAAACATGGATCTGTTACTAATGTATGCTTGTACGGGAATTATATGAAACAAAATATTTATTTCTTATGTGCTTTGTTAGGGGCGCTTTTCTGCCCTTTCATTGTGTCATTGTACTCAGTATGAAATCTTGCCATGCATCTACCTTTACGTGCCTTTTACATTGGCCATCCCTTCAATGTTCGGACTGGACTGACTAGAATCACTGTATGTCAGTGTCGCTGTATGTGGTGGTGCTGATGGTGTCGGAGATATTGTCTGTCTCTAATGCAGTCAAATCTCTTTCCATCTGCTACCTCCACATTCTCGGACACGATCCCCAAATGATTTGGCCAGAATCAGCTCGAGCTGCTGTATTTCTGTTTTCAGGGTGCACCGCGAGGAGGTACATTTGTGATCTTGGTTATCTGCTAACCCTGGTTCCGCCTAGAGCAATACGTTCCATGTGCACCACACAACAGAAATGACTTGTCTACATAGAATTCTCAGAGTAACAATAAGAGATAAATACATCAGAAAACCACCAGACACAATGCCAACCCTGGATTACATCAGAAAACCAACAGACACAATGCAAACAATGGATTACATCAGAAGACAACAGATTAAGTGGTTTTCACATACTTCCAGACTACCATCAGACAGTGTTCCTCAAAAAGCATTGCTATACAGACACGATGGATTCAAAACCAGGGGCAGGACATGAAAACGATGGATGACAGAAATAAAAGAGTTAACGAATACAAAATATATGAAGCACAAAAGAGCCATCACCAGAAAAGAGAACCCCTCTACTACCCCTGACAAGCAAGACATAAAAGGGTATAAAGCGAAAATCAGAAAGAAATAAGTCATTTTTTAATTTACAATTTGATCTTAAACAGTATCAACGAACTGGCAACCCTGGAAAGCTAATGCATGTGAGACATTTTTCCAATTTGAAAGTTACATACAGCTCGCCCTTCTACAATATAAGTCCTAACAAGACAATGTAAACATTTGCTCAGCGAAGGAACTTTTTTCACCCTATCAATAGAAACAATCCATAAAACGACCCTATTGCATGACCCAAGAGGTTAATCTTGCATCACCAGTTAATGAAAATAATAAAACAGCCTCTGGCAGTGACATGCAATAGGGTGATAATATGCCATGTTTATGTCGATATGTTTAAAAAAGGCCTCCACCGAGTACATGTTTACATTGAGTTGTGACATATTTTAGAAGGGCATGCACAGTCACTAAGTGTACAACTCCTGCCTATCTTCAGATGCATGTCTCCTTCCTTGTTATTATGAAAATTTGTCAAGTTTATTATAAAAAGTCCAGTTCTGTGGTAGAGATGTACAGAGCATAACTCACGCGGCTTAGGTACCGGATTCAAAACACACAGCAACTTTTCACCCGGACTGCTCAGAAAGCAATGAGATGTATTTATATTGCATATATTTATACTGCATGTGTTTATATTGTCTTGGAAATGATCACATACAAAAAAAATTATGTGTTGATATCTTTTTTCTGAATAGAATATACTGCCAACTTCATTATAATAGAACCCCCCCTACCCAACCCCCCCCCCCCAATATGTCCCTGTATCTCCATGTCCGTAGTGACAATCTAGAATACATATCTTAACCTGGAAATTCAAATATACAAGTGTTGTAACTGGTATTTTTTCATGATATACATTATACTGTTTTATTGTGTATTAAATTGTCGTAAAGTATGTTATATTTTGTATGAAATTGTGTCTTAAAGTATGTTATATTTTGTATGAAATTGTGTCTTAAAGTATGTTATATTTTGTATTAAATTGTGTCTTAAGAGTATATTTCATTTTGTATTAAATTGTCTCTTAGAATATGTTTTACTTTTTTTATTACAGTAAATTTTGTTTACAGAGTGATTCTGGAACATTTACTCTGGATTTAGAATCTTCTGTGATTGGAAGATAGACATTGGTAGAAGTTTCTATGATTGGAAGGTATACTTTAGCAGAGGATTCTGAAATTGGAAAGCAGACTTTCTGTGATAGGAAAATAGATTTTCAAAGATAACTCGGAGGCAGAAAGGAAAACTTTGAAATAGAATTCTGAAATGGGATGACAGACTTCCGAAGAGAATTCTAAAATGAGATGGAAAGAAGAAGAGATCGAAAGGCAAATTCTAAAAGATAATTGTGCAGTAAATAAATAGACTTTAGAATAGAATTTTGAGATGGTATGACAGACTTTACAAAATAATTTGTAATGGAAAGAAAGACTTTATCAAAGAATGATTCATCTGGACCAGGTCTTTCATTACTTTTTCCCTCATTCCATCTCCAAATTTTGATGACTCATCGCATTCTTTCCCACTTTACAGTGTCAGTGTATCTCCAGTCTATCACAACTATCTTTCTTTCCCACTTTACAGTGTCAGTGTATCTCCAGTCTATCACAACTTTCATTCTTTCCCACTTTACAGTGTATCTCCAGTCTATCACAACTATCATTCTTTCCCACTTTACAGTGTATCTCCAGTCTATCACAACTATCATTCTTTCCCACTTTACAGTGTATCTCCAGTCTATCACAACTTTCTCACCTTTCAGTGTATCTCCAGTCTATCACAACTTTCTCACCTTTCAGTGTATCTCCAGTCTATCACAACTACCTTTCTTTCCCACTTTACAGTGTATCTCCAGTCTATCACAACTATCATTCTTTCCCACTTTACAGTGTATCTCCAGTCTATCACAACTACCTTTCTTTCCCACTTTACAGTGTATCTCCAGTCTATCACAACTACCTTTCTTTCCCACTTTACAGTGTATCTCCAGTCTATCACAACTACCTTTCTTTCCCACTTTACAGTGTATCTCCAGTCTATCACAACTACCTTTCTTTCCCACTTTACAGTGTATCTCCAGTTTATCACAACTACCTTTCTTTCCCACTTTACAGTGTATCTCCAGTCTATCACAACTATCATTCTTTCCCACTTTACAGTGTATCTCCAGTCTATCACAACTACCTTTCTTTCCCACTTTACAGTGTATCTCCAGTCTATCACAACTATCGTTCTTTCCCACTTTACAGTGTATCTCCAGTCTATCACAACTACCTTTCTTTCCCACTTTACAGTGTATCTCCAGTCTATCACAACTACCTTTCTTTCCCACTTTACAGTGTATCTCCAGTCTATCACAACTATCATTCTTTCCCACTTTACAGTGTATCTCCAGTCTATCACAACTATCATTCTTTCCCACTTTACAGTGTCAGTGTATCTCCAGTCTATCACAACTATCATTCTTTCCCACTTTACAGTGTATCTCCAGTCTATCACAACTACCTTTCTTTCCTACTTTACAGTGTATCTCCAGTCTATCACAACTACCTTTCTTTCCCACTTTACAGTGTATCTCCAGTCTATCACAACTATCATTCTTTCCCACTTTACAGTGTATCTCCAGTCTATCACAACTACCTTTCTTTCCCACTTTACAGTGTATCTCCAGTCTATCACAACTATCATTCTTTCCCACTTTACAGTGTATCTCCAGTCTATCACAACTACCTTTCTTTCCCACTTTACAGTGTATCTCCAGTCTATCACAACTACCTTTCTTTCCCACTTTACAGTGTATCTCCAGTCTATCACAACTATCATTCTTTCCCACTTTACAGTGTCAGTGTATCTCCAGTCTATCACAACTACCTTTCTTTCCCACTTTACAGTGTATCTCCAGTCTATCACAACTATCATTCTTTCCCACTTTACAGTGTATCTCCAGTCTATCACAACTTTCCCACCTTTCAGTGTATCTCCAGTCTATCACAACTTTCTCACCTTTCAGTGTATCTCCAGTCTATCACAACTACCTTTCTTTCCCACTTTACAGTGTCAGTGTATCTCCAGTCTATCACAACTATCATTCTTTCCCACTTTACAGTGTATCTCCAGTCTATCACAACTATCATTCTTTCCCACTTTACAGTGTCAGTGTATCTCCAGTCTATCACAACTACCTTTCTTTCCCACTTTACAGTGTATCTCCAGTCTATCACAACTATCATTCTTTCCCACTTTACAGTGTATCTCCAGTCTATCACAACTTTCTCACCTTTCAGTGTATCTCCAGTCTATCACAACTATCATTCTTTCCCACTTTACAGTGTATCTCCAGTCTATCACAACTATCTTTCTTTCCCACCTTATAGTGTATCTCCAGTCTATCACAACTATCTTTCTTTCCCACTTTACAGTGTATCTCCAGTCTATCACAACTATCATTCTTTCCCACTTTACAGTGTATCTCCAGTCTATCACAACTATCTTTCTTTCCCACTTTACAGTGTATCTCCAGTCTATCACAACTATCTTTCTTTCCCACTTTACAGTGTCAGTGTATCTCCAGTCTATCACAACTATCTTTCTTTCCCACTTTACAGTGTCAGTGTATCTCCAGTCTATCACAACTATCATTCTTTCCCACTTTACAGTGTATCTCCAGTCTATCACAACTTTCATTCTTTCCCACTTTACAGTGTATCTCCAGTCTATCACAACTATCATTCTTTCCCACTTTACAGTGTATCTCCAGTCTATCACAACTATCATTCTTTCCCACTTTACAGTGTCAGTGTATCTCCAGTCTATCACAACTATCTTTCTTTCCCACTTTACAGTGTATCTCCAGTCTATCACAACTATCATTCTTTCCCACTTTACAGTGTATCTCCAGTCTATCACAACTATCTTTCTTTCCCACTTTACAGTGTATCTCCAGTCTATCACAACTATCATTCTTTCCCACTTTACAGTGTCAGTGTATCTCCAGTCTATCACAACTATCTTTCTTTCCCACTTTACAGTGTATCTCCAGTCTATCACAACTATCATTCTTTCCCACTTTACAGTGTATCTCCAGTCTATCACAACTACCTTTCTTTCCCACTTTACAGTGTATCTCCAGTCTATCACAACTACCTTTCTTTCCCACTTTACAGTGTATCTCCAGTCTATCACAACTATCATTCTTTTATCATACATAAGTAAATCTGTTCTGATCTTTAGTACTTTCTAAATCCTATTATCTCTAAATCCTATTATCTCTAAATCCTATTATTTCTAAATCCTATTATTTCTAAATCCTATTATGCCACCAACAATTGTGGATCTTGCTGTGATAGTTTTCTTTTTTGATTTCTTCTGCATTCAAGATTCTAGTGGTCTTGCTAGATCTTCATGTGTCGCTAGAATGAAGCCCAGTCTTCTCCAGGTCAGAGCGGCTGCCCAAATCTTTTTGCCTCAGTTCAGTTCAGTGTGGCTTCCGTGTACCCTTTCGAGGATAAAATTAGTGGCCTGGCCCCCACTCCTTCTCGGTTATTGCCGATAGAAGCAGTGCCACATTGACAGACTAAATTGTCGCAAGATCAGATTCTTGATGGTGCATGGTGTCTTGATTTTCCCTGATACCTGTGCTGCAAGATGACATTTTTCAGATTTCAAATTCAATGGTCTTCAAGTCATGTGACAGTAATTGTATTCTTTCGTCTGAAATTTATTCTATTATCAGTAATATTATCTCTTGAATAAAGTTTAGTCTTTTATAACTCATTTAGAGATGCATACTTCCCTGCGTTGTCGGGCCCAAAAAGAAAAGAATAGCAACACCGTTTCCGTCCATGAATGTCGTAAGAGGCAACTAAGGAGGTTTTGGGATGAAGTTGGCTGTCCCATCCTATATAGGGTCAAAGTTACCCAGAAGCCATCCTAAAGTCGGATGTGTCAGGCCGAAAGGCACATTATATCATAGCAAAGATGTAAACGATGTCACAATGCATTTCATTCTCCGGACTACATCCTGCTAATCTGTAGGAGTGAGAGCGAGCGCAGAAGTGTAAAGAGTGTTAGTGATGGAGGGGTTTTGTGGTAATAGTTGTTACTGCAGGTCCTATAGTACAAGACATTCAATAAGGTGGTGTTTTAGAAGGCTGCTGCCACTCTCGTTATCTTCCATCATTCAATAAGTGGGTGTTTTAGAGGGTTGCCACGCTGGTTAAATATCTTCCATCATTCAATAAGTGGGTGTTTTAGAGGGTTGCCACGCTGGTTAAATATCTTCCATCATTCAATAAGTGGGTGTTTTAGAGGGTTGCCACGCTGGTTAAATATCTTCTATCATTCTTCCTCTTCAGCGTTCATTTTCAAACTCCCGCTGGATCTCTCTTGAAGCAGGACCATGGTCCTATTAGATTTCCAGCAGGACGTAGTCCAGAGAATAGAAATGCGTTGTGTCACCGTATTATTTGTGCCAGTGGCCCGACACATCCATCTTCAGCGGACTTCATCATTCAATTAATGGATGTTTTAGAGGACTGCTGCCACTCCGGTTAAATATCTTCCATCATTCAATGTGGATGTTTTTAGAGACAGTCAAGGTATTTTTATGCTTCTTCTAATTTCATACAGTGTTGTTTAGGGGGTTGCCAAGCTGGTCACTTCTGATTTGATACTGTGTTGTTAAGCTGGTTCTGTATTTATTCTAGAGTAACCTCTTAGATTTCTCGTGATTGGGGTCAACAGTGTTTCTAGTTTACAAGAAAGCTGAATTAGTTTTGTCTTTTGGCCCAACATTTCAATGTTAGCGAACCAAACAATAATCTCTAATACATGCATTCTCCTTTCAGAATAAAATAATGCCAAATGTAAACACAAGTTTAAAAAATTATATTTCCCTTAAACAGAAATGAAGATAACACAAAATGGCTAACAACAAGCAAACTAAACACACACCAAGTTACAAAATGGAATACAATTAAATTTTTGCATGTTGACACCAGACAGTACAATAAAATATACTCTCATTTTTACAGGTTTATTTTCACCTTCTACACATTTATCAGTACTGAGTTTATTTTCAGCTTCTACACATTTATCAGTACTGAGTTTATTTTCACCTTTTACACATTTATCAGTGCTGAGTTTTATTTTTTTGAAATTAATTATTAAACCTCATAGCAATAACTTGTAATGAAAACATTATAATTACTTTCAATTAAAGCTATAAGAGAATTACATTTTGTTCAAAAGATGTAAGAAAAAAATGTAAGAACCTTACAAGAGACCACGAAGATAAAGAGAACCTTGTAGGAACACACAGGAAGGTAGAACCTTATAGGGACCACAAAGATAGAGGGAATCTTATAGGGACTACACAGGTAGAGAGAAAAATGTAGGGGCCACAAAGGTTGACAAGAACCTTGTAGGAACTATGCAGGTAGAGAAGAGCCTCATATAAACCAAACTGATGACAAAGACGTGTAGGAGACACTGCTAGAGAGCAATACTCCATCAGCACCATGGAGAAAGTTACTGCGTACCAGGTAAACACCATCATCCATGCGACTTGTAACATTACTCCACTTTTAAGATGATTTAGTCAATGTTAACTTTAACTACTTACAAATCCTCATCGAGGCCAACCCCTTGGAAGTCAAGATGGGGCTTAGCCTGGTCAACAGATGCTGGAAACAAATTTGTCAGGGAATCCCTGACACATCGAGTAGGACCACAATCCTGTTGAAGCAAGCACTGGTGCTGAAGTTGAAGATAACAGGCGAGAGGCGCACCAGCAACCATGGTATTACACGACAAGATAACATGTTTTCACAATTACTTTCAAATGACTCATTTAACAAATTCAGTCTTGACACTTTCCTGACCAATTTTGGCGAAAGTCGAATTTCCATTACAGAACCTTGCTGACCAAGTTCGACACTAGTCGAATGCGCAATGATAGATCAGAAAAATGGGAATACCCATTGCAATAAAGTGTTTCTGGGAAATTATGTTCTGTAAAAATGGCGGCACGTCGGGAATAACGATATAGACATAGTAGGTGAGTTTTTATCAAGAAATATTGGAGATTTTGAAGGAAATATTGTATGATATATAGAAATTAATGTAAATCTAGGCCTAGCATTTTGTACTTGAAGTAACTCTGGAGCTTTCAAATTCATTCAGAAAGAGCAAACAGTTGTTACAACACATAGAACGTTTCAAGGCTTTATTGCGCTAGATCGATTTTATACGAATTTTTAAAGATGGCGAAGTCAATGTATAAAATTTTGCGTACACCCCCGGTAATGGCGGATAAGTACACTCTAGATTGCTGGTGAGCAAAAGTGTTGTCACTCAGTACTTCAGTTTCAAGAGACCCAGTACATGTTAACTTCAGTTTCAAGAGACCCAGTACATGTTAACTTCAGTTTCAAGAGACTCAGTACATGTTAACTTCAGTTTCAAGAGACCCAGTACATGTTAACTTCAGTTTCAAGAGACTCAGTACATGTTAACTTCAGTTTCAAGAGACCCAGTACACATTAAGTCAGTTTCATGTCACCAAGTACACATTAAGTCAGTTTCATGTCACCAAGTACACACTAACTTCAATTTCAAATGAGCCAGTACACATTAACTTCCGTTTCCAGTGACCTAGTAAACATTAACTTCACTTTCAAATGGCCTAGTCAACATTAACTTCAGTTCCAAGTAACCTGATAAATATTAATTTAAATTTCAAATTACCAAGTAAATATTAACCTCATTTTAATGTGGCCCTGTTAACATTAACTTTGATGTCATGCGACCACACAAACTGTTAACTTCACTCTCAAGTGACCAAGCAAATGTTCACTTTCATGTAAGTCATTAAGTATTAACTTCACTCTTAATGACATTTAATGTGAAATCATGGACTCTGTTAGACTATTATAGACATGAAGATTGTTGGAATCCTTTGTTTTGTTTCTTACAGCCTGCTTCAACCTTCAGGGAATCTCCTCTTCCCCCTGCCTACTCTCTCTCTCTTGAGAGGACACCCAGCGAGAAACAATCACTTCCTGAAAAAAAAATGTTTAAACAGGTGACTCAATAAGTTGTTGGAGTGATGGCTGAACCCTAAGGGATTATGACTCAATAAGTTGTTGGAGTAATGGCTGAACCCTAAGGTATTATGACTCAATAAGTTGTTGGAGTGATGGCTGAACCCTAAGGTATTATGACTCAATAAGTTGTTGGAGTGATGGCTGAACCCTAAGGTATTATGACTCAATAAGTTGTTGGAGTGATGGCTGAACCCTAAGGTATTATGACTCAATAAGTTGTTGGAGTGATGGCTGAACCCTAAGGTATTATGACTCAATAAGTTGTTGGAGTGATGGCTGAACCCTAAGGGATTATGAATGGCTCTCACTCTTGTTCACTCTGCCAAAGGAGGTTAGGTAATTATTGTTTTTAAAAAACAGATAAGATTCAACATTCTGGTATGGGCCATCGTAACACAAATACCAGAGCGATAATATGAAATAAGTGTTACAAATACCGACCACTACAAATAAAAAAGATAAAAACAATTATAATAAGTAAATAAGTGTTACAAATCCCTAACTCAACAAATAAAAAGATAACAATTATAATAAAATCAAATAAGGACAAAAATCATTGATGCTTTTATCAAAAGATCTTCCTATAAATGAACATATAATAATAAAACAATAAGAAAAAAAATATTAATAAAGATTTCTTAAATTTCTATTTTTCCACAAGCAGTCGTACGATAAAGATAAAGGCTGTGATGAAGGTAGTCGTGGCTGATGTTCCGTGACTATTCTCGTGCATGCATACTTTGTGACTCATTGAACATGCTCTGCAAAGTTGAAGCAGGAGTCATCCAACGTCAATGGTCCGGTCACAATCTATGACTAGAAATATTACCTTTATATTCTTGTCAGGACATTTGGGGGGAGGTCGATTGCAATGAGCGAACCGATATGCTGCCGAGAGTATCACCACCTTATCAAATGTTATAAGGGACTCTGTCCACTCCAGTGATTTTCAAAAGTGTGAATCATGGTCACTCTCAAGACTTCGTGAGATTATGTAAAGATCGGAACAGCACGCAAAGAGAAACACAATAGATATTAGAAGAGACTGTTAAATCAACACTGAACTGAAACAAGAGCACCCATGGTCTTGTCCAATGTACACCTATGATAACCTACAATCATGGACTTGTCCAATGTACACCTATGATAACCTACAATCATGGACTTGTCCAATGTACACCTATGATAACCTACAATCATGGACTTGTCCAATGTACACCTATGATAACCTACAATCATGGACTTGTCCAATGTACACCTATGATAACCTACAATCATGGACTTGTCCAATGTACACCTATGATAACCTACAATCATGGACTTGTCCAATGTACACCTATGATAACCTACAATCATGGACTTGTCCAATGTACACCTATGATAACCTACAATCATGGACTTGTCCAATGTACACCTATGATAACCTACAATCATGGACTTGTCCAATGTACACCTATGATAACCTACAATCATGGACTTGTCCAATGTACACCTATGATAACCTACAATCATGGACTTGTCCAATGTACACCTATGATAACCTACAATCATGGACTTGTCCAATGCACACCTATGATAAAACCTAGTCATGGACTTGTCCAATGTACACCTATGATAACCTACAATCATGGACTTGTCCAATGTACACCTATGATAACCTACAATCATGGACTTGTCCAATGTACACCTATGATAACCTACAATCATGGACTTGTCCAATGTACACCTATGATAACCTACAATCATGGACTTGTCCAATGTACACCTATGATAACCTACAATCATGGACTTGTCCAATGTACACCTATGATAACCTACAATCATGGACTTGTCCAATGTACACCTATGATAACCTACAATCATGGACTTGTCCAATGTACACCTATGATAACCTACAATCATGGACTTGTCCAATGTACACCTATGATAACCTACAATCATGGACTTGTCCAATGTACACCTATGATAACCTACAATCATGGACTTGTCCAATGTACACCTATGATAACCTACAATCATGGACTTGTCCAATGCACACCTATGATAAAACCTAGTCATGGACTTGTCCAATGTACACCTATGATAACCTACAATCATGGACTTGTCCAATGTACACCTATGATAACCTACAATCATGGACTTGTCCAATGTACACCTATGATAACCTACAGTCATGGACTTGTCCAATGTACACCTATGATAACCTACAATCATAACTCATTTATTAGTTGTGAGAATGTGACTTCATACAATGGGGGAAGGGGGGTGTGTGTGTGAATGTGACTTCATACAATATGGGGGGGGGGGGGGGATATATGTGTGTGCATGTAAGAAGAATGGAAAAACACTCATATTTACAATCTTACTTATGGTAAAGTAATATACAAGAGTGATGTGGTCAGGTATAAGTCATCTGATTTGTCTAAAATAAAAGGCTAGCTGCAACTATTGAAATGAGAAACATATGGAAGTCACAGTAAATTAAATCACAAACAGAACTTAGAATCTTTGATCAAATGTTCTGATACTCCTGAGGCACGCTGCAGAGTTGATAACCATTAGTAGTCCAGGCATGGGTCTTCAGTCGACTTATAACAGCGACGGTCATGTTAATCTCTGGATTACATCGTGCTAACTCGCAGGAGTTTGAGAATGAGCACAGAAGAGGAATTACATCGGACACGCACTACGAAAGAATACCGAAAGACTCCCCTGTCCAGCTTTGATGTGGTCACCAAAAGGCAAGAGAAAACGAGGAAGACCAAGAGAAACTTTACGTAGAACTATTACAAGAGAACGTTTCACCATCGGTATCAGAAACAACGAAGACCTAAAGCAAATTGCAATGAAACGAGAGACATGGAAATCAATGACATCCCCCCCTATGTGCCGTCTGTGGCACTAGAGGAAAAACTAACTAACAGGAGAGGACACGAAGTGAAGCTCGGTCATGATCAGACAAGTCGTAACCATGGCATGCAAAGTTTTCTCATCTCATCGCTCCTATAGCTAGTAAATCCTAGCTAGGAACGATTGATAATATTAAAGACTGGACATGGTTAAGATTCTCCACACTCAAACAAAGAACTGTTAACAGAGAGTCATGGCAAAAACATTTTGTTGATGTTTCCAGGGTGACACCCCTACAACCCTGAATGGTTATGGGTTTGATGACAATAGCTAGGACAGGAGAGAAATAACTCAACTTAGTGATGAAATCAATTGGACCAGATAAAGAAAAATTTCAAAATAGTTACAGCAAACTCACCTTAACTTTAAATCTTGAGATACAATCTGGCGACAGGGACTCCTCATGTGTCAGGTCTCCTGGCCATATGACGTAGCATAGCATTAGCTCCTGGGAAAGAGAAAAACAGAAAGAGTCATTTCATGATCAGACTTGCAGTTATTACATTGTTCAGGATTGCCACATTGGCCATTTCAAAATGTCACTGAACTTGCTGGTCTTAAGTGACATGTCACGATCAGGCTTGCAATTATTACGTTGCTCAGGATTGCCACATTGGCCATTTCAAAATGTCACTAAATATGATTTTTATGGTTTGATCATTTTAATATTTTTGGCCATTTTGAAAAAGTATCTACGGTAATATCATTCTAATTCTATCAACAAAACACAGTGATGGCTAGAGCTTAGCTGTAACACTTTGACCAGAGATTTTCTAATTGTCAATCCCCCATTACTACGACAAGGGGCACAATGATCTAAATTGTTGATATGAAGATGTTAAAATGTATTTTCTTTTCAACTGTTCATCATATCACAATGAGACTTGGTAGATCAACAGAAAAATGAAGTCTCACATGAAACTATATCAAAGATAATTTAATACTTATAGATTTTAAAAAATAAACTGTCAAACTCAACATAATGTGGGAAAACATTTTTTTTTACCTTGGGGGTGCTGCATAGTGGATTCATACTGAGACGAAAATATTGAGATATTTTCAAAAAAAATTTTTTTAAAACAGGTTAATATTCCCAAAATATTGAATCCGTCAACTATACTCCAATACATGACATTCTCAGGCAGAATATGCAGGTCCATCATAATATAAATATAAAAAAGACATTTTATTTCAATGGCAGTTACAAATCTCCAAAACTGAATTTATTTTAATATATAATTGTTAAATATAAAATTATCTACAAACTACTGGCTTGCATGTTCCATCAAATCATCTATGCACCTCTAGTCTACCATCACGTTTATGAAATTATAATTTAACATTTTTAACAAAAGAAAAAAAATGATGTTCACTATGCAGATTTGAAAGTAGAGAGATGCCAACCAGGATTTTTGGGCCAAGTTATTTATTCCCGCAGCCATAATGATGACTGTGCAATTGTGTAACATGCTTAGTGACGTACAGAACCGATAATAACATTATGTTGCAGGCCTAAGAAAATTATAGGCCTAGCAATCAGTCCATGTTCTACTTCATTACTATAGAGCCAAATCTATCTAATACTACCATAACTATAACAACCAAACAGAAATATATATTAAAAACGTCTTTCTTATGAAAAAATTAGACATGGCGAATTTAATAAATAAAACAGCCAATGACAAAAACTTGTTAAACAAGCTTGCAAGCAAATAATATAGATTTTCTACAAAATTATTTGCAACTTCCTGCAATGTCTAACATTTGTAAAAAAACACACATATCAACATAACAATAGCTAAAGTAATTAATAACACTTAGAACAAACTGTTTTAATCAAATTAGAACAAATGATAATGTTTGTAACTTACCTGTAATAATAAATAAAACAGCCGATGTGAGCTAAAAATATTGATGTCTTTAAATAAATTGTACATCTTCCTTTAATGTCTAACACTCGTACAAGTTACACATATCAACATAAAAATGGTCCAAGAACTTCATAAAATCTAAGACCATAATGTTTAAATATACAATAAAAGTGAATATAATGGTTAAACATATGTATAGGCACAAAAATAGGTATTACTTTAATGTGAAGTAATATTTTCCAAAAAATGAAACTGTCCCATGCACGTCAAAACGGTAGATTCTGAATAACATATTTTATAGGAAATGACACATTTACTATCAATATTTCTAAAAAAATTACCTCTATAAGAATTCCCAATAGGGAAAACTTAATCACAAGCTATTTATAGCCTTAGTGAAGAATTTATGATGCGCTCCCACCTGGATGTCTAAGTACCTATATTCAAGAACTAAGTGATTTTTTGTCTGTACTGATTTCCTTGGCAATATAAATATGTTGAATACCTTTACTATTGCTTTATGAATGGTCCGTTTGCACTATTGGCTGTGGCGAGATTGAACGCAGTACCTTAACCATCACTGACACCTCCTACTTGGGGTAAAAACATAATTTTTTGAAAAATAACGAAGGGGCTTTCACAAGAAGAAAGCCTCACAATATATGCATACCTTGGCAACGTGCTCCGTAATGCGATTTAACCCTGCCAATGACACCCAGTTCAGTTTTCTTTGGCTAAAATTGATGTCTCCATTTCTGTTCATTGGTAGAAGTGTGGTGTCTTTGACTACAACTACGACCACGGAGTAGCTGCCATGGAAGAATGGGGGCCCATCTCGATAGAGGACTGGAATAAAGAAAAACAGCAATTGTAAAGAGTTTTCAGAGATGTGTACTTATCATTCAATAGCATTACTAATTAATAGTCATACTGTTTTTTTTATCTACCCCCAGAAGGATTATGAGCAATTTTGTTACTGTATCCTTTATTACACTTACTTACTTGTCCTTCTTCCTCTTTGTTTGCTCTCAAACTATTGCAGATCAGCAGGATGTCGGCCAGAGAACGGATTGTGTTTTTACAGCCTAGCATTTTGGCCTGACTCGTTCAACTTCATCTTGACTTCTGTGTCACTTTGAACCTATGTAGAATTCTTCTTCTTCAGCGTTCATACTCAAACTCCCGCCGGATCTCCCTTGTAGCAGGATCATTGTCCTACTAGATTACCAGTAGGATGTAGTCCAGAGAATGGAAATGCGTTGTGTCGCCGTTTTATTTGCACCAATGACCAGACACATGTCTTCAACGGATGTGGAATAAAACAGCCAACTTCATCTGAAAACTTGCTTATCCGATCCCTGTGCCAGGTGGTGGTAGGTGCACATCTTCCTCAGCTGTGCTGTGTCTATATAGAGGGTATTAGTGCTGGAGGGGTTTGGTGGTAATAAATTTATACATCATGTAGTTCAAGACATTCAATAAGGTTGTGTTTTACTGTTACATCTTCTTGTCTGCTGCAGTGATTGCAGTATTGTATATGATCTGCGGTAATTCTTTGCAGGTGTTTGTTAATTTGTACATGTGTTGTTTCCAGCCTAAATATTGTGGTTTGGTCTTTGCTGTCCATCCTACTAATGTTGTTGTCTGGATTTGGTTAAGACATGTCTGCATATGTTTGTTTAGCGTTCGCTCCATTGTAAACAGCACGGTTATTCATGTGATCTCTGCCGGTAGCGGTTACGTTGTGTCTCCGTTATGCGCCTCGTAGGCCCAGCACATCAGATTTCAGCATGATGTCTGCATATAATATTCTTCCTTTTGAGCCAGTGGCTAAACTGTTCCCTCTTAATGACACTGAAAAGACACTGTTCCCTCTTAATGACACTGAAAAGACACTGTTCCCTCTCTGACACTTACTAAAGTCACAGCCAAACTTGAGTCCAGACTTGGGAACCCAGCCTTGACTTCTGAAGTAATGGTAAGCCACATAATGACCCACAAACTGTTCCTTCAGTATCTGGTATTGCTGCCACATTTGAGTGAGGTTCAACCGCTTCTGTGAACAAGAAGAGTAGAGTATATTACATGGACAAGATAAAAGTAGAAACAACACCACTTCTGTGGGGAAAAAAAGAGGAGTCAATTACATGGACAAGAGAAAGGTAGAATCAACACCACTTCTGTGAAAAAGAAAAGTGGAGTCAATTACATGGACAAGAGAAAGGTAGAATCCACACCACTTTGTGAAAAAGAAGAGTGGAGTCAATTACATGGACAAGAGAAAGGTAGAATCCACACCACTTCTGTGAAAAAGAAGAGTGGGGTCAATTACATGGACAAGAGAAAGGTAGAATCCACACCACTTCTGTGAAAAAGAAGAGTGGAGTCAATTACATGGACAAGAGAAAGGTAGAATCCACACCACTTTGTGAAAAAGAAGAGTGGAGTCAATTACATGGACAAGAGAAAGGTAGAATCCACACCACTTCTGTCAACAAGAAAAGCGTAGTCAATTACATGGACAAGAGAAAGGTAGAATCAACTAAGTGCATATGAGGAGGTAGAATAAATCAAGTGGATATTATCACAAACTGGTTTTAAAACATACAGGTACTTGATGAGTTGTGGCTTTATGCAGGAGATTCCTTGGGACAGTCCAAAATAAAAGTATATATTGTATTTTTAGCCCTACATATTTAGATAGTTCCCAAAATGGCTGACAATCTACCTTTTTCTTCTTTCGTTCGCTAATAATGTCTATATCTGCAGTGTTGTTTCTTGTATAAATTGAACAGTGTTTTCCATTTCTTGTTTTGTACCATAAAGTTTAACATTCATTGGTGTATCAGAAGGCCAGTATGTGCATCTTAATGTGTCATAGTTTGCACATTCTTGAAGGATATGTTCTGAAGTCTGGTTGACTTGTCCACAATTACACTTTGCTGTTGTGCCAATTTTAAATTTTGTATACATATGGCTGTTTAGTCTATTGTGTCCAGTTCTCAGTCGAAATATGATGACCTGTTCTTGTCTGTTAAGTAGGTGGTAGTCATCCCGTGGAGGTAAGTTAGGCTTTCGTTGTGCCTTTATCATGGATTTCTTTTGGTGATAGCTGATTGGTATATCCGGTTGCTGCATGTTAGCACCTTCCTTGGCGAGTTGATCAGCTCTCTCATTTCCTGCTATTCCACAGTGTGATGGAATCCATTGCAGTATAACTCTACACCTATTTTGTACTATGGACAATACCTCTTTTAACTCTGGAAGTTTATTGGATTGTAATGCCTCTAGTACTGACCTTGCATCTGTAAGTATTACAATAGGGTGTGAGGTCCTGTCCAATGTTAACAGTTTCTCTGCAGCTGTATAAATAGCCTTGACTTCAGAGTCATAGTTGTTGCAGTAATTCCCTGTTGGTATACAAGTGGTATCAGTGGTGCCATCTGGGTATTCTACATATACACCACTTCCTCCATTTTTTACTGCATTCTGTGCTGATCCATCTGTATATACTCTGGTCCATAGATCACTTGGGTAAACATCATCAAGGAAACATAGAGCTGCTACTCTTTTCTGCAGATTATTCTGATGTTCATCCCCATGCACACCTGCTACTGTTGTTTGGATGGTCACTGGTAGGCATGTCCGTTTTTCCCATGGGGTGTGTTCTGGTTGAGATGTCAGTGGTATTGTTACCTCTGGTAGATCCGATACCTGTCTACGTAGACGCTTGGCCTGGTGTATGAAGCTGCTTCTTTTAAGCCGTCCTTGTGATAGATTCTGGAATCTTTCCTTCATTGGGTGACTATGGTGGGAAAGAAACTTTTCTCCATGAATTATAATTTTAGTATCTCTACGCTCTTTCAATGACTGCATCCCTTCGATATTCTGCATTTCTATGATTGGTGTGGATCTCATTGCGCCTGTAATGATTCTAAGTGCTTGGTTCTGTACTCTATCTAGGTTTTGTAGTGTAGTGTTTGATGATGAACTCCATGCTGTAGAACCATATTCCAAGTGTGGTCGAATGGCTTGTTGGTATACATTTTTTAGAATTCTTTCATTAGCTCCCCAAGTTGTCCCACTCAGTTTTCTTAGTATAGCTATCTTCCTTCTAGCCTTTGTTTCTGCTTTGCTGATATGATGTTTCCATGTCATTTTGGCATCAAATGTTACACCAAGATATGTGGGTTGGTCATCTACCTTTAAGATAGTTTTATTTACATAGATGTTTCCTGCTCTTTGTTTTGGTGAAAGTGTAAAAAGGGTTGTTGCTGACTTCTCTATATTGATACTTACACACCATTTGTCAGCCCAATTAGTCAAAATGTCCATGGCTCTCTGAAGCATTTTTGTGGTAACCATGGCGCTCTCATGTGTGCACCAGAGAACCAAGTCATCTGCATATAGTGCTGCCTTAGTTCCACAGGGTATTTCTTCAATTAGATCATTGATAAATATGAGAAAAAGAGTGGGTGATAGAACTCCTCCCTGAGGCACTCCATGGCGTAGTAATACTTTCCTACTTTTTTTGCCATTTACTTGTACTCTGGCTCTTCTATTGTGAAGAAAGGCTTTCGTCCATCTATACATATTTCCACATATCTTGTAGTTTCTCATTTTTTGAAGCAATCCTTCTTTCCATACTTTATCAAAGGCCTTCTGTAAATCAATCCATGCCACTAAAACTGATTTTTTGTCTTGGAAAGCATCCTCAATTTCCTGTGAGAGGTATGTGGTTTGATCCTCTGTGGAGTAGCATTGCCTGAAACCTGCCTGCTGTGGTGCAAGGAATTTTCTACTTTCCAGGTGAAATTTTAGTCTTAGGTTTATGATGCGCTCCATTGTTTTGCACAGGCAACTTGTAAGACTAATTGGTCTGTAGCTAGTTGGTGTTGTTCCATCTTTTCCAGGTTTAAGCAGAGGGACCATAATTGATTCTCTCCAGATTTGTGGTATTTTCCCAGTAGACCAGCTAATATTTAGGATGTCCAATAGTTTCCTTCTGGCTGTTGTTCCTAGATTCTTTATCATTTCATTTGATATTTCATCAATTCCTGGAGACTTATTTAGCTTTAGTTTAGAGACTGCTAATTCCAATTCACTATATGTGAACAATGTGTCCATAATTTCATCTGCACTGTTTTCATCACTGATTCTAGTCTGAGCATGTTCCAATTTACTTTTTTGGTCGCTCCGCACTGTATGCTGTTTCTCTGGACTAATTTCAATATTGCAGTCTTGAGCAAATATCCTAGCGAAATTATCTACTGCTTGCTTTCCTGTAATCATTTTGCCATTCTGTACGAGTGTTATGTTTGTGCTTCTTCCTGTTCCCTCATCATTTAGTTGTTTGACCAGTTTCCACAGTTTTCTTCCATCCTTTTCAAAATTTAAGGATTCTGTTTTCTCTTTCCAGCTCTTTCTTCTAGCTTCTAGTTTGGCTCTTTGGAATTTAGCTTTTGCGTGTTGATGTTTGTTGTGATGTTCCTGGCTTGGGTTATTTTCCACTTCCGTCCGTGCTTTTTCTAATTCCTCTTGCAGCAGTTCTAGTTGTTCACTCCAGTATGGCTTGTATTGTTTGCGTGCTCCTCTTGGTATTGCTTCCTTAGCAGCTTGATGAATACATTTATTGAACTCTTTGACTATGGCGTTTATGTCTTTTCCTTCCATGTCTATTTGTCCAGCTAAAACACTACTGCGGTGTTTAAATAGTCCCCAATTTGCTTTTTTATAATTCCATCTTGGAAGGCTACATGCATTTCCTGTGAGTTCATTTTTAATACTAAGGAGGACTGGTCGATGGTCGCTACCTCCAAGTTGCTTCCCCACTGTTCTATTGATTTCCCAGTTTAGGTCTGCTGAGTACAATGCCAAGTCTGGCGTGGAAGTGGTTTGCCATGCTCTTGAGTAGTATGTTGGAGGATCTTTTGGCTTATTAAGCAATAGAAGACATTTATCGTCTTGCCAGCTTTCAAGTTCTTCTCCTCTTTTATCCATGTGGTCATAACCCCAGCTTTGTGAGTGACTATTAAAATCTCCACATACTATCAGTCTTCCTCTGTACGGTATTGTGTCCAGGGAAAGGGACTGGTCATTTGGACAATAATAATTTAATAGGTTGAAGTCTGTGTTCTTGGTCTTTAGTTGAAGGACCTGATATTCTGCTCCTTCCATGTATAGCTCAGTTTGATGTGCGCTGATATTATTTTTGACTAGAGTTAGTATACCTCCTTTTCTTCTGTCTACTCGATCAGCTCTAAAGCACTGATAACCTGCAATTTTAAAGGCTACATCTTTGCTGAGGTGTGTCTCTTGTATGCAACAAATGCTGACCTGTTCCTTGTGAAGGGTGTTTTCTAATTCTAATTTCTTGCTAAAGCCATCTTTTTTGCTATTTACACCCTCAGCATTCCAGTGCATTATTGTAAGTGATGTCTCATTGGTTGGTAATATTTGTTGGTCAGTGATATTACTCTTGTGCCTCCTGGCTCCACAAGGCAATCGAAGAGGACCTCCAGTCGTATGGGGTGGGCCCTTTCGAGGTATAGGGCCCGGTGCTACTCCTGCCTGGTGAGTCGTCACAGGGTTAGCACCATAACGGGGTAATGCAGATATAGACATTCATGTGCGATAATGCATGACATTCTGATTGTTGCGGTGCGCCTTCTGGCCAAATGTCGCTGACTTCAGCACCTTTACTTGCTAGGCAAGACTGTGGTCCTGCCCGAATGTGGGAGGGCCCGGCCAGTCTTAGTTTCCAGCCTCTGCTGGCTGGACTAAGCCCCATCTCCACGCCAAGGAGCTGGCCTCGATGGGGGACAATCTACCAATAGATATAACCGCTTTAAAACATTAGCTCTCTAACCACTTGACTACACCACACATAACCACTTGACTCATCATCAACAAGTAGCATATCCTGAACAGGATATAGCAGTCATCACAGTCTTTCGAAACTTCTAGCTATCTTGAGCCAGTCTTTCTGCTTCTGTTACTGTCATGCTCAGGTGGCTTTTGATGTCTTGCATCCATCTTCTTCTTGGTCTGCCTCTTGTTCGTTTCCCTGCCATCCACTTGACCGCAAGGGGCCGCGTTAGCGCACTGGCTTCATATATGAGTGATCCTGGATTCATTCCCCAGTTGAGGCAGAAATGTTTTCAGATCGCAACGGCTCCCAGGTCGACCCAGCCTCAAATGGGTACTGGATTAATCCGGGAAGTAAAGACTGCGAGGGAGAAGAGATGGCTACCGCCCTCATTTGCAGAGCCTGTGAAATGTGAGATCGCTAACATCTCACACCCCTACGGCATTAATAAATGCTATGGGTTACTTTACTTTACATCCACTTGACTATACAACTTTCATAAACCACTTGACTATATCACCATTATAACCACTTCATCACATCATTCCTCTAACCACTTGACTATGCCACCCTTATACCCATTTGACACAACTGTATAACCACTTCACAAACCACCCCACAATGACAAAGCACAAATCAATATAGTTTAGATGTAAGCTGTATACTTACCATTTCTGGGTCAAGTACGTTTAAACATCCCAGACCAAATGACAAGAAGAAAGCCTGAAGAAAATGAAGATTACAATTATAGTCAAATCCCTCTATAGCACATTCTTTTATAACAAATTTCCCTGTATAACAACACCTTTCAAAAAATCCCCAGTTATATTTTGTCTATATTGTTTGTACTGTATATAGTGAATTTCTGTTATTACATATATATTTTGTCGGGCTGGACCAAATAGTTAGGACGGTATTCCACTGTATCAATTTGTCTGCTTTCTTAGCATTTGGGGTTCTACAACAGGCTTTAATCCCAAACATCATGAGCATAAGCCAATGGTGAAGCAATTCTACCTACTCAACACCCTGGAGCACATGTTTTCAAGCGCCCAACCTTAAACTATTGCTCCCACATCCTTTGTATTTCAGAATCTATCTCCAACTAATCCTCCCACATCCTCTTATTCTGGTCTTCTTCTTCTTCTTCTTTCGTTCACTTGAAACATGTCTATATTTGTAATTCTGTCTCCTGAATAAAACGCACTGTCTTTTGTAGTTCATACAGTGGCCCATAGAGATTTGATTCCAATGTTGTTTCCTCTGGCCAATATATCTGCCTCAGTGTTTCATGCTCAGAACACTCTTGAAGTATATGTTTGGCACTCTGTGCTGCATGTCCACATGGCTGTGTTGCCAATCTTGAACTTTGTATACATGTGACTGCGGAGTCGGTTGTGTCCTGTTCTGAGACATAGAATTATAACTTGTTCTGATCTGTTCATAATGTGATAGTCATCTTGTGTTGGTGTTTGTGGCTTTCTTATTGATTTGATCATCTGTTTTTTCTGATGGTAGGTGATTGGTATATCTGGTTGGTCTTCGACAGCACCTTCCTTCGCCAGTTGGTCTGCTTTTTCATTTCCTGGTATTCCACAGTGAGAGGGTATCCACTGCATGGTTACCCTATACTGGTAAGACAATTCGCTAAGTAGTTTTTTCAAGTCTGTTAGTTTTCCAGACTGGAGAGCTTGAAGCACTGACCTTGCATCTGTCAGGAATACCACAGGCTGTAGGCCAGAGTTGGAGTTCAGCAGTTTTTTAGTTGCCACACTAATTGCCTGGATTTCTGCATCATAATTATTGGCTGTATTATAATTGTTTTAATCATCTTTGTATTATTAGAAGCAGGCATTTGTAACACATATTTACTGGTTTGCTTTAGTTACAAATGAAACAAGTAATTTGATTGGACAAACGTAAACTTCTAAAGCTCAAGCGATCAGCATGATTGTATAATGTACTACACCATCCAGATAAATAAAACTCACCTCCTCCAACATTAGATGTAGTCTCTCCTCAGCAGCATAAGGATCTCTCTTCACACAAGGACGCCAGCATTGCCGCCGTCTTTTGGAAGTACTTTCTCCGTTCTCATTATCGTCGTCCTCTTCGTATTCTTCATCGGAAGTGTTTGGCACAACAAATAAATGTCCATCGAATTCATCATTAATGCTGTATGGGTGTAATCTGTTTTCCGTATGTTTTTGTTTCTTAAGTATAGGTTCCTCCTTCTCGTCGGAACTGCTACCGATGAATATTTGAAAGTCTTCACTGCTACCTGCAGTATTCACTTTATCTTTCACGGCTGTATTTTGTATCAGGTTCATACCCAATTCTGGATCAAGATTTGTGGATTCTGGTTTTACTTTATTTTCAGAGGCATTTGCGTTGATTTTACCATGAGAGATGCTCGCTGAGTTAGGCTCTGAACTATCCATGCAGCTTAATGTTTCTTCATGCTGTTTCTCACCTTTCATAACATATTTTGACAATGACACCTCAGCACTTTCCGGCAAGATATCCATCTCTTTTGGTGGAGGACATAAGTTCTTACTTGAAGCATTTTCTGATGAAATAATATTACAAGTTTCAGAGTTTTTTTGTTGTTCCAATTCAGAGTTTGCAACACCATTAATATTTTTAACTGTCTCATCTTCGAGCATTGTACTAGAGGACTCTGTTTTATCTATGAAAGAAAGTGATGTCTGCAGCAAAATATTCTCTCCTAAAGTATGCTCATTACTAGAATTTTCTCCAGTTTGCTGGGATTGTACAAGAGAATTTGTTTCTACGCACAATTCTTTTGGTTGATTATTTTCAACTTTAAATGTTGATATTAAATCTATGTTTTTGTCATTTGGAGTATTATTCACATCCAAACAATTCATCATATTTTCTGAACACACCTTCACTTGTTTTTGAAGCAACTTTTCATTGCAGTTACTGCCACTGATATCAACTTGATCACCGTCCTTCGAATTATCTGCATATAAATTATCTGTATTTAGCAAAATCTGTTCAAGTTTGAACTCACTTGCATTACTGTCAATGTCCTCAATCTTACCAGAATCTTGATCTAACTTGAGACCCACTGGTACTTCCGTGTTCGATACTGTACTATCTAACTTGAGACTCACTGTTTCTTCTGTGTTCGGTACTGTACTATCTAACTTGAGACTCACTGTTTCTTCTGTGTTCGATACTGTACTATCTAACTTGAGACTCACTGTTTCTTCTGTGTTCGGTACTGTACTATCTAACTTGAGACTCACTGTTTCTTCTGTGTTCGGTACTGTACTATCTAAGATTTTCTCAGCTTCTTCCTCTAAAAGATCTGAAGAACAATCCCCATCAATCACTGACTCTTCATCTTTAGAAAATGTTAGACTTTCATGTCCGCAACTATTCAACTGTTTATCCCCTTGACTAGCTTTCAAAAATTCCTGATCATTTTTTTTCAGTTTCTTTCCACTTTCATCCTGTACATCATATGACTTATCAAGTGAACGTTTTCTGTTTTTTATTTCTAGAAATGTGTGATTTTCGTCAGAGGAAACTTGATCTTTTGAACACTCATCATGTAAAGATCCATTAATATTTCGCTTGTTTTCTGCCTCCATATGTACATTTAATTTCTCATCAGCTGCAGAATTGATTTCATAATCATATTTATCATTGATTTTAATATCAGATCTCGGAGATACGTTACCATCAGCAACAATATCACATTTGGATTCTGCTACATTGACTTTATTTTCAGAATTTTCTGATAAATCTGCCATTTCACAATCGGATTGTCCAACAGCAGCTTTATTTTCAGAATTTTCTGCCAAATCTTCCATTACACAATCAGATTGTGTGATACCTACTTTATTTTCAGAATTTCCTGCCAAATCTGCAATTTCACAAACATTTTGTGTGACACCTGCTTCTTTATTTTCAGAATGTTCTGCCAAATCTGCAATTTGACAATCAGATTGTATGACACCTGTTTTATTCTCAGAATTTTCTGCTAAATCGACCATTTCAGAATTGGATTGTGGAATACTGAATTTGTTCTCAGAATTTGCTGCCAAATTGACAATTTTACAAGTTAATTGCGGGGCTATCATTTTACTTTCTGAATTTGCTGTTAAATCAACAACAAACGTATTTTGCGTATTGCATCTTTGCACCGGCTGATCTTGTTCTAAGAAATTAAATCTTCTTTCAAGTAACCAGATTTGAAAAGCTGACATGTTAGCTCTAAACTTTGATAAAACTTCATCTGGAATGTGACAAAATTTACCAGATTTTAACAACAATATGGCTAACAAACGAGGCTCGCTTATACGTGAAATGTCAATTGTTGCAATGTATTGAGATAACGTGATGTGGAATTGTGAAAGCAAATCACTTGTTTTTGAATTGAATTTCATATGGTCTTCATCGACGACACACTCATCTTTAGTAAATGTAATATTGTACAATTTTTCTAGCTTATCAACGATCGATGATAGAGTTGATAGAAGAGCTGACTGATTGCACACGTTATCTTTTGGATTAGTCTGTGAATGATCACTGTTGGAAATATCCGGTATCTCAACAGATTTGTACGCTTTCATGTATGAAACGAGATGAGAGAACACAAAATTTGTGAAGAAAGGAGAAGACTGTGATGATAATGAAGGTCTGTTACTGGTTTGACTAGAAGACATCTTGGAAAGCGGTTGCGGAGTGATGTATCTTAAATATTTGTTGAATGATGCTATGGAAACTGTTGATTCCTTCTGGGAGGGTTTTATATTTTTGATTCCATTGCTGGAAGATGGTGGTGATGCCTCTTGTCTTTGGGAAATTTTAAGGTAAGCAGTGGTTAAACATGGAAGTCCTTTCAGCCGTTGTTTTATTATTGCACCAGTAGAATTTGGATTTGGAACAAGCGATCTGATTGGTGGATATATTCTTTCATAAGTACAATTTGAGTTTGGTTTTTTTAAAGATTTGGTTTCCTCCTGTGGAGGTGAACATGATGGCACAGACATCACTGTTGGAAGATGTGAAGGGTCACCTGTGAAGTTGAAATGTAAGACTGGCCCCCAGAACTGAAATCCGACACTTGCGGTAACAAATGTTGGTTCTTCTGTAATGCTGCTAGTAAATGTCACAGATTTTGTTACTACAGGTACTGTAGTTTTTTTGACTGACTGCGATAGAAAACTGTGCAACATTTTTGGTTCTGCTGATTTCGACTCGATGCAAATGACATCGTCACTGTCATTGGAGTTGTCACTATCTATGTTTGTGATGCTGTCAGCGCATAACACAACTTTATCATTATTTGCATCATTCTTAGCACTGTCTGCAACTGAAGCTTCCATTTCCATACCAACAGGCAAACTAGATGTATCATACTTTTTCTTAGACGGGTCAAGACTTTCTAAATCTGTATTTTTGGACAAATTTTGAAATTCATCACTTTTCAAACTAGTATGTGGGTCATTGCAAAGGATATGTTTATCACTGGGTGGTTTGTTGACATCAAGACTTGGACTGCTGCTTACACTTTCTTGACCTCCCAGATTGAACGTCCCACTAGGTGGCTCTACTCCATCTGGAGCTGCTGAATGATTTGACAATTTCTCCACAATTGAATCAAACCCAAATGAGTTTTTTGTAGTATTTTGACAATCTGGATTATGGGTCTCCTGCTGGGCAGTTTCAGTAACCACTGGCTGATCTAAGATTATATCCTCAGTAATTGAGTCAAGTTTAAAGTCTGTTCGCGTAGCATCTTGACAATCCAGATTGTGAGTCTCACTAAACGTCAGTGTAGTTGCAGTATTTGCTGACTCATCTGACGAAAGCAGAGAAGTTGAATCTTCTAAAATGTTTGCAGATGTCAATGGTGTACCTTCATCTTTTTTCAAACTCTTCATTTCCAAAGAAGAGTCTGAAGACAGTAAAGAACTCTTATCCTCTAAGTTCTTTGTCTCCAAGGAAGAGTCTGAAGACAGTAAAGAACTTTCATTCTCTAAGTTCTTTGTCTCCAAAGATGAGTCTGAAAGCAGTAAAGAACTCTTGTCCTCTAAGTTCTTTGTCTCCAAGGAAGAGTCTGAAGACAGTAAAGAACTCTTGTCCTCTAAGTTCTTTGTCTCCAAAGATGAGTCTGAAAACAGTAAAGAACTCTTGTCCTCTAAGTTCTTTGTCTCCAAGGAAGAGTCTGATGACAGTAAAGAACTCTTGTCCCCTGAATTGGTTTTGAAAACATTTGTAGAATCATCACTGTTTATGCCTTGTGCTACTTTCAATGCATTACTGCTAGCAGAACAGATATCGATTTTACTGTCACAGTTTTCAAAATCATTGCTCGTATTGTTTTGAAGACAATTATCAACACTTTTAGAATCGAGTGTAGCGATAACATCCTTATCAACAAAAGATAATCGGCTTTTGAATCCATTGGTCTGAGAGTTATCGCATACGCCATCTCCTTCTAGTCCGCTATTGTCTTTATGATCAATATCTATACTGCTTTTACATATCCCAGAATGTTTATCCATTTCACTGACTTGTTCCATGCTTAAGGTCTTCCGCTCACAAACTTTGCTCTTCTCATCAACTGCCTCTATCCCTGATCTCTCAACAAAACTAACCTCTGTTAATGATGAATCCTGTTCTATACTAGAATTTACAATTTCCTCGACTTTTTCTCCAGAATTATTGCTAAGAAACTTCATCCCCGAATTAAAGTTTTCTCCCGATGAATCCTTACTCTTATCCTTAACCTTGTCGTCTGTATCATCCCCCCAAAAATTGGAATCATCGCTTGCCCAGTCTGCCCCATCTTTCCTGGAAGAACTTGCAACAAAACTGTTTTTCACTGCCTCTTTTTCTACTGCTTGACTTTGACTTGAAAACACAGCACAATCATCGCTAAGTCTCATTTTTTTAGATTTAGAAACATCCTTGTCGTCTTCATGTGTATCATCACTGTCAGAAATAACAACAGCATTATCATTTTCATTCTGTTTACTATCAGCAGTTGAATCGTCTTCATCCAAGGTGATCACCTCCCCTTTTTTAAAATTACGCCCAGGATAATGTACAGCAAACATTTGTTTAAACAAATTAACTTCTGTCGCTCTTTTCTTCCGATACTTTTCTGTTAGTGTTTCCATGTCCTGCGACACTCGCAAAAATGTTGTAATATGTTCGTTAGACAATACGGATATCTCGGATAATAGGGAAACAAGATGTGATCTAATTTTATCTGAAACGTAAACAGGAGTATTCAAATCATTATCTGAAACTGAAGTACTAGGCATATCCTGTCCATCTCTACTTTCATTTTGCATGTTAAGAAGCTGGTATGCCTCCTTTTTTGAAGTGTCAATGACAGCAGGTGAATAACTGTCATCTGTGTCGTTTTCATCATTTTCATCACTTTCATCATCAGTAGAGTCTGCAAATCCTTGCTGCTGTTCCTCATGGTGGACTATATCATTGTACTCCTTCGTCCTGCCATCAGCGAGGGCTTTGTATCTGCGGTGAACAAGGTAGCTGGGGAAAAAAATATGAAAATCAGCAGTGTTAATAGGAACAAATTCAATAAGGAAAAGAGTTAATGCTCTCGAGACATATTGAAGTAATTCAACTAACCACGGCCTCAATGTAACTAATCACTGCCTTAATGTGAGGTACAATAGAACAATGTAACTAATCACTGCCTTAATGTGAGGTACAATAGAACAATGTAACTAATTACTGTCTTAATGTGAGGTACAATAGAGCCATTTAACTAATTACTGTCTTAATGTGAGGTACAATAGAGCCATGTAACTAATTACTGTCTTAATGTGAGGTACAATAGAGCCATGTACTCAATATCATACAAATCATACTCAACCTTGCCATGGCAGCCATCTCGAGTCTTAACTTAATCTCACTTTCCGAGTTTGTCATCTCGAGTCTTAACTTAATCTCACTTCCCGAGTTTGTCATCTCGAGTCTTAACTTAATCTCACTTCCCGAGTTTATCATCTCGAGTCTTAACTTAATCTCACTTTCCAAGTTTGTCATCTCGAGTCTTAACTTAATGTCACTTCCCGAGTTTGTCATCTCCAGTCGTAACTTAATCTCACTTCCCGAGTTTGTCATCTCGAGTCTTAACTTAATCTCACTTCCCGAGTTTGTTATCTCGAGTCTTAACTTAATCTCACTTCCCGAGTTTGTCATCTCGAGTCTTAACTTAATCTCACTTTCCAAGTTTGTCATCTCGAGTCTTAACTTAATCTCACTTCCCGAGTTTGCCATCTCGAGTCTTAACTTAATCTCACTTCCCGAGTTTGTCATCTCGAGTCTTAACTTAATCTCACTTCCCGAGTTTGTCATCTCGAGTCTTAACTTAATCTCACTTCCCGAGTTTGTCATCTCGAGTCTTAACTTAATCTCAGTTACCGAGTTTGCCATCTCGAGTCTTAACTTAATCTCACTTTCCGAGTTTGTCATCTCGAGTCTTAACTTAATCTCACTTCCCGAGTTTGTCATCTCGAGTCTTAACTTAATCTCACTTCCCGAGTTTGTCATCTCGAGTCTTAACTTAATCTCACTTCCCGAGTTTGTCATCTCGAGTCTTAACTTAATCTCACTTCCCAAGTTTGTCATCTCGAGTCTTAACTTAATCTCACTTCCCGAGTTTGTCATCTCGAGTCTTAACTTAATCTCACTTCCCGAGTTTGTCATCTCGAGTCTTAACTTAATCTCACTTTCCGAGTTTGTCATCTCGAGTCTTAACTTAATCTCACTTCCCGAGTTTGTCATCTCGAGTCTTAACTTAATCTCACTTCCCGAGTTTGTCATCTTGAGTCTTAACTTAATCTCACTTCCCGAGTTGCCATCATCATATATTTGGCACTTGACGTCATCACAATTTTTAACTTAATCTAATTAAAACAGTGCAGGAAGAAACAATTCTCTGGGAGAGCCTAGATTCTGGCAAACATGTTAGTTGTGCATAATTGGAGAGCCCACTTAGATGGAAGGGAAATACATAGTCGACTGTCCTACCCATCCCATTGACTATGGTCCAGAGCTGGGTTGCCATGGACAACTCTGTATAAAAGGATGCTTGGCATGGGAGCTGCAAATCATGGCTTCAACTATGCTTGTTGCAGAAAGGTAGGAAAGCCACAAAATCTCTAGAAAAGAGGCTCTCAACCTTTTCAAACGACACCCATATGTAATCGTTAGCGTGTGCAAGCTCTTTTTAACTCACATGCCCTTATGATATAAATATATAGAAGAATGAGAAGAACATTGTGGAAAGAGAAGAAAAACAAAGAAGCTCTCATGCCGAAATCGGATGTGCTAGGCCTACAAGGCGCATAACGGTGGCACAACGTAATCACGCTCCCGGCGGAAATCGCACGGACACCCGTGATGGTTACAATGGAGCGAACACAAAACAAACAAACAAAAGAAGCTCTAACAACACTTAATATGAAGAAAGAATTATTAAAGGAAATACAGATCAAGCAAATAAAATATTTTGGACACATTAAAAGACATGACACCTTGTTTGAAGATCTTACTTGATGGTAAAGTCAAAGGGAGGTGAGCAAGAGGCAGAGATATAAGTGGTAGTAGAACAATATCACAAGATGGGCAGGTTACAGTCTAGCAGAGTGCACCACCAAAACTTTATCCAAAATTAACCACCAAAACTTTCTTTTAGGTTTCTGTGATTGTCTCCGCCCATCTAGTTCTTGGCTTTAACCGTGCCTTGTAGCCCGATCTTCTGCTGTTGTGTGCATGAAGGGCTCATTGCACTGGTTCTGTTCTCATGACATGACCAAACCACCTGGTTTGCTGTCCTTCAATATTGTCTTGCGTTTAGATAGTTTTTATTTCTTTCCTGATACCTTCATTTTTCCGTCTGTCTCTTCTCGTGACATGTATAGCTTTCCTCAAACACCTCATTTCACACGCTGTACTTTTTCATTAGTGTCTTTGACAAGGGCCATGTTTGATATTGGTAACACAGAGTCAGTGTAAAAATACTATCTATCAATTGCTGTTTTGTAGCCATGCAGATTTATGAGTGTTTGAGTATTGGCAACAGCTGGCAAGTCACAGCATTAGATTTAAAGTGAAAAGTTTAAAAGCCCTCTGTGACTTGTAATGAAAGTAAATTAGCTCTCTCAAGCACTGCAGCATCGATCCTGGCTCCTGGGAGACTACAGCACTTGATCACTCAGCCTGGCACACCCAGATCACTGCTGGCATCACGAAATTTGAAAAAGAACACTGTGGGCAATCCACAAGCGCAAGAAGTGGAAGGACTAATCCGAAAATTCTTCTACCCCGAACCTTCAGCACTCCTGCATGCACTGCAATAGAACTTTCCGTGCACGAATCGGACCTATCAGGCATCTACGAACTCACAAACCAAATTAGATAATTACCACTTTTAATCATTATTTATTAAATTTTTTTTCATCGCATTTATTGATTTCATGCCATGCTCATCTTCGCTTGCGGAGGAGGAACACCATCATCATCAAATTACCTTTTTCTAGGCACCAGGTAGAAAAAGAAAAATATATGTTGAAAAAATGCTCACATAACTTAGCTATGACAGCGTTATTTTTCAAATGTGCTGATCGGTTGAATAGCAGATAAACACTCTTGCTTAAATTTTTGTAAAAACTGGTGTCAATTGAATGGAAATGGTTCAATTCTTGCTTCCCACCTTCACATCCAAATGAACAGCCGAGGATGAATGTGTCGGCCATTGGTGCAAATAAAACGGTGACACAACACATTATCATTCTCTGGGCTACATCTTTCTGAAAATCTAGCAGGAACATTGTCCTGCTACAAGAGAGATCCAGTCGGAGTTTGAGAATGTGTCCTGCTACAAGAGAGATCCAGTCGGAGTTTGAGAATGTGTCCTGCTACAAGAGAGATCCAGTCGGAGTTTGAGAATGTGTCCTGCTACAAGAGAGATCCAGTCGGAGTTTGAGAATGTGTCCTGCTACAAGAGAGATCCAGTCGGAGTTTGAGAATGTGTCCTGCTACAAGAGAGATCCAGTCGGAGTTTGAGAATGAACGATGAAGATATAAAATTCTAATCTCTCTAACCTTCTTTTATTAACAACAACTGCTTGAACGACTTTAGGACGTCCATCTTTCTGAGGAAGTTCAACACATGCTCGATGTCTCCTCTCATGGAAGTTGGGCTGACTGCGTGACAAAGTACCTTTGCCAAAGAAACCCTGCAATGGAAACAGATGAAGCTACAATAAAAAAATATCAAAATGACAAGAAATATGACACCTTTAAAGGAAGCAGCAAACAACACATGTACAACTTAACACAAAGAATTACAGCAGACCATACACCATACTGTAACAAACGAGCAGCAAACAGTAAAACATGACCTTATTGAATGCACTGCGCTACCAGACCTGTGAAAACAACTATTATCACCACAACCCTCCAACACTAACACCTTCTACAGACACAATATAGATGAAGTAGGTGTATATATAGCTACCTGGCATAGAAAGAAAGAGTACACATGCGGCTGCGTCTGTGGGTCTCACCAATGGCTCACTAGACAAACCACCCATACAACAGAAAAACCTTAGTAGATGATATGCCGTTATATTAAGGTTATCTTCTTATAGATGCTTCATGGCACGTCATCTATACAATTATGTATCTCATGCTTTTATTTTGTTCTTGCAAAGTTTTTTATGCTTTGTTATTTTTATATATGTATACACCCTCTGTGGTTGGGAGGGAGCCAGAGATGTACTGCGCAGCACTAGGGAGGAGGAAACTGACAGCACTATTTTTCCTATGGCTGAGGCCCATCATAGAGGAACAGTGACTCAGGATGTGACAATCCTTTTGACTTAACATTTTGTTGCATGCCTGGAGCAATAGAGATGTTCGGCATAACCAGCAATCAATTGGTGGCGGGGAATGGGCACAATGAATCCTATTTTGGCTGTAGTGGCTTGGAGCAGTGCATAGGTTAAAACCTACCTTCCTGGTGATGTGATAGTTATTCTCTGGCTCTGACCTGGGATGGGCCGAAAATCCAGACTTCCCAGCAACATGCCATTTTAATGGCATGAGGTCAAAGGGCATGAGCCCATGGACCGCTGGATCAGTAAACAACCAGAAAGAAAGAAAGAGAGCTCGCAACCCAGGCATGAAACATCCGACTTCAGCATGGCCTTTGTAATTAAGTTGTCTTATCCATACTGTTATAAACTATACAAAAGAATTCATACAAACCATTCTATATAGGAAATCCATATCACCAGAATGCTTGACAACAACAGCTGATCCTTCTATATACCCTGTATAATAAAACCAGACTCCAGCCGGTTCTACTGATGATGATGTAATAGGTATTGGAAATGGAGATTCTTTCAACACATGTACTCGCTTCTTTCTCCTTGCAGCTCCTTGCTTATTCTTAGGCATTTTCAATCAACAGGTTCTACCAAAAAAATGTTTATTAGATTATGTGCAGGTTCAAAATAAATGATGCATAAACATAACAAGGGGGAGAGAAGTTTAACAAATTATCAAGAATGACATAATTGGTTATGTCCCCTTTCACACGTTGAGGTATATGGGGTATACATTGTTCAGATTGTATTTTCTGTGATGAACAGCACTATGGGATGATGTAATTAGTATATCAGTAGCATTTACTTCTTCTTCTTCTTCATCATTCTTCAGTCAGATGTCAGGTTACAGCACCAATAGCTTCACTGAATTGTGTGATTCGCTTCAGGTCATCCATGGAACCCCTCAAGTCTGGAAGTAGTGCCGTCTCAGTAGGCCATATTTTCTCCCTCACTTTTTGGTAGAATTGACATGCATGAAGAATGTGTTCTACAGTCTCTGGGCTCAGTCCACAGTTGCACATGTCTGTCTCGCCAATCTTCAGCTTTCTGAACATGTGACTTCTCAGTATGTCATGATCAGTTCGTAGTCAGAAGGTGATGAAGTTCCTCAAGCCAAATTGGTAGATACTAACAGTGCACATATCTGGGTGGAGCTTAATCCTAACCTAACTTAGAATGTTCTGTGTGTAGTCATCATCAAAGTATGAACTGTGGCTGCATAAAAAGAAAGCGAGTTTTTGACAATTCACATAATGATAACGTCAATGATGTATCCGTGCCTGTGTTATTTTCTGCTAGAGAAACAGAGGAAGATATTCTAATACCAATGACGGCAAGAGTGTCTCCACAATTCACCAATAGTAATAGCAATCCAACTAATGTAAAAATATCTATAGCTCGCCGTTGCTTTGAATATAATGATGGATTATCTTCCACATTTACAACATCTGCATATCCACTACTTAGTTATACCAGCACTAAACAAACAGAAGACAGAATTGATGTCTTTGAGATGCGGGCGTATAGAAGAATAGGGAGAACATCATGGAAAGATAAGAAAACAAACAAAGAGATTCAAAAGCACTTTATATGAAGAAAGAATTATCAAGAGAAATAAAGATTAGGCAAATAAAATATTTTGGACATATTAAAAGACATGACACCCTATTGAAGACATTACTTGAGGATAAAGTCAAAGGGAAGCGAGCAAGAGGTAGGAAGAGATACAAGTGGGAGAGTAACATCACAAGATGGACAGGGTACAGTCTATCAGAGTGCACCACCAAAACAAGAGACAGGGGATGTTGGAGGTCTGTTACAGCCAATCTTTGTTGCAGAGAGGGTATTTGATGATGTCTACCTGTGAAGTTTCTCTCTTGTGTCCCCTGAATGCAATTGAAAGATCTCTTTTATCTCCCTTGAATTGCTCTAATTGCAATTGAATTGACAGTGGACGTGACAGTGAACACGCTACTACTAGTTTATTGAGATCTCCTAGAAAACTAAATGTTTGCCCAGTTTCAGGTGTGCATGTAGTTAACAGTATGACATGATTAGATCATAGTGACAGGAAAACATCCTGTCCACATTTGCAGTATCCACCAATAACGTGAGTGTTAAAATGTCATAAAATGTTCACGAGAACACATAGACAATGATGTATAATACTACAACCTTGAAGGAATGTAATGCCCAAATTTTTATCTCCAGGACAGCCTAGAATATCATACAAAACGTGTTCACATAAAATCTGTCGAAGTCAGTTTATTATAAGATTCGGAAAGGTATCCTACATCAGCAGTTATGTTGTAATTAGGCCTTGGTAAAGCAATTATTAGGGAACATGTATGTACCTGGTGTCGTCAGAAGTCACCATACAATAAACATTCACACATGCACCCAACTGTTTGGGTAGACTGTGAATTCATCCAAGAAGGGTTTCGTTGCTTATTGATTCCATTTAGTCACAACATCTTTATCAGTGGAATCATTGTTCCTTTACTGCTTTCCTTAACCTTCACCGCGCCGTTGTTAAATCTGTTTGACAAAAAAAAGATGGCGGCTGTTTACCGTTGTCAAGTGCACTCACTCAATGAGACATTGTGCCAAATAGGCTTACAACAGCCAAATCACAGCATGTATGTAGTTCAGGGCATGCGCAATCGAAGCCGGTACCAGTTCACGTCCGCCCTGTCCATTTGTTATAATTTACAGTAGCGTCCAGACATTGTTCCATCGCATTTTCCGACAGCAACCTAGGCCTACAATGGATACAATTTATTTTGCGTTCGTAATGGATCCCGATTCGGATGAGGAGGTAAGTGTGCCGTTAACAGATGCAGATATCGCTCCAATAGATGATGTGTTGTTAGATAGAGATAATAGTGATACTGATTCAGTTCGCAGCGTGGCCGATGACGACATATTGGAAGAAGAAATTGTTGGAAATTCTAGTGTTCCTTCGGGGTATAGCCATGATTGGCTTAGCAACTTCGATGAAGTTGTTGGACCTATAGGCTTAGCTGATGACATTAGTGCGGTAGACGTGTTTCGTCTGTTTATTACAGATGATATTGTGAACATGTTGGTAACTGAAACTAATCGTTACGCTAAGCAGGTTAGTGATTCGAAGGGACAGGCCGCCGGCAATGCATCTCGTGTGAAGATGTGGAAGGAAGTCACAGCTGATATGACAGCTTTTGTTGCTTTGGTGCTCTTGATGGGACTGACCAAACGTTCCTCCTTTGAATTGTATTGGTCTAATGATGGTCTCATCAAGATGCCTGGGTTCAGGAATATCATGAGTAGGAATAGATTTTTAGCTATTCTTTCATTCCTGCACCTTGTAGACAACACAACAGCTGTTGCACGAGGGCAACCGGGTCACAGCAAGGCGTTCAAGATACAGGGGTTTGTTGACAAACTTATTCCTCTGTTCCAACAGTATTATGGCCTCTCCAAAGAAATCAGTATCGATGAAAGCATGATTGGCAATAGGACCAACACACCATATTGCTATAAATCCTAAACGGTTGTCCAGTGGCAAGCCTGCGCTTCCTGACTGTGTAGTCTGTTCAGATCGGTCAAAGAAGCGTCACCAGACTCAGTACGTGTGCGCAGCATGTCAGGTCACTCTGTGCCCCTACCCCTGCTTCCATAGATACCACACATTGGTACATTTCAAAATTGATTGTTCCTCTGAGCTGCACAGCATGTAGGAGAGCAGCACAGCCTGTAGGTTTACTCCAGAGCTGCATGGCCAGTGGGTAAGTCATTTGTGTTGTTTGTTTTTATGTAATTTTAAAATAAAAATTGTCTTCACCTCTTGCGCAAACCTCGGGTAGGATACATAAAAAAAAAACAATTACACACCCATTTGTAGTATTCAATTCTGCATTTACATGTGTTGATATTATTTTAAAAGCTCTAATAACAAAAATGTTATTGAGTTTTCCGAACACCCGTGTCTTTTTTGCATATATTTTGTTTTTTCGAGAAAATGTCTTCACCTCTTGCGCAAAACTCGAGTAAGATACATAAAAAAAAAACAATTACACTCCCATTTGCAGTATTCAATTCTGCATTTAAATCTGTTGAAATTATTTTAAAATCTCTAATAGCAAAAATGTTATTGAGTTTTCCGAACACCCATGTCTTGTTGTTTCTGTTGGTTTTTTGCGCAAAAAAGGTGTTCACTTCCTGCGCAAACCCCGGGTATGTTACATAAAAATTTTAAAAATATACATACATTTGCGGTATTCAATTCTGCATTTGCACGGACAATTTTTTTTTTTTTATCACGAATAACAAAAAAGTTATTGCATTTCCGTAACACCAACCAGAAAAGATGAAAATTCTCAAAAAAGAATCCGGTGGCAGGAAGAGGTTTTGTATTTTTTAATCCGGCTTGCTAAAGGGGTCCAAACAAATTAAAGTCGCATCATGACTAGCAATAGATCAGGGCTGTAACTGTAGACTGGAACTTTCCAAGTCTTCCTGCACAATTTTCAAACATCATAACATGCGGACGAGCAGTATTTTCAAAGATGCGGACGTGCAGTATTTTCAAACATGCTGACGTGCAGTATTTTCAAACATGCGGACAAGCAATATTTTCAAACATGCTGACGAGCAGTATTGTGCAATAGTGTTCTGGGTCACATATTTTTTATGGCTGTATGGTTCAGTATGAGTGTCATAATGTATAATCATCATCAGGTGACATATTCTTTCAACATAGTCTTCCCTATTGAATTCTCTGCGGCCTTGAGTAAGTTGTCCTGCCTCTTCTAGTGATATGAGTAGACATTCTTGAATGTCTTTTGTCCAATGGCGTCCTTTGCCCCTGTTGTATTCTATCATCCCCTCCATGCTGTCGTGTCTCTTAATGTGATCGGAAAAAACTAGCTTTTTCTTTAATATGGTGTTCAGACACCAGCCTTCCTGGGCGTTTATTGTTCGTAACACCTGGTTTGTTTTCCTTGCTTTCCATGGTATTCTCAGAGCTCTTCTATAGCACTTTAATTCAAATGATGTTATTCTCTTGGCGACTGTTTTATTTAGTGTCCATGCTTCACATCCATGTCGCCACAGGAAACACACATTTTCCTAATAAACAAAACTTGGCTCTTATGTTAGTACTCTACCATAGTTTCTTTAGCTGTTTTAATTTTAACAGCACCATTGCTGTTCTTCTCTTGATCTCAACTGTGCAGTCACCGGCATTGTTTATATTAGTTCCATATTGTGTGCGTCATGTTTATTAACCGTCACAGTGCTTTCAGCTACACATTTCGCCTATGTTTACAAGGTTTCCAGCATTGTCTGTGAAATGTTTAGATCGTTGCTATGCATTGATTTTACGACGGGACTAACATGATAGTGTTCACGTGACTGGAATTGACAAATCAGGTTTCTTGTTTGATTAGATGTCCTTTTCCAACATTTAACTGAACATGAAAGATGGCTAGGTCATAATAATATCAAAATCCACGACATCTATCCACATCTGCAAACTGGCACGGCGAAAGTGAATCTCATTTTTATAGACTTTGGTTTTCAGTAAAATCATTACGAATTATAATTCTGATGTTGGATTATTGGGAACTAATATGCTTTCTAAGTATATCTACAGTCGCAACAACATGGTTTAGTTATGTAAATGCCATACAAGTAATGTTTTGAAGTGATTCAAAATACGACTTAAGGACTATCTGAAGATAACGATTTTACAGCAAATCTACATGTTTTATTTATTTCCCCCAGCAATATTATGATAATTTGGCATTGAAACAACATAAATAATACATAATTAGTTGTGTTATCAGTGTTGCCAATTTAGACAATAAAGGTAAGAAATGTTTTAATATTTTTATCCGGTTCTTAAAAAATGTTTGTTATAATTTGTTTGTATTTTGTTGCAAAAAATATATTTACCACTTTCTCACACTTCTGGTACCACATACACACAAACAAAACTTTGCACCAATATTTGCAGTATTCAATTCTTTATTACATGTAGAAATATTATTTAAATATCTCGAAAAACCAAAATTCATCGCATTTTTAAAAAAAACAGCCACCAAAAATAACACAAATTTTGATAAAATAAATTGGTAGCAGGGGAAAATGTATGTATTATAATCTGGCTCACTAAATGGTTAATGTACCCTTGTAGCTGATGATAGTGCAACTAAGGATTAATTCTTCACTGTGACCTTTGTTCTAGTTTTGAGGTATAACCTAACCTTTTGCAGTGTGATTGCAGATGTTGTAATTAAAATTAAAGTATGTTATATGAAACGGAATATTAATTTGGCATTAGCATTTAGATTAGGGGGGGGGGGGTAAGGGTTAGGATCAGTTATAAATTAAAAAATTAATTAGTTATAAAAGTTATAAATAAAAATATGGTTGATATCATTTGCATCGGGAGATGTGATGTCACGGCAGCCATTAATTTTATACAGCATAAATTAATTTCATTGGTGTTACACAGAAATCCATGTCTTTTAGTTAAAAATGTAAACATTGTGTGTTATTTATAATAAAGTGAAGAGTTGATCCTTAGTTTTACCATGATAGTGATATCATTGCGCACTAGGCTGTTTAAAATTAAAAAACTGACTAAATCCGACCAACATTAGTTCTTGGTCATAAAAAGTAGTAGGTCCTAAGAATAATGATAATGAAATCTGATAATCATTCATGCAGAAATGTTTTATTTGAATTTCTTGCTCTTCTGTGATCCAGGATGCTTCATGTTTTGCTTCTTGGATAAAAGTGGTCTTTAATTCGTCGACACTACTCACAGTAGAGTACAGTGTACTCAGTACACCATAATGTATATTTTTTTCTTCAGAAATTACAATAATTATAATTGAATAATTCACATCCATATGGGCAATATGGCATTAATATTAAATGCGCAATGGTTCAAACTCAAACCCCTTCCAATTCGTTTTTCCTTTCGGTGATCAGTCAATAACCGATGTACCCACTAAGAATAAACCTTCTGATACTTTTGAGAATTACTAACAAACGGCAGAAGAAAAAATTGATAATTTTTTTTCAAACTCAAGCGAAGCAACGTCGTATGCCTACCTCCTCAACTTAGCACCACAGTTTAAAAATACTGATTGTTGATTGTTAAAAATACAATATAAATAAATGAATACCTACAGCACCGATTTTCTAATTCGTATTTCTTAATAAACAGTCAATACAATTTTTAAAGGCCGGAGGTTCTGCAATATATCAGAATAAAGAATTAAGTAGCAATTAAATGAGGGCCTAGTTGTCATTAGAAATTCATCTTCCAATCGGCCATTTTAATTTTCTGTATCAGGGTTTCCAGATTTAAACTGCGGTTTGAAGCCAAACATTTTGCAATGGAAGTCTATCAATGCAGACCCGAATTCGGGTGTTGAGATGTTATATCGAACCGATTCTTTTTTATGGATGTGAAGCATGGACTATAAACAAGAAAATTCAAAGTGAATTAGAGGCTACATAAATGTGGTTTCTGAGAAGAATGATGAAAATACCATGGACAGCCAAGAAAACTAATGCAGATGTCGGAGTAAAAAGATCAATCATATCAAACATTAGAGGCAGACAGTCGCGGTTTCTAGGGCATGTGCTGAGAAGAACACAGCTTGAACACTTAATAACCACTGGAAAGATCAAAGGGAGAAGAGATAGAGGTCGACAAAGAGAAAAGTTACTAGATGGGCTTGTATCGTGGCACGGTAGAAGCTCACCAACCGAGCATATTGACAACACGAGACAGAGAGTCGTGGAGAAACATGATCGCCTACGCCAGTCGGCATGGCACTGGATTGATTGATTGAAGCCAAACATAACCTAAAAAATATGGAAAAAAGTCAAGGCCCACTAACAGAATTAGGCTGAAGCGGATGTGTCAGGACGAAAGGCGCATATATCACAGCTAAGATGTAAACCACGACACAAGGCATTTCATTCTCCATGAGTGTGATAACTAACGCAGAGGAAGGACAACATTTCTTAAGTATAATATTTTTCGTCTTTAAACTGTTATTTAGCAGCAGAACCGTAGTTGGGTGTGAAGTTGGCTGTCACATCCATTATAGGGTCAAAGTGAACAAGGAGCTAAGCTGAAGTTGAATATGTCACGTCGAAAGACGAAGATATCGCAGCCAATCTGTAAACGATGATGCAACACATTCCGTTCTCCGGATTACATAGTGCTAATTTGGATGAGTGTGAGAACGAACGCAAAAATAGAGGAAGAAATAACTATCCGAGGACTGAAATCCCACAGTTCCCCTCAGACCGAACTAGATGGATACGTAGTTTTGAAGATCTCTTTATTATGACACCGGAGAAAGCTGAACATCTCTTACAGAACGGAGAGGCTTACAGAATAGAGTTAGTTAGTTATTCATCTAGAGCTAAAGACGAAACATAGGTCGGATGTCATAGATTTCCATGTCTAGCGTTTTATTGCAATTTGTCTTAGGTCTTCATTTTGACACAGAGTAGAGTGGCAATAGGGAAAATGTCCTGTTGCACGGAGACTTCACATAGAGGAAGCAGGGTCTTTTAAACTCCCGTAATCGAAGCCGTTGTCAATCCTCCACCTTCTTTACCATCAGCTGTGTTTATGGTATGAAGGGCGTCCCCTTACAGAGTAGTTTTTTATATGTAGCTTACCCGAGCATATCGTCAATTATATGGTCTACTTGAATGTTACCGTCGCCCGTGTGTTGCCGGGGCCCGAGAGGGGAGCAAAGAATAGCAACAATGTTTACCTTCATGCATATAGTAAGAGAGGCGACTAATGAGGTTATGGGATTGAGTTGGCTGCACCATCCCATATAGGGTCAAGGTGATCCAAAGCCATGCTGAAGATGGATCTGTTATGCTGAAAGAAGCAAATATCGCAGCAATGCTTTAAACCATGACACAACGCATTTCGTTCTCTGAGCTACATCCTGCTAATCTGCAGGAGTTTGAGAAATAACGCAGAAGAAGAATAATTTTACCGTGATTGTCACTGGTCAAAGTAAAATTTACGTTGACAGCCACAGAAAATCCCGGGAAAAAAATACATCAATTTTCAAGAATGAACACAGATAAACACACGATGTATAATTTACAAGGATTGATAACATGCATCTTGTGATAGCTGAAATGGCATGCTTACGCAGAATCCTAGTAATATCGCTAAGATACAGAGTGAGGAATCAGGACATCCGACAAAATACCGGCACCACCCCAATCTTAGAATACGTCAAGAGACAACAGATCAAATGGTTTGCACACATCAGCAGACTACCATCAGACAGCATATTCATCAAGTTATGCTACACAGATACAGCGAAGGCAGACCTAGAGACCGACCACGAAAACGATGAACCGATGAAATAAAAGAGATGACAAAATCCACAATATACTCAGCACACAAGAGGTCCGTCCCCAGAGAATTCTTCTAACCATGACGCCGAAAAGCAACAAAAGGTTTCAGCGAATGGATAGCATGTACTCACTACAACAATTTTACGAGGTACTGGTTTAGTCGACTAGTCAAGGTTGCTGACCTGGGGTAATTCTGCCAAATTACGTCATAAATGAGATCAACAAGAGTGGAAGAGTCAAATATAACTCTGGCCTTTCCATGGAAGTGGTGTGGTTGATACCGTGAAATACTGTCTCAATTCATTATACTCCTGTAATACTTTTTTTTTTTTTTTGTTGTTGTTGGTGTATTATTTCTTCCGATAGCCATAAATTACGAGTAATGACTGTTGCTTCCTTTGTCTTCTTCCTCGTTCTCCAGCAGAAGTCAGACATGATATGGTTTTTATCAATGAACTGTACTGAGGTCACCAGTCCCGAGACAGGACCATGGCGTTTGTTTTCCAGGGCCATTTTCGATGGCCATAGTTTCCTTCTTATAGTGTGGTACAGTGTGCAGTTCTGCATAATACGTTATGTGTTCTCTTGAGACTGTCCACAGAAGCACATACCGATGTCGCCAACTGCAAAATTCATGTATATGTGTTGATTGAGTCCGCTGTGGCCTGTCCAATATCTGTTAATGTCTTCCATGCATATGAATCGTCTTTTTGCCTGGATGGGTGAGTTAAGTTCTATTCTATATCTATGGCGTTTTTGATAAACTTTTTGTCAGTTCTACAATACATGCAGAATCAACAAATGCAATGGTTTGGTCATCTGGAAAGAATGCCGTGTGATTCATTAGTTTATAAATCGTATATTAAGAGAGGAGAAGTAGAAATAAGAGCCAGGGGTAGACCTAGAGTACGCTGGATCGACAACATTAGAGACATTAAACGAACACCAAATGATATTATCTGAAGCTGCCAGAAGAGTGAGAACAATAATATTGTATCTGCCTCGACACCAGTAGGGTGAGGAATGAGGACATCCGACAAAATAGCGAAAAGAGGAAGGAAAGAAGAAGAAGGCATTTTTCATTATGTACTTCATTTCAGGAAATGATACCTAATCTTATTTCCGTTATTGTAATGGGGAGTTTATCCAGAGTATTCTTTCATACCGCGAAGACTTCAGACTGATTTGAGAGCATAAGCTATATATCAACTTACCGAAAAATTCAGTATTTCAATCGAAAATAACCGCAACATTATATCCTTTTTTAAACACAAAATTATGCAAAAAAGTATGTAAGGACCTACAACTCCATATTATGTATAGAATAATTTACTTTCACTCAAAGCCAAATAAGCAATACAGGCGTATTAAATAAAACCGGATTCTATTCTATTAAGAGAGTCTTTTCTCTGCTATTGCTGTAAGGCGTTGCAAGATTGAATGATGCACTCGGTTTTCGGACTATGTCACGTTTGAGTTACTTGATATGCAGTTATATTGTAAAGTCTCAGAATGTTGGCAATGTCTTCAATCCACATTTTTCTTGGTTTTCCTCTGAATCTTGGTGTTTCCATGTTCACGTCGTATGCTCTTTCTTGCTGTTGGTCAATAAGGGTTCATTTTCATGGCGAACCACTTGAATCTGTATTTCAATATATTTGACCACAGATGTTGTTCCAACAGTTCTTGTGATCTCTTCGCTTCCTACATGATCTCTTCTTGTTCTGTTTGTTGCTTGTCTTAAACATCTCATTTCACACGTAGTAAGCTGTACGATTTAATCAACATCATCAAGTGCCGTCTCCGCAACGAAGGTTGTCTTCAACGTATCTCCAACGTCACCTGTCTCTTTTCTTGGTGGTGCACTCTGCTTGACTGTAGCCTGTCCATCGTGTGATGTTACTTTCCCCACTTGTATCTCTGCCTACCTCTTGCTCGCCTTCCTTTGACTTTACCCTCAAGTAAGGTCTTCAATAAGGTGTCATGTCTTTTAATGTGTCCAAAATATTTTATTTGCCTGATCTTTATTTCTCTTAGTAGTTCCTTCAATATATTAAGTGTTTTAGTATCTCTTTGTTTGTTTTCTTCTCTTTCCATGATGTTCTCCCTATTCTTCTATATATCCACATCTCAATGACATCAATTTTGTCTTCTAATTGTTTATTTTGTATCCATGTTTCTGAGCCATACATTAATATGGAATAGATGTAGCATTTTTAACTAGTGTGTAATTTGTTTAGATATTAATAATTTCCTCATGTCATTGAAGGTACTTTTAGCCATTACTATTCTCCTTTTAATTTATGTTTCACATCTGCCATCATTTGTGACATCATTTGTCCAAGATATTGATAATGCTTTACTTGCTGTAGTTTCTCTCCATGTGTGTTTATGTTTAGCTCCTGTTCTTCTGTGCCTTTGCTGATTATCATGTTTTTTTTTAAAAATTATAATATAACACAAAGGAATAGTTATGTGTAAACAGGTACGCAGTGTTTCAAAAGAAGCTTCGTACTCTCTGGGGATCTTACGTGTGTGTTTAAAAGATGTCTCACAATTTTGTATTCTTCTTCTTCCTCTGCGTTCGTTCTCAAACTCCTGCAGAATAGCAGGATATAGTCCGGAGGTTGTGTCATGGTTTACATCATAGCTGCGCTTTTCGGCCTCACATATCCGACTTCAGCATGGTTTTGGGTCACTGACCCTATATGGGATAGAACAGCGAACTAAATCCTATAACATTCATAGTCGCCTCTTACGATATGCATGAAAAGTAAACAGTGTTGCTATTCTTTTCTCCCCTCTCGGGCTCGACAACACACGGCGACAACTGTGTATGCAGGCATAGATTCCCAATTGAAATCTATAACCGTTTCAATGTGTCTATTTTTGGCATAATTTTAAACACCCAAACTGCATATCTTCAATACAGCCAAACCTCCTTTCAGTTACATCTATGTAAGTAATATCATGACATGCTTTTATAAAGGAGTATATAACAACGAGTAGAGCGCATGGCCGTGTGATTAGAATTCCGTTGTCCGACCCTTGTGGTCCCGGGTTCATTTCACGCTTGGAACAGGATTTTTTTTCTTTCTTTCGTACAATAAAAACTCTTCCTGTACGTGTCGCGGTGTCTGCTATGACAAATCGGCCTTTATTTCCACAGCCCATAGAAAGCCTCTCTGCACTTCTTTACAGGAAAACATGTAGTAACGAAATATAACATCCAAACCTCCTTTCGGTTACACTTATGTAAGTGATATCACAACATACGCTTATGACGGTGTATATAAGATTACGGAATGTGCATCTGAAACAATCACCAGATACAAATGTTGCTATAGAAGATGATACAGTAGGTTATCTCATTCCATGTGGTTATCAGCGTTTAAAATTATTGCTATTGATTTGTGTGTTATAGTATTGCCTGCTTGACTCGTGTATCTATACACAATATATACAGTTTTAGTTGTGTTATGGTATTGCCTGCCTGACTCTTGTTGTACCGTTTTAGTTGTTATTCTATTGCCTGCCTGGCTCGTGTATCTAATCACAAAAATAAAAGTTTTAGTTATGTTATAGTATTGCCTGTATGGCTCGTGTATCTTGTGTATACATGTTTTAGTTATGTTATAGTATTGCCTACCTGGCTCGTGTATCTATACACAATATATAAATGTTTTAGATGTGTTATACTGTTGCCTGTCTCACTTGTGTATCTGTACACAAATTATCATTTCTAGCTCTGTTATTTTTGCAATGTGACGCCTTAATTTTTATTCATATTTTAATATTTTCTGTTTTGATTACGAAGCATGGTAGGTCCCCCAGGATTTCATAAAATGGCATCATCTTCATTTTCGACATCTAGACATGAAGAAAAGACAGATTCAGTGAAAGTGACACACGTAAGAGATTTATGTTGTACGTTGTGTGTGTGTGGGTTTTTTAATCAACGTCGCCGAAGAAGAATGGGCTGAGCCAATAGCGCAAATAAAATTGCGACACAACGTATTTCCATTCTCTGGACTACATCCTGCTGGAAATCTAGTAGGACCATGGTCCGGCTACAAGGGAGATCCAGAGGAAGTTTGAGAATGAACGCTGAAGAAGAAATCAACATCAAACTTAGCTTATAATATATCTTGAGTTTAAGACAAACACAAAATTGGCATTCCTCTCTGCTTGTTTTTGATGGTTTCATATAATGTGACTCATTAATTATTTATTTCCTTCAAACTCATAGAAATGTTCATAAATCTAACTTAATTGAAGTGGATGTAACAAATGGTCATCATCACCTGTGATGAACAATGAACAAGCAGTAATTTTCTTTAATTCCTGTTCTAGCATTAGCTTTCATTTAGTTTTGGGTCTTCCGCGTTTTCAATTATTCTCATGTTTTCATCTTAGGGCAGTTTCCGTGACAAAATTAGTTCCCATGCGTAATACATGTTTAATCCAACGCCAGAGACTTTGTATGAAGATGTTATTCATGTCATCTTTTTGATCCTGTGCTAGACATTCTTCGTTATAAACGATTATCGACAGTCCAATCTATGTATATGAATATTAGCAAAGATATTATGTCATCTTGTTGACATTTGGCTACCGACCACGCGCTTGATATGTCATGTTTTGCTTATCTCTGCTCTGCAGATAGTACTGACCAGATAAGTGAATCTGTATATATAGGATTCCCATCAGGGGCGTAGATACATATTTGGAAGGGGGAAGGGGTGATGGGTTATTTAAAAAAAAAAAGTTATTTACATATTTTCGTTCCTAACTTTCATTTTTGTGATACTTTTTGGGGAAAAAACATTAAGGGATGGGGGATATTAACCACTGTTTGCTTTTTCTCAAGTACTAATGTCATGCTTTATTTTCTGGGTACCGGGTTGAACCCTCTTTATCTGTGGGCTTGGTTACCATATGGTTATGAGATGAAGTTTACTGTCCCATCCCATATAAGGTCATTAACCCAAGGCCATGCTGAAGTCGGATGTTTCATGCCGAAATGCGCAGATATCGCAGTAATGATGTAAACCATAACACAACGCATTCCGTTTCTCCAGACTACATCCTACTAATCTGCAGGAGTTTGAGAATGAACGCAGAAGAAGAAGGTTACCACGTGTCCTCGTGTGTACGGAATTATTCCGTTTGATAGTGTTGTTCTGGCGTCCCAAGCTGTTGGCATATAGTCCTATATATATATATATATATATATACTGTTTTTGACTTGGACATCAATGACATCTGTTCTACAGCTAGTCGTGTCTTTTCTTACTTGTGTGCCGCTAGGTGTCATGGGTAGCCTAAATCTTCTTTCTTTTGCTGTTATCGCTGAAGTAATGTAGCCTTGGTGTTTTAGTATTGCTCTGATGCTATGCATCCATCTTCGTTAAGTCTTCCCCTGTTTCTCTTTTCACATGATCTTTCTTCTATTGAAGGATATTCTTGGAATAAAAGTAAAGGCATGCCCCATGGCAGCAACTTGCCGTCGGGGATGAAGATAACTTTTCATCATGTACTATAAGCAGCAACAACTATTAGGTGGGGGTGGCCAGTTCTCTTCCTTGATGTCTTTATCTCCCTTAACTTATGCGCCAGGTATCTATTTACAGCTGAGTCGACTGGAGGAGTGGTCGTGTCAAGCGAGAAATCACAAGCCGGATTTTTTATGTATGAACATGGTTTCGAACCTGCCACACTGTAACCTGGTGCTAGTAAGCAAGCTCACTACTAACTAGGCTACCTTGCCTACCGATGGAATGTGAACAGGTTAAAAAAATACCGGTTAGATAAGTGAATCTGTGGACTGTCGGAAGACAATTATCGATCTTGATGACTATCATAGTACTATTCTTTCGGAGCGGTTTGAAATATGACATCGATTTTCTTGTTGTTGATGGTCAGGCCAAACATATTACAAGCTGTAAAAAAACCTGTCCATTCTGGCATGCATATCATTTTTCGAAGCTGGAAATATGAGTGCAGTTGCCAGAAAACAGTAAATTATGTTGGCTATCTTATTAATCTTGGTGGACGCATACAGTTGTATGGGATTGAACAGTTTTTCATCTGTCATTCACTTACTCTGTGTTCCATCATTTTCACAATCATGTTTCCAAAAAAATTCTCATTTTGTAAGAAGAGTTTCATTTTGTCTTCCTCTCGTTTGACCATCTGATACTTATTTTAAAAGGTTGTAGTGGTTGTCTATTGTTATCTCAACAAATTGCAAACAAGCTAAAAATTAAAATTATAAAATGTTACGTCTATTCTATATGAATGCATGGTTCAGAAACATGGACAATGAACAAACAACGGGAAGACAGAATTGATGTCTGTGAGATGTGGGTATAAATATATCAGAATATGGAGAACTTTGTGGAAAGAGAAGAAAGCGAACATAGAGGTTCTAACACTATTTTTTTTAAACTATTGAAATAAATAAAGATCAAACAAATAGAGCATTTGGGACATTTTAAACGACATGACACCTCGTTGAAGATCTTACTTGAGGCTAAAACAAGGAGAGGCAAGCAAGAGATACAAGGGGGAGAGAAACATCACGAGATGTACAGGTTACAGTCTAGCAGAGTGCACCACAAAGGTAAGAGACGGGATGGTGGAGGTCAGTTGCAGCCAACCTTTTTTACGGAGACGGCACTTAATGATGCTGAGTGGCGGTCTATTTTCATTTAACTCTAAGTATATGTCCTATATAAGTCTACCATTTTTTTTCTTATTGTAGAAACATATTGCTGTTTGGTGTCATATTATTTGCTTGTCTAACTTGAATTCTTCCGAAGCAATATTTATGATTTTCCTAAGGCACTTACTTTCAAATGAATTTCTCCTTCCTCTGCTATGATCAAAGGAATTTAATGTTGGTACTGTACAAGAAGACGCCACTACATGTTTAATTATTTCCCTTGTATACGTTTATAAATTTCATGTTCATCGTTAAATAATTGAAATATTTATTTATTTAGGATTGGGGTTAGGGTTAGTTATGTAAAACACAACTATCCTAACCCAAACCCAAGAATAAATTAATTATTAAATTATTAAATGATGAATATGAAATTTACAAACAAGGGAAATAACTCGAGTATGTGGTGTCGGCTACTTGTACTGTTCTTAATGTCTTCTCCGGTGCCATTATTACTTTACAGATTTCGTACCATATGCTAACACTGAGTATTATTACATTAAAGTTATACAACTGTACTTGTCTGAAATTACAATATAGTAATTGACTTATATTTCCCTCTATATTTGCCAGGTAAGCGAACGTGCTCACTTTCAAAGTAAAATTGGTTTAGTACTGTCGTGTCTTGGATGTGTTGTAGGCACTGGTAACATTTGGAGATTTCCAAGAATTGTTGCCAATAACAGTCAGGATCAAGGTAATCATCTGATACCATCATGCATCTTGAGTAACAATAACTAAAGAAACAAGTAATCGATTTTTTTGTGTTATGGAAAATGTTGAGGTACAGCTCTTTCAAACCTGCAATTTGATTATATCGGATCATTTCAGCAATTAAAAAATAGTGCTTATCACGGTTCTTGTAATCCAGTCATCATGTGATTAATTAAAAACTAGGTATAGGATATTTCCGATAAGTTCTAAATATCGATAGGAAACTCGCTTCGGATAGTCCCTTTTATATACACAGAGTCCGCATGCAGAAGATCTATAGGTCTCACCTGTGGCAAACCAAACCAACCATTATTCAAATGTAAACTCCTTAGTAGATGGCACACCTATGTATTGAGCTAATTGTATGTGGTCCGACTCTGTGGATTAAGATTGTATGTGTCTAATTGTATGTGGTCCGACATTGTGGATACGCGGTACAGAGAGCGCGTCTATGACGGCCAAAGTGCCAGGTTCAAATCCTGCCACGGGTAATTGTACATCCGGATTGTTCAGAAAACAATGGCAAACTACTGCACGTATTTATATTGCCTACCACGTCTCCTCAGTCATTAAATGTTTCGGTTGATGGCTATATCCTAAATAGGATATGCTTCCAGTTGTAAAAATTATAGTTGAGTTATCTCTGTGTTTGGAATGTTGTATTAATCTTCATAAATTTCCCTACGGTACTTCATTCATCTACACATAATGTCTTTGCTTTCGGTTACTGTTTCTCAGTTTATCTTCTATACTGATATTTAGTAATACCGTTATTTTCCTCATCATCGATGTTTACATTGACATAAACTGTTAATGTTTTTCATTACAGGTGGGCTGGTTTTTCTGATTGTGTGGGTCATCTTTCTATTGCTTTGGTCTATCCCAATGTTGACAGTAGAATACGGAACTGGCAGATACACACAGAAAGCAGTTATAGGATCTTTTCGTCAATTAGTGGGAGATAAAGCTGCGTGGTGTGGAGCTTGGATTTGTATGGTGTCTTTTATGATATCGTGAGTACTTATTCCATGTCAACCAATAGATAGGCAGTTGGGCACTTACGGGTTAAAATGAGTGCTTTGATGTTGTCATATCTCCACTACTTGTTCTTATATATTCTATATAATATGTATTATTCAATGATAAGATTATTCAATGTGAATATGGAATAGGGTCTGATCTGATCTAAACCAGAGATGGATAGACAATGCTTGAGATTTATTACATTCAATCTTCAGTTAGAGATAGTGCTTATCTAGATAAGAGACAGATAATTGTTAAGATCTATTACAATCAACATTGGTTGTGGATATGATATTAGTGAGAGAGCGGATCAACTGGCGTCATGCGCAATTGTGGCGCGGAACGATGGGGCAATGGATCGCGCTGACGTTTTGAACTCATTGGGAGATGTAGTACGCGAGAGTGGGACTGGTGAAGATGATGATTCCTTTTCACTGGCTGATTTTGGAGATTAAAATGCGGCGTTTCTAGAAGTGAACATTTTGGAGGGCGCAGAAGAATGATCGTCAACCAGCATAGGACCGATACTGTCAGTAGAAGTGTAATGGCGGATACAATCAGGGAGAGATCGGGGCAATTATAGGCGTGTCCATTTTGCAGTGATGATGATCAGACGACTAACTAACTAACTAAAAAACTAACTAACTAACTAACTAACTAACTAACAAACTATGATATTTGATTTGATGTGATTATAAGAGACATAATATGTTAGAGATGTATTACAAGCAACCTTTGATTCTGAGATAGCGTCTGATCTGATATAGCGTCTGATTCTGATATAGCGTCTGATTCTGATATAGCGTCTGATTCTGAGATAGCGTCTGATTCTGAGATAGCGTCTGATCTGATATAGCGTCTGATCTGATATAGCGTCTGATTCTGATATAGCGTCTGATTCTGAGATAGCGTCTGATCTGATATAGACAGGAGAGTGCGTCTGATCTGATATAGACAGGAGAGTGCGTCTGATCTGATATAGACAGGAGAGTGAATGTTGAAAAGATGTTACAATAAGTCTTCAATATGTGGATCTATGGCAGTCAGCGTTCAATGTGTAAATCTGTTACAGCGAACTCCCTATGTGGAGATATATTACAGTGAAATTTCAATGTGGAGATATATTACAGTGAGTTACCAATGTGGAGATATATTACAGTGAGTTACCAATGTGGAGATATATTACAGTGAGTTACCAATGTGGAGATATATTACAGTGAGTTACCAATGTGGAGATATATTACAGTGAGTTACCAATGTGGAGATATATTACAGTGAGTTACCAATGTGGAGATATATTACAGTGAGTTACCAATGTGGAGATATATTACAGTGAGTTACCAATGTGGAGATATATTACAGTGAGTTACCAATGTGGAGATATATTACAGTGAGTTACCAATGTGGAGATATATTACAGTGAGTTACCAATGTGGAGATATATTACAGTGAGTTACCAATGTGGAGATATATTACAGTGAACTCCTAACGTGGAGATATATTACAGTGAAATTTCAATGTGGAGATATATTACAGTGAGTTACCAATGTGGAGATATATTACAGTGAGTTACCAATGTGGAGATATATTACAGTGAACTCCCAATGTGGAGATATATTACAGTGAAATTTCAATGTGGAGATATATTACAGTGAGTTACCAATGTGGAGATATATTACAGTGAGTTACCAATGTGGAGATATATTACAGTGAGTTACCAATGTGGAGATATATTACAGTGAGTTACCAATGTGGAGATATATTACAGTGAGTTACCAATGTGGAGATATATTACAGTGAACTCCTAACGTGGAGATATATTACAGTGAAATTTCAATGTGGAGATATATTACAGTGAGTTACCAATGTGGAGATATATTACAGTGAGTTACCAATGTGGAGATATATTACAGTGAACTCCCAATGTGGAGATATATTACAGTGAAATTTCAATGTGGAGATATATTACAGTGAGTTACCAATGTGGAGATATATTACAGTGAGTTACCAATGTGGAGATATATTACAGTGAGTTACCAATGTGGAGATATATTACAGTGAGTTACCAATGTGGAGATATATTACAGTGAGTTACCAATGTGGAGATATATTACAGTGAACTCCTAACGTGGAGATATATTACAGTGAACTCTTTGACGAACGACGTAGCTAGGGATGCTGAAAAAGTACATAAATTGAAAACAAGTACAATATTTGTGGATATAGGACATGATACTTTGTTGAAGACCTTACTTGAAGGTAAAGTAGTGGTGGGGGCGGGAGAAAGAAGTAGGCAGAGATACAAGTTGGAGGTAAACATTAATAAGGTGGGCAGCATGAAGTCTGTCAGTGTTCTGCACAGGCGTAGCTGGAACGGCACTTGATGATGATGAAAGTTGGACACAGTTTTACACACAATTTTCTATAGTATCGACACTTCTTAGTGATACACACAATTATTGAGTATCGCCGCTTCTAAGTGACACACACAATTATTGAGTATCGCCGCTCTAAGTGACACAATATTGAGTATCGACACTTCTTAGTGAGACACACAATTATTGAGTATCGCCGCTAAGTGACACACAATTATCAGTTTAGAGCAGAATGACTTCAACATTTATCGTTTATCGGTCACTGATAAGCCGCGTGATTTTTCATTGTATTGATAACAATGCATGTGCTTTCATTGATGTAATATCAATGAAATATTGTTAGGAGAACACAGCAGATTTTTGGGAGGTTTTTTTGTGTGTGTAAAGGCATGATAGTCGATACCAGTGACGTCACAGGAAGGCGCAGGGTGCTGACCGCACCGCGTGACTTTATGTCATGTGTTATTGTTAGTCCATCACAAGTGATGATAACCATTTGTTACATAAACTTTTGTTAAATCAGTTAGAGTTATGTCCTTGATTATGAGTTATGTCAAATCCTTGTATGCAATTGTTTGGCGTAGAAATGGCATTAACCTACAGACTAAGCTGAACGTTTACAGAGCAGTGGTATTTCCAGTGCTGTTATACGCTAGTGAAATATGGACTGTGTATAGAAGTCATGTGGGGAAAAAACAAACTCAATCACTTTCACATAACTTGTCTCAGAAAAGTTATGAACATCAGATGGCAAGATAAGATTCCAGATACCACTGTCCTTGATAGGGCTGGTATCCCAAGCATTGACACGATCCTGATACAGACACAGATTCGTTGGGCAGGTCATTTGGTGCGTATGCCAGACCATCGTCTGCCAAGATACTTCTCTATGGTGAGCTAGAGAAGGGTATACGATCTCAAGATGGCGAAAAGAAGCGCTACAACAACTCGTTAAATAACTCACTGAAAGCCTTTGAAATAGACCACGATACATGGGAGGAACTTGCACAAAATAGATCTACATGGCGTATAAAATAAAAAAGAGCGCACCATCTTGTGAAAAGAGGAGAAATGCAGCAGCTCAACAGCGGAGAACAGCTAGACAGTCGCGGATAGACCAAGATCCATCTACCGTTGTCATTCCATGTCCAAACTGTCCAATGACATTTACAGCTAAAATAGGGCTCATTCGCCATTTACGAACTCATAATTAAGGACATAACTCTAATTTAATTTTCAAAAGTGGATGTAACAAATGGTCATCATCATCATGTGATGGACGAACAACATGTCATATATATAGTAGAGTACCACCATCTAAAGATTTGACCGCCATTTTTGGCTATTTCTGTATCCCAAGGTAATAAGCCTAGCAGAGAGTTTATGATTAAATTTACCTTTTTATTCGGGTTATCTAAACAAGTCGTAGTTAAGTGGTTGCTTGGGTGCTCAGCGTTCACCCGTAGTAAATCAGAACAAGGATTGACTTTTAGTACTTAGAATTTAACCAAAATATAGACAATCACTTTGCCCTTTTTTTACAATTTACCATAAAAAGGCCATCAAATTCTTCATGAAAAAGATATAAAGATATAATTAATTACACAAGAAGTTTGAGTAAGTCATTTCTTTGTAAAAATGTAGTTTAAAAGCCACCGCCCTTTACTGAAGACGTGAATAGGTTCTATACGATCTTATATCTATATATTTACGTGTCAGCTGAATCGATCAGCTCCTAACCTCGTAACTATATATTTACGTGTCAGCTTAATTGAGCATCTTAAAACCTCGTATGACTACACTTCAGAATATTTTGTTTAACACTAAACTATTCTTAGCACTAGCTGGTAAAATTAATACAATAACATTAATTTGCTTATAGATTTGTTCAGCCACAGCGAATTATAGAGAAGGCGAGACAATTAACTTTGCAAACATCCGATCATTGAAGTCTTTCTTGACCTATCGAGAGCAACACTTGTTGTCACACATCAACAACCAACTACGAAAGACTTTTCCTTCTTTTCATTTATATTATTAGATTATTCTTAATTGATTGGTGACATGTGAATAGTTTCTCGAAAACACACTAATGATATCAAAAGAAACAAACGACGTTTCGACTAAAAAAATCTTCATGAGCACATAAACAAACAGGAAATGAATATTACAGAGAATCATGATGTAAGGGAGCAGCAAAAGACGATAAAAAGAGAGATAAGATGAGATAAAGAAGAAGAAAAGATAAATGCGACAAGAACAGAAAAGAGAGAGAATAAAAGGAAAAGTAACAGAGCGAGTATAATAAATGTAGAAAAATATAAGCAATATAAAAGAAAAAATACATATTTGAAATCAGGTGTAGTCGAAGAGAATGGTTGAAGTAAATATCGTTAACAGTAATAGTAGAATGACGATCGTGAACAACGTTCCCAATAACAGGGGAAATAAAAGTGAAAACAAAAATAAAAATTTAATTAAATACCTGCCAGATCTGTCTGTTTCTTATATCCAGGTTGCATGCTGCTAAACCCATTTGCGCTCCAGTGCATTATGACAAGATGAACTGTAGCCGCTTCTGCTTCTTTGTTTCTTTCTGGAGTTTGCTTCTGCCGTCTTTTGTTTCTAGTGGACGGCCGAGATGCTCCTCCAGTAGCTGGATTTCTAACATATGAATGTGGATTTCTAACATATGAGTGTGGATTTCTAACATATGACTGGATTTCTAACATATGAATGGGGATTTCTAACATATGAATGTGAATTTCTAACATATGAGTGTGGACTTCTAACATATGACTGGATTTCTAACATATGAGTGTGGATTTCTAACATATGACTGGATTTCTAACATATTAATGTAGATTTCTAACATATGAATGTGGATTTCTAACATATCGTAACTTTTAATATATATTACGATAGAACTAAAGATAATCTTTATGAAAATGAACAGTTAATGAATGGAAATATTAAAATAAATATTTTATATTTTAGTTAAAAGAAAATTTTTTATGTTTCAGATGTTATTACTCTGTGGTTCTTGGATGGTGTTTTTACTATTTTATTTACTGCATCGCCAACTCGCTCCCAGACAATCCAGACGACAGCAGGAAGATTTTCAAAGAGTTTGCTGAGGTCTGTTTATATACTACATATGTACTGACGCACTTATCAACGCATCCACTGACACACTCATCCACTGACACATTCATCCACTGACACACTCATCCACTGACACACTCATCCACTGACACACTCATCCACTGATACACTCATCCACTGACACATTCATCCACTGACACATTCATCCACTAATACTCATTCACTGACACTCATCCACTGACACGCATTCACTGACACACTCATCCACTGACACTCATCCACTAACACATTCATCCACTGATACACTCATCCACTGACACACTGATTCGACCACGTAAATATCATAAAATCCACCTAATGATATAGAGCTACGATCCTGTTAAAGAGGCTAGCCATAAATTACGTTCGCAATTTTTAGATAATTTTTAACTCCTCCCTCCTTTTCAAAGATTGACACGAATTCAGGGATCCCCTGCTTAATTATGGAAAAAAAACCCATCCATAAAAGTATTCTTTATCAGCGAAAATGAGAAAGAAAATACATGCTTTGTTTCACATTTTTTGAAAAATATTTAAAATTCAAACAATTGAATTGATGTATTTTAAAAATAAACGGTTCATTACGTGAATCAGTGACCACATCACGTGTCCACATTCCAACTTTTTAATATTATGCTTAATTTCACACAACTTCCGTGACACCGAGATTTAAAAGACGCAAATTCTGCTGCCAATGAATCGATCTTCGCGCAACGCACTGAGAATTCCCCCCCCCCTCATTCCCAGGGTTATCCAGGGGGCTTACAGTGGCAGTGGGTTACGCGCAAAACGATGGATGCGGCGGATTATGCGTCTTTAGCAAAAGTTCGTTAGTTAATTAATATTTGATTTGTTCCGTTAAAATATGGCCACTAATACCCGTAATGAACCCCCCCCCCAAAAAAAAAAAACTGTGCCACTGATGTCAACTTCTCTCAACCCTCGTCAATCACATGTCAAACTTCTTCAGACCCTACCTCCCTAATTGTTGACGTGATTTATGGACAGCCCCTAAATAGATGACAAAAAACGGTATAAAGACCTGTATACAGAAACGGTGAACATGGACTAAAATGCCAATTTTGATGATTTCGGTACATTTCGTTGATTGACCTTGGCTATTTTTGTCATGGTCTTTGATTAGTGGTCATGATTTTTGGCTATTTTATGATCGGCCGAGATTATTTCTTGGAATACCAAGAACACGAGGGACCAGCGATATCGAATGCATGAACATGTCCGTAGCCAATGCAGGCCTGCTCGCTGATGACAAAGACGCGTTAAGAGTACCCATGATGAAGGCAACGTTCTGGAAAGAATACGTCCCGTGATATTGATATATATTGTCAAAGAAAAACGTTAAATTTCATTTTCTTATTAATGATTACCTGTAGTGTTTTCACTGCGTTGTTTATTTTTCTTTTCATTTTAGGATAGCCAGTGGCCAGTACTCACAACTGCACTAGCAATCGTGTTCGCAGGACTATCTGTGGTCAAGGGAGTTAAAACAATAGAGAAGGTCTCAATGTTTATGGTTCCAGTGTTGCTCCTAATAATCTTGTTCACATTCACATGGGCAATGACGAGACCGTATGCAGATTATGGAATTAAGTACTTGTTTACGCCAAGCTGGGGTAAATATATTTGATTTTGATTTAGGTTTATGTAGGGGAATCATCGTTTTTGCCCACAGAATATATCCATAAGTGCTAAGACATGACCGTCTCCAATAAAGACATTTCTGCAGAATTAATAAGCAGCCCATTCTTTACGTTTGTTGATTATTTTTGGGCTATCGGTTGATCACTATTTACATACTAGGAAAGGCATGCCAAAAAATAGCTAAGACGACTCCAAATATACCAATAGTGACCAACCGACATTCCATAAATAATCAAAAATGTAAGGAATGGGATCCACATTAATTTTGTTGGAAGGTCTTCTATACCGTCGACGTTCTCGGCTTCATTAAATCTCTCTGTGTTTAGCAAGTCTTCTTCTTCTCGTTTGCAGTTTGACATGTCTACACAGCAAGTCCTGTTTTCTTAATAAATGCTGCCGTATTTGAAAGCTACTCAGTGCTCCCATATATCTTTCTGAGGATATCCATCTCTGTGGGCCAGTGTCCTTCCCTTAACTGGTTTAGTGTATTGTGTTTAGCAAGTGATGGTTCCGATCTGTGTTGGTTGCGTGTTCTTTTTGCAAATTTTCCTGAGATGTTCTCTCCATGCTACGCCGATCCTCCAGAAAATCTCCCAATCGTAAAAATCTCATAGATCATTGGGTATGTCTGCGGTGTCCGTAGGTTGGCCATCTGTTATAGAAGCAGGACCAACTAATTTATCAGCTAGCTTGTTTCCCACTATACCTGCGCACCCGGAAACACATATGAAAATGATTCTGCGCAGTAATATTCAAATTATATTCTCTAAAATAACTGCACTCTTCGCCTGCTTTGAGTTTCTCAAACATAATTATTGCGCCACTCAGTGTACGGGCATAAGGATAGGCTTGTGATTCCAGCCAATTTAAGACTATCGTTACTGCAAACACATGCATCGTTAGACTATTTGTTGTTACGGCTAATGCAATATATATGTTGGTACTTTCCTGTTTAGTGGCCATAGAAATTTAACCGAAAAAAAGATATTGCAATAAGGAGGAATAACTGAGAATACCAAACAGAATAAGGGCAATAATCAGTTTCGTGAGCAAGTAGCTTGATTGCAACTGAGAACCGCTGTTGATTACCTCGCACGTTACACTTTCACCAAATTCTATCTCATGTGTAGAAGATCTTCATAGAATGACCGTGGCTGCACCGCTTAACGGGCGGAAGTATTCCTCAAGCGTTACCATGAGATGCAGCTTTCTTCAATGTGCGCAATAACGCTTGCCACATTCATTCTTTTCGTTTTATCCTTTGTGTCTTGCAACGGTAGGAGAGTTCTCTGGAGAAGGCCTTGTTTATGTTTCATATATGTCTCTTTCCATGACTTCTGTTATTTCTGTAATCGATTTCTTTTTTGCATGGTTGGTATATTATTTTGTATCTATTGTCACAAGATAGCGTTTCTTCATTGGTCTGTAATTGGCGGCAGTCTGGTGGCGTGTGCAAATAATGTAATCTGTTATTTTCTATGGGGATCTTCCTGGCGCAGAGGTTAAGCCGTTCACTGCGTGCTCAAAAGGTCACTGGTTAGAATCCGTGGGTATTTAATGAGTTTGCCTCTCTTTTGAAGAGGCGTAGCCCTTTCACCCAGCAGACAACAAAGTCCAATTAGGTTATATCAGGACACACTACCATAAAATATTAGAGGTAACAGAGACCCCATAATAACATAACATAATGGTTAGAATCCCGTTCGCGACGTCTTATTTATATGTGAATTTTATTTCAGAAATCATTGAAGTTTACCACTTGATTGCGGAGTTTATGCGTGCTATGAGTGATTCTAAGGATTCGAACTGCGATCACGCACAAGGCGAGAGGCTTAACCACAGTGATCTCCGTGTATTAATAACTAGATAATTTACGCAGAACATCTGTGTTGTGTGTCATGTGACGTATTCTCTCAAGGACGTTGTTTACCCAATGAACTCCTTGAACCCCTCTCTGTGTTGGGCGATGCGGATTGCATTTTCCAACGACGTATTCATGTTATCTTTAATGTCTCCATCGAGACCAGCACCGTGCAGAGGTGATGGGGCTTAGTTCAGCCATCAGGGGCTGGAAACTAAGACTGGTCGGGCAGTCCCACTCGAGTAGGACCATAGTCCTGCCCTAGTAAGCAGAGTGCTGAAGACGGAGGCATCCAGCCAAAAGGCGCACAGATAATCAGGATGCCACGCACAAAACACAATGGAAACATGTCTACATCTATAAATAGTTATGGTGCCTGCCCTGTGGCGGACGTTCAGGCAGGGACGGTGCCGGGCCCTATACCTCGAAAGGGCCCAACCTCAGTTACTGGAAGTCCTTCTCAATTGCCCCGAGGAGCCAGGAGGCAAGGGAATAGAGCTACTGGCCAAACAAACAAGCGACCAATAAAAATAATGCACTGGAATGCTGAGGGTGTCATCAGTAAAAGAGATGGATACAGCAAAAAATTGGAACTTGAAAATGTCCTCAGTGAAGAACAAGTTAACATATGCTGTATCCAAGAAACACACCTCAGCAGCGACATAGCCTTCAAAATCAGAGGCTACCAGTGCTACCGATCTGACCGAAAGGACAGGCGAAAGGGTGGAATTCTGACACTTGTTAAAAACAATATCAGCGCATGTCAGCTGGAAGTATATATGGAAGGGGCAGAATACCAGATGCTCCACCTAAAAACAGACAGTGCAGAATTCCATCTCCTGAACTACTACTGCCCAAATGATAAACCATTGGCACTAGACACAATTCCAGATAAAGAGAGACTTATGGTGTGTGGTGACTTCAACAGCCACTCTCAGAGCTGGGGCTACGATCATAGGAACTTGAGAGCTGGCAGGATGACAATAATCTCATCCTTATTAACCAGCCAGCAGACTCGCCAACCTTCTACTCGAGAGCATGGCACACCACCTCTACACCAGACCTAGCATTCCACTCACCAGGCTTGGAATGGAACATCACACGTGTTGTTGGAAAGCAGCTTGGAGGTAGTGACCACAGACCAGTATTTCTGGAAATCCACAATTAATTTACCACGGACAGCAGCACGCTCAATAGGTGGAACTATAAAAGGGCAGACTGGAAAATGTACCAGCATTTAACCAGTGTTCTAGCTAAGGACATGAACTTGGACAAAGACATCAATAGAGCAGTGAGTGAATTTAATAGATGTATACTACATGCTGCTAGTAAAACCATACCCAGGGGGGCACGCAAAAACTACAAACCCTACTGGAATGATGAACTGGAAAAGCTGCAAAATGAGATGGAAACATCTAGACAGCAGGCTGAGAACAGACCTAGCCAAGAACATCACAACAAATATCAGCAAACAAAGGCTAAATTTCAAAGAGCCAAGTTACAAGCCAGACGGAGCAGCTGGAAAGAAAAAACAGAGTCGCTGAACCTAGAAAGAGATACTAGGAAATTATGGAAACTTGTAAAACAACTAAATAATGAAGGTACAGGGAGAAATACCAAGATCACACTTTATAAAGATAGAAACATTTTAACAGGTAAACATGCAGCTGATTACTTTGCAGATTCCTTTGCAGAAGACAATAACGTCAAAGTCAGCCCAGACAAACAACAGGAGGTTCGAGAGAACCAGCAAAACATTGGACAAGGTGAACCTATACCTAAAGTCATGGAGGCACCAATCACAATGAGAGAACTGGAGCATGCAATATCCAAATTGAAAATGAAAAAGTCCCCTGGAGCTGATGGAGTGTCCAATGAAATGATTAGAAACCTGGGAAGTGCAGCAAGAGCAAAGCTACTGCAGATCTTTAACACAAGCTGGTCCACAGGTAATGTACCACAGGCGTGGAGAGAAGCAATAATGATACCACTCCTCAAATCAGGAAAAGATGGCAACACAGTCTCCAACTACAGGCCCATCAGCCTCACAAGCTGTCTATGTAAAACAATGGAACGCATTATCAATCTTAGGATGCAGTGGTACCTTGAAAGTGAAAACCTTCTGGTATCACAGCAAGCAGGTTTCAGACAGTGCTACTCTACTGAAGATCAGGCAACCTACCTCTCCCAAGAGATTGAGGATGCCTTCCAAGAAAAGAAACTGGTACTAGCAGCATGGATAGACCTCAGGAAAGCATTTGATAAGGTCTGGAAAGAAGGGCTCCTAAAGAAATTAAGAAATTGCAGGGTTAGCTCAAGAATGTACAAATGGGTAAAAGCATACCTGCATAATAGAAGAGCCAGGGTACAATTAGATGGTCGCAAGAGCAAGAAAGTTCTACTGCGTCATGGAGTCCCCCAGGGAGGAGTCCTGTCACCCACACTTTTCTTGGTTTACATCAATGACCTAGTTGCTGAACTACCACACGGGATCAAAGTGGCAATGTATGCTGACGACCTGGTGATCTGGTGCACGGAAGAACATGCAACAGTGGCCACTAAACAAATACAAAGAGCTATCGATGCCCTAACCTTATGGGCTAATAGATGGTGCGTCAGCATTAACACAGATAAGTGCAGCACTACACTCTTTACCCTCTCACCAAAACAAAAAGCTGGTCATATCAAGATAGATGGAGAGCTCTTGAAAGAAGACAAACAACCCACATACCTCGGAGTTACTTTTGATGATAAGCTGACATGGAAGCAGCACATAAACAAAGCAACAACAAAAGCCAGGAGGAAACTAGCTATCCTGAGAAAACTAAGTGGAACCACATGGGGAGCCAGTGGAAATATACTCAGTAAAGTTTACCAGCAAGGCATAAGACCACACCTGGAATACGGTTCAGCTGCGTGGTGTCCTGCATCAAACACCACATTACAAGATCTAGATAAAGTGCAAAACCAGGCACTTAGAATAATGTTGGGAGCAATGAAATCAACACCCATAGCAGAGATGCAGAAAATGGGAAGAATGCAAACACTTGGCGAACGCAGAGACACAAAAGTACTAATTCAAGCAGAAAAGTTTCAGTGTATGCCAAGTCATCCAATGAAGGAAAGATTCCAAAATCTAGCAATGGGACGACTGAAAAGGAGCAGCTTTATCCATCAAGCTAAACGACTCCGTAGACAACTTACAGACCTACCTGAAGTTGACAGCCCCTTAAGGTCTGTACCAGAGCAAACCCCGTGGAGTGAAAGCCATGGAATGCCAATATACATTCAGACCCATGTGAAAGGAATACTAAGCGAGGACGAACAGAACAGTGTGCAGCGAATGACAGTCACCCTCAGTTTCCTGGATGAGGAATATCCACAAGATATATGGGTCAGAGTGTACACAGATGGGTCAGCACAGAATGCTGTGAGGAATGGAGGTGCAGGTGTATATATAGAATATCCACACAAGCCTAGAGATACAATCAGAACACCGACAGGAAAATTCTGCAATAATTATGATGCAGAAATCCAGGCAATTAGTGTGGCAGCTAAAAAACTGCTGAACTCCAACTCTGACCTACAGCCTGTGGTATTCCTGACAGATGCAAGGTCAGTGCTTCAAGCTCTCCAGTCTGGAAAACTAACAGACTTGCAAAAACTACTTAGCGAATTGTCTTACCAGTATAGGGTAACCATGCAGTGGATACCCTCTCACTGTGGAATACCAGGAAATGAAAAAGCAGACCAACTGGCTAAGGAAGGTGCTGCCGAAGACCAACCAGATATACCAATCACCTACCATCAGAAAAAACAGATGATCAAGTCAATAAGAAAGCCACAAACACCAACACAAGATGACTATCACAATATGAACAGATCAGAACAAGTTATAATTCTACGTCTCAGAACAGGACACAACCGACTCCGCAGTCACATGTATACAAAGTTCAAGATTGGCAACACGGCCATGTGTACATGTGGACAGGCAGCACAGAGTGCCAAACATATACTTCAAGAGTGTTCTGAGCATGAAATGCTGAGGCAGACATATTGGCCAGAGGAAACAACACTGGAATCAAAGCTCTATGGGACACTGTATGAACTACAAAAGACAGTGAGTTTTATTAAGGAGACAGAATTACAGATATAGACATGTTTCAAGTGAACGAAAGAAGAAGAAGAATCTTTAATGTCGTCAGTACATCTGTGTTATCTAACTGAAAAATATGTGTCTAATCCTTTCCAGAATCCTTTGGTAAGCCTAGAGTTTGGGTCGATGCTTTGAGCCAGAATGCCTTTGACACAGGAGCGGGAGCTGGTCTAATGGTGCCCTACTCCTCATTTATGACCAGGAATCATGGAATAGTCCGATACGCAACCTTGATCCCAACAGCCAATAACCTGGTCAGGTATGTTCTTCAACACACTGAAGTTTCTCTATAACGCATTCTTTTATAACAAAGCTCCCTATATAACAACGATTTTCAAAATCCTCAATTATATGTTTTCTATATTGTTTGTATTGTTGGTTTGTACGTACTTTTTTTTTTGTGTTCAGCATCTGTGGTCATGGTACATTGTCAGGAATATCGTCAGGGCGAAGTCCACTGTCTTCTCCAGATCAGAGCGGCTGCCCCATAGATTTTGCCTCAAGTCTGTATCCTCTGGCCAGGTCTGCTGTCTCTGCTCTTTGTATGTTGGGCAATCCTGAAATATGTGTTATGGAGTCTGGATTCCGGATCCACGTGGACATTCATCTGTGTATGAGATCCTCAATCGGTAAAGGTGACCCAACAGTCTGCAGTGACCTGTTCTAAGGCGAAATATTGCGGTCTGTTGATATAATTGGAGGTGATGTAATGCCTCATGTTTGTCTCTCACTTTCATTGTTTTTTTTCCACTTTACTGTGTACGTGTTCTGGATTATTGTTTTTGCTTCTCCGTAGGATATTGGGTGTCTGCATTGCTCCATTTCGCTTCCTGTTACAGGGCATCCGCTTTCTCATTTCCCATGATTCCACAGTGTGATAGTATCCATTGAAGGGCAATAGCTAATGACTTTTTCTATCATCTCTAGTGTCAATGCTTTTAATTGCTGTACGTAATGATAGTCATACAAAATTTGTGCTTGCTGGTGGATGTGGCACCTGATGATGACTGAATAAGTGCTGCTGTGTATTGCTGGATTTCCTTAGCAATAACACAAGATATTGAAGGAGTGCGATGCGGCTCAGCGAGGATTCCCGAGAAGGATCCATGATTATATAAACTTGTGGTTCTGTTGTTAGATATCTCATGACAGCCTGCAGTATAAGGCATATTGATAAATGGGAAATCCAGCCTTTTAATGACTCATTTGACTGTTCCTGCAATTTTAGTTTTTATATGATTATGATTATATGATTATACACTATGTGACAGCCAATGAAAATCAAGGTATTAGTGAGACCAGTTATTTTAGAAAATTGTATTTCCTATGTGCCAATAGGCCTTTTACTGTAACCATATGTTACATCCACGTCTGAAATCACTAAGAGTTATATCCTTGATTATGAGTTCTTAATGGTTAATAAGCCGCTATTATGGCCACAAATGTCCTTGGACAGTTCGGGCTTGGGATGACCATTGTAGATGGTTTTTGGTTTACCCGTGCTCGTCGTACGTATGAGTTCACAGTTCACAGTTCACAGTTCAGTTTGTAAGAAAGATGATTAGAGAGTGAATCGTTCGCTTGTGACTACAAGCAACATGATTATGGAAATTATTGCAGTGACGAAATATTAAACAGGATGGTGACACAGAGTGCAACCAGTGACAGCAGTGACTCAATCAGCATGATCAGATACAGCTGGTTATGTTCATGAACAGTGGCTAGAGACTGTGGGGAAGTCGATGTTAAAAGTTCATTTTTGTACCTGATCATTCTGGTGTTCGGGGCAATGAGATAACAGATTGGCTGGCGAGTTCTGTCATTATATTAAGCAGTAGATCAATGGAACGAATCGACATGTTGAACTCCTTACGAGAAAATGAATGAGGATGATGATTAGTTTGCCAGAAAATCTTCTCTGTAGTCAGAGAAGGATGTTTCTGAATTTGTCTTGAGTGCAATGTCTCGTTTATTAACTATAATACGAATTAATTATAATACGAATTCTTTCTATACTCTTTTTCGTCACAGTTTAATCTGTGGTATCACTATATTCGCGGCAGCATTCTCAACACTGATTTCATCTAGACCTCATTACACACAGACAGACATTGTTAACGTTTTAAAGGACAGCGGGCCCGGTAGTACGGGACTGACTTTTATATGGTAAGTTAATGTATGTACCAAAGTTTACAGGTTAACATTTGTTACTGTTAATTCAAATAGATGTGGCGCATGGCCGTGTGGATAGAACGTCGTTCTCTGGCCCTTGAGGTTCCGTGTTCAATCAAAATCATTCCTGTACATGTTATTTCCACATTCCACAGAAAGCCTCCCTGAACTCCTTCGCAGGGAAAAAAAATGCAGTAACGAAGTTGTTGTTTTTTTTAATTAAAAGAGATAACCGCAAATCTGTCAAAATTCGTCTTCTTCTTCTTCATTCTCCGATAACTAGCACGACATAGTGTGATTTTCGCTGGGAAGTACTTTGTGCTAATCGTTTATAGTGGAAATGCCTTCCGGCAAAGCACATCCGATTTCGGCATGCTTTTATTTAAGATAAGCTTCTCTAGAATGTGATAGCGTTCCTATCTGTGGCCAGGCAAACGAGTGTTTATCAGCTGAGGCTCTTGCCATGACGGTTTATCTACCACTTTGCCCTTGGACTGTACAGCCCAAATTGTGTTCCTGTGTGGAAATTTGCGAGAAATCGATAAGCAGGGATTTTGACTTGGGTCGACGTCTATCTCGTGTAATGTGTTCCGCTGCCAGTGGACTTGTCTCGTTTAATTATACAGTCATTTTCCCCTGTGTCCTGGGGTACTGTCACAGACCCTTACGTCAACCGTAATCCTCTTTCCAGTATAGGTAATTACCCAGACAGTAAAGTTGGGCTAGGATTGGTTCGCATACTTAGCCAAGGTTTCGTTCACTGACAACGTGAACAACTTGTCGACCGAGTTTGAGATTCTCCCCACATTCTATTCGCACTGGATCGGTATGTTATCCTGCCTTTCTTCTTCTTCTTCTGCGGTCGTTCTTAAACTCCTGCAGATTATCAGGATGTAGTCCGGAGAACGGAATGCGTTGTGTCATGGTTTACAGCATTGCTGCGATATCTGCGCCTTTCGGCCTGACAGATCCGACTTCAGCATGGCTTTGGGTCACTGACCCTATATGGGATGGGACAGCCAACTCCATCCCATAACCTCCTTAGTCGCCTCTTACAACATGCAATGAAAGTAAACAGTGTTGCTATTCTTTTGCTCCCCTTTCGGGCCCCGACAACACACGGGCGATCCTGCCTTTACTATTACACACAACCTGCTGTGGAAAGACAGCTGTGGAAAGATAAATGTGAATATACAGCTGTGGAAAAACAGTTGTGAAAAGACAGCTGTGGAAAGATAGCTGTGGAAAGGTAGCTGTAGAAAAACAGCTGTGGAAAGGCAGCTGTAGAAAGACAGATGAGAGCTTGTTCTTGACAATGTTTGAGCATCAACAACTTTTCCGTTATGGTCTCTTCCTGCGTTCGTTCTCAAACTCCTGCAGATTACCAGGATGTAGTCCGGAAAATTAAGTCCGTTGTGCCATGGTGTACAGGTTATCTACGTATTTCGGTCTGACACATTCGATTTCAGCATAGCTTCTGTGTCACTATGATTCCATGTGAAGTGGGACCGGAAACCCCACAGCTAACCCCCCCCCCCCAATTACATCCAGTGTCGCCTTCTGCAACATAAATGGTAGATTACAGAGTTGCAATTCTTAGCTCCACTTTAGGGCTCCAATAACACACTTTGTTCCACGTTAGGGTTTCAACAACACACTTACGAAATAATTCGTCTTCTTCTGAGTTTATTCTCAAACTCCAGCAGAATACCAGGATGTAGCCCAGAGAACGAATGTATTGTCATAGTTTGCAGCTTTGATGCGATATATGCGCCTTTAGTCTAACATATCACACCAATTGATCACTTTGATCCTTTGTGACAGCAGTGACCTTTTTATGTCAAGGGTCATCTGTAAATTTATAATTTCATTTGCGGGCCGTACAAAATTATCAACTTAAAAATTTGCCAGTAATATATATTCAAACATTGAAGTAACTCACCGCTAATGTGATGGCTGGAACCGTTTCTCTTTGGTAAGTCGTGTATCTATGTTATTATTATGATTCACGTAATATACATTTGTGATGATATCAAACAGGGCCACAGATTTATTGAATATTTAGCCCGGTTTCGGTTGCCTTCAGTGGGCCAAATCAAATGATCCCATGGTCCAGAGGTTCACAATCCTGCTCTATAGGATAGGGCAGCCAACTCCATTGCCCAAACTTTCTTAGTCGTCTTTTTTGACATGCCTGGCCGGTAACAGTGTACCGAAGAAAGATATGAGCAGAAATCAAGCTGAACGGATTATAAAAGATTGTCCTGTGCTGAGATTTGTAACAAAATGTGACAAGAAGAACGAATATCTATTGAACAGAAATATGAACCTCTATTTCTTCTTCTTTTTCTACGTTCACTTTCAGACTTCCGCATTGTTGACCCTGGCAAAGATAGCAGTCCACCCCAGGCTCCGATTAATGCCGTAGAGTTTTTCTTGAAAGGAGACAAGGCATGACCAAGTGTCCACGCGTTTCTATGATCTTCGTCTTACTATGGTAGGTCTTCTGCAAGAAGGGTTCGGCCGTCAAAAGCTGGTGTCATATGTGCACATCCGGTGTATCGATCTATTATTTGTGCTAAAATGTTGACACAATCTGTTATGTCCAATAGGTAATCAGAAATGTATCGCCTAGTTCCGTCTAGAGAGCTGATGCTAGACATCATTTTTATTTGATTTACACTGATCATATTTCCACTTTTATTTGAGAGTGGCTTTAATTGTTGCTTTGACTACCTCACACATGTTTCTTATTTCAATTTGTTTCAACGCTCATCATTTGGAGAGTTTGTCTGCTGCATCATTTTTCCCGGGAGTAAAATTGTGATGTAAAACTAAGAACTGGGGGACACATAGGGACCTATGGATGATTCACACACGGAATGAAAAAGGGTTTGTTTATAACTCCATCCTCCGCATGGAATTTACAGATGAATATATGGACAAATTTAACAATAGATTGAAACTATTTTGCAGTAATCTTTTGCATGTTGTTTTTGCTACAGGTTACCAGTGCTCTTCCAGACTGTGGGAACATTTGGTAGAGTTCTTGCAGCGCTATTTTTCCTATGTCTCTCGTTCGCTGGTCTAACTTCTTTGATTTCAAATGTGGAACTCTTCACTCAAACAGTTGCGGATTTTGGACGTAAGTGAAAAACATGACAAAATTGCTTAGAATCGCCATCTCCATTTCTATGCTAAGATGAAAATAGTAGTCGATAACTTCACTTTATATCAAGATATTCCGCCGAAGACAGATGTGTCGGGCCATTGACGCAAATAAAACGGCGACACAACGCATTTCCATTCTCTGGACAACATCTTGCTGGAAATCTAGTAGGACCATTGTACTGCTACAAGATAGATCTAGCGGGAGTTGGGGATGGTTAGTTGGATGGTTGGTTGGTTGGTTGGATGGCGGGCTGATCGGCTGGTTTGTTGAATGATTAGTTGCGTGGCTGGCTGGTTAGATGGCTGGCTGATTGATTGGTTGGTTGCTTACGAAAATATTCAGGACTTCAAATTCCATTCATACTCTATAGCAACTATCATGTATGCACTATTTCTCTATAGCAACTATCATGTATGCACTATTTCTCTATAGCAACTATCATGTATGCACTATTTCTCTATAGCAACTATCATTTAGGCACTATTTCTCTATAGCAACTATCATTTAGGCACTATTTCTCTATAGCAACTATCATGTATGCACTATTTCTCTATAGCAACTATCATGTATGCACTATTTCTCTATAGCAACTATCATGTATGCACTATTTCTCTATAGCAACTATCATGTATGCACTATTTCTCTATAGCAACTATCATTTAGGCACTATTTCTCTATAGCAACTATCATTTAGGCACTATTTCTCTATAGCAACTATCATGTATGCACTATTTCTCTATAGCAACTATCATGTATGCACTATTTCTCTATAGCAACTATCATGTATGCACTATTTCTCTATAGCAACTATCATTTAGGCACTATTTCTCTATAGCAACTATCATGTGTGCACTATTTCTCTATAGCAACTATCATGTGTGCAATATTTCTCTATAGCAACTATCATGTATGCACTATTTCTCTATAGCAACTATCATGTGTGTACTATTTCTCTATAGCAACTATCATGTGTGCACTATTTCTCTATAGCAACTATCATGTATGCACTATATCTCTATAGCAACTATCATGTATGCACTATTTCTCTATAGCAACTATCATTTAGGCACGATTTCTCTATAGCAACTATCATTTAGGCACGATTTCTCTATAGCAACTATCATGTATGCACTATATCTCTATAGATATTGTATGTTTGTTAGCTCTTCTTCTTCTTCTGCGTTCGTTCTCAAACTCCTGCAGATTAGCAGGATGTAGTCCGGAGAACGGAATGCGTTGTGTCATGGTTTACAGCATTGCTGCGATATCTGCGCCCTTCGGCCTGACACATCCGACTTCGGCATGGCTTTGGGTCACTTACCCTATATGGGATGAGACAGCCAACTCCATCCCATAACCTCCGTAGTCGCCTTTTACGACATGCGTGGAAGGTAAACAGTGCTGTTATTCTTTGCTCCCCTTTCGGGCCCCGGCAACACACAGGCGTGTATGTTAGCTCAACGAATGAGATTTAATTATCCCGTGATCATGGAATAGTGGGTTTTCAATAACAGCATAATATGTAACAGTAATGATAAGAAAGTCTGCAACGAAGTGAAACATCGCACACGCAATCGTGCAGTTCAATGAAGCTAACCGAATTTGGTAGGTAGTTAATGAGTTTGCCTCTCTTGTGGAGAGGCGTGCCTCTTTCAACCAGCAGACAACAAAGTCCAATTAGGTTATATCAGGACAAACTACTATAAAATATTAGAGGTAACAAAGACCCCGAGGTTTTTTATTATATATCTCTAACCGAATTAATTACACCCAGTATTTATATTTAAAATAACTTAGTAAAGGAGTTAATTATATTGTCTTTAATTGCAGCTGAAATGTAACTTATATTCAACAGTTCGACGCCGCTATGCTATGCCACTATGTGTGTTATTAACTTTTGGAATTGGTTTAATGTCGGCTTTGAACATCGATATACTTACAAACCAGGTAGGTACAATATATATATTTCTTCTATTTATTGCTGTGTATTTGCTCCTCCTTGTGAGATGTATGTAGGTGTACAAGAATCATTGCTTTCAATATTGAAACGACCAAAACTAACATGGTTTGGACATGTATGCAGACATGATTCCGTGTAAAATACAATACTGCAGGGAACCGTCGAAGGTGGAGAAGAAGAGGAGGGAAAATGAATACATGGACAGACAACATCAAGGAATGGACCTGACAAGATTTTTCCTCACTCATTCGCATCGTTGAAGATAAAGATCGCTGGAGGACTCTGTGGGATGACACATCCAATGTGGTATCCCTACGCTGGAGGAATCTGTGGGATGACACATCCAATGTGGTATCCCTACGCTGGAGGATTCTGTGGGATAACACATCCAATGTGGTATCCCTACGCTGGAGGACTATGTGGGATGAAACATCCAATGTGGTACCCCTACGACCCTGAAGGGGTATGGGTTTATAGATATAGATAGTTCCTCCTTCTCTCCATCCTTGTGACTTAGCATAGCTTAGGGACTGCAATTCATGCATTACTTCAACGATTACAGAGAAATCTGAAAAAAGTTGGACAGAGACCGTGGAAGGGGTGTGTGTGTGTGTGTGTGTGTGTGTGTGCTGCATTTGACGTCAACAAAAATGTTTGTATACACCAATTAAATTGTGTGAATTTGAAAAACAAAATAATTATAAGAAATGTAAAACGAAGTTTATTTTTGCTGCTAAAAATTATGTAAGGCTGAAAGATCAATATTTATGACATTATTAAGCAGGTGAGGTAGTAAATTGATTGATGATTTATTGATTGAGAACCCCAGGAATTGCGAACGAGTAGCTCTTACTTCCTATGTGCAGTTAGGTGGTTTTTCTGAGTTTTCTTTCATAACCAGGAGACTTCAGCTTTCGGCCTAGTGCAACGTCCATTGAAAGAACCTTCTACTCAGAGGAGTATAGGGGTCCTTGAATTCTTCAGTTGTTAACAGCGATGGACGGGGCGGGGGACCGGGGGAATTGTTGCCATAATTCATGGGCAGCCGTTATGTGTCTCTGTATTTGATGTCAATTTCTCACCTTCGTTCTCAAACTCCTGCAGATTAGCGAGATGCAGTCTGGAGAACGGAATGTGTTGTTTCATGGCTTACAGCTTGGCTGCGATATCTGCGTTTTTCAGCCAGAAACATCCGATTTTGGAATGGAATTTTGAATTACTATGGGATGTGACAGCCAACTATACCAAAATCTCTGTAGCCGCCTCTTACGACATGCATGGCAGATAACAGTGTCACTATTCTTTGTTTCCCTTTTGGGTCCGGAAAAAATACTGTTATATTCTCTCCAACAAGTCTGTATTAGATGTTGTCCTATTCTCTTCAGCAAATATGTATTAGATGTCATGTTCTCTCCAGAAAATATGTATTAGATGTCATGTTCTCTCCAGCAAATATGTATTAGGTATTATACCGCCGAAGACGGATGTGTTGGGCCACTGGCGCAATTAAAACGGCAACACAACGCATTTCCATTCTCTGGACTACATTCAACTGGAAATCTTGTAGGATCATTGTCCTGTTACAAGAGAAATCCAGTGGGAGTTTGAGAATGAACGCTGAAGAAGAAGTATTAGGTATTCTATTCTCTCCAACAAGTCTGTATTAGATGTTCTCCTCTTCTCTCCAACAAGTCTGTATTAGATGTTCTCCTCTTCTCTCCAACAAGTTTGTATTAGATGTTCTCCTCTTCTCTCCAACAAGTTTGTATTAGATGTTCTCCTCTTCTCTCCAACAAGTTTGTATTAGATGGTGTCCTATTCTCTCCAACAAGTTTGTATTAGATGTTCTCCTCTTCTCTGCAACAAGTCTGTATTAGATGGTGTCCTATTCTCTCCAACAAGTTTGTATTCATCAATTAATTTTATTCTCTCAAAGGATTTTGTGTGGGGATTCGGACTAGTCGTTAACGGTCTCATGTTCATCTCCATGGTGGTCATCGTTGGGACATCCAAGTTTAGGACAACTCTCGTCAACAACTTCGGGTTAGACGACTGGAAACTTGCCAAGACCTGGGAATGGGTGATTAAGTAAGTTGTTCTGTTGTTATTTATTACACAAGACATGTGCTTCTTTGTGTAATCTTAACCCTAACTCTGCTTTATGTAATCCTAACCTAACCCTTACCCTGCCTTATCTAACCCTAACCCCGCTTCATTTAATCCATTGATAAGTAAAAATGAAAGATCATCATAGTTGCTGTTCCAACTGCCGTACGTGGTCATGAATCTTCATTACTCTTTATTTCTAGTACTGAATTGTGTTTTGTATTATACAGTGGAGTCTCTCTATAGCGCATCATTTTATAACATATTTCAACAAATAACAACACTTTTTTCAAAATTCCCAATTGTTCTGAATTGTGTGTACTGTATATACAAACGGATATATAGCGAATTTCTGTTATTACATACATATTACGTTGGTCCGGATCAAGTTCTTATGATCGGATTTTACTATAAGGTTGTTGTCTCTTTGCCATGCCATGATGTTAAATTATCTAACATTCTCTCTCGCTGTTGTCCTCGACTTTTCTACCAGTCAGGTTTGACTGCTTAACTATGTACTCCGGATCTCACTGTCTCTTAACGTGTCTTCTTCTTCTGCGTTCGTTCTCAAACTCCTGCAGATTAGCAGAATGTAGTCAGGAGAACGGAATGCGTTGTGTCATAGTTTACAGCATTGCTGCGATATCTGCGCATTTCGGCCTGATACATCCGACCTCAGCATGGCCTTGGGTCACTGACCCTATATGGGATGGGACAGCCAACTCTATCCCATAACCTCCTTAGTCGCCTTGTACGACATGCCTGGAAGGTAAACATTGTTGCTATTCTTTGCTCCCCTTTCGGGCCCCGAAAACACACGGGCGTTAATGTGTCTAAGAAATGATTATTTTGTTTGATATTATTAGACCTGTCTCTTAGCTTGTCTAAGAAATAATAGATTCTCTTATTTGATTAGGTATTAGGTATGTTGATCGCCCGTGTGTTGCCGGGGCCCGAAAGGGGAGCAAAGCATAGCGACACTGTTTATCTTCCACGCCTGTCGTAAAAGGCGACTAAGGAGGTTATGGGATGAGTTGGCTGTCCACGCCCATATAGGGTCAGTGACCCAAGGTCATGCTGAGGTCGGATGTGTCAGACCTTAAGGCGTAGATATCGCAGCAATGATGTGAACCATGACACAACGCATTCCGATCTCGGGACTACATCCTGCTAATCTGCAGGAGTTTGAGAACGAACGCAGAAGAAGAAGGTATGTTGATTATCTTCGCACACCGGACACGTTCATATGTGCTCAGATCTCCGCTTCAGTAAATCTCTCAGGGTATAACGACTGATGGTTCCGGTTATATGTTGGTTCACTGTTCTTATTGAAATCTTTGTTACGGGTTCTCTTCGGACCACGCCCATCCTCACTCCCAATTATTGCATTCTTGTCGTTTGTCTCTTATTTGATATTATTAGACATGTCTCTAAATGAGGATTATTTGTTTCTGTATCGTGTTGTAATTTATTACGAAGTAAAAGAGGAAGAAGCAACAAAAAAATGAAGAGGAGAAAGAAGGAATAAGAAAGTGGGAAGAATAAAAGGAGAGAGTGGGAAAGAAAGAGAAGGGGGAAAGACGAGGAGAAAAAGAATAAAGTTGAAAATAGTAGAGATATGGAAGAAAAAGAAGAAGGGGGTTAGAAAGAAGTATAGGAGAAAGAAAAAAAAGCAAAAGAATAAGAGGATGAAGAAAAAAATAATAGGAACAAGAAGAAGACATGTAGGAAGAAGATAGAGGAAAGAAGAAGCCATGCTGTAAACCATGGAACATCTATTTAACTAACCAGACAGAAGAAGATAGAGGCAGCACATTTTTAAAAAACCTGGCACAAAGAGTTGAATTGAAATGTTACGGCCATTTCTGTGGCAATTTAGATACACACAACTCTAACTCTTCAATCTCTACTCCATAGATTTATTGCCCCTATTGAGGCATTGGCTTTGATTGTTTGGTGGGCCATAGATCTGATCAACGCAGATTACGCAGACGGGGAGTCCTGGTATGACATTGGCAGGGAGACATTTATGATCACTATTATACAGGTCAGTTCTGATTGAGACTGTCAGCAGCAAAGATCTTTGTACAGAAAGTAAACAAGACCTCATTCGGTTGCGTATTTGATTATTGTTGGCCACTATTTATATACTTGGAGTCGCGTGCCAAACATAGCCAAGACAGACAAACGAAATGCAAGGAAATAATAAATAATCCGCCTTTCAGACTATGTTTACTTTCTGTACACAGGTCTTTACTTGATTCCGGTCATGGTTCTGATGGATTTATGTAGTGATGTTTTTCCTATGCCTTTGTGGCAACTATGGCCTGCATTTCCAGTTCCATGATTATGAATATGGCCAGTATTTTTTCCAGGCATGTCGTAGAAGACAACTATTTAAAGAAAGGGGGGGGGAGAGGGGGGATAGACTGATAACCAGTCACCTAAGAAAAGAAATCAGAGTCATTGCATGTCTATATTTCTCACTTTTGTCTTCTAAAAAGATGTTTTCAAAGCTTTTTTACTCACACCCAGGAGCACAAGCTTAAGTTGGCGTGATCAATACCTGAATCATGGCTCCTATTTTGTATGGGGTCACATGTCGTGAGACGTTTGCTATCGAACACATCGTTTTGGCTCCTACGTGTTCTCGACCATGTACAACACTTCGGGGGGACCTGTCTCGTATTGAAAGTAGTGAATTCATTGTCACTGTAGCTTTTCCCTTACACATCGCTGCATTCTGTCCTTCTCCAGAGGCATTCACTAGGTACTGCTTTTTCTGTAGCGATATCTACCCATATCGGGTCATCGACACCTCCCCCAATGCATCTGCAATCCAGCTATCTAAGCCAGAATGTTGTGCGTTACTGTGTGTCGACAGTGCCTTGTCTTTTTCCAATCAATTCTCATAGAAATGTTCGTATATGTTATTCTTCGTCCATCACAAGTGATATTGACCATTTGTTATATGCACGTTTGAAACTACTAAGAGTTATGTCCTTGATTATGAGTTCGTAATGGTTAATAAGCCGCTATTCTGGCCGCAAATATCATTGGAAAGTTTGGGTTTGTGATGACCATTTTAGGTGGTTTTTGGTCTATTCGTGCTCGTAGTACTTATGAGTTTACATCTCAGTTTGTAGGGTGAATCGTTCGCTTGTGACTACTAGAATCTACAACACGGACACAATACCTAAAAGTGTTCGCTAAAATCACCGTACTTGTAGTAGGTACTTGCAGGATCTTGGTTATGTGCGAACGCTGAGAATGACACGAGAGTAATGTGAAAACATTTGAACTCCCACGAGCGTTAAAAAAAACCCACCAATCTGAAGATGAAAGTATAGCTCCACCACCTGACACAGGGATCACGGGTGACAGACGAGTACTTTCTCAGAGTTCTATACCTCATCATTACTCAACAACTTGTGCTTAACAGCTCGTGGGTTTCTTCTTCTTCTGCGTTCGTTCTCAAACTCCTGCAGATTAGCAGGATGTAGTCCGGAGAACGAAATGCGTTGTGTCATGGTTTACAGCATTGCTGCGATATCTGCGCATTTCGGCCTGACACATCCGACTTCAGCATGGCTTTGGGTCACTTATCCTATATGGGATGGGACAGCCAACTCCATCCCATAACCTCCTTAGTCGCCTATTACGACATGTGTGGAAGGTAAACAGTGTTGCTATTCTTTGCTCCCCTTTCGGGTCCCGGCAACACACGGGCAAGCTCGTGGGTTTGAATCCAACTAGTGAAATCTTGTTTTACAAAGAGGATTTTTTCGGAGATCGCTTGAAGACACTAAGTTACGTGCTCTGTGTGGTACTCTAAGCGGAATGTCAAATCGTTGAAAGGGATAGAGTATGCGCAGAATCCCAAATAAAATATATTACATCTTCTCTGTTATGACTGCTACACCCTGTTCAGGATAAACTACCTGATGATAATGTAAGAGCAGAAGACACTGCAACATCAGCTGCACAGCTCATCTCACGCACTCTGGCTCAAAACACGCAAACATTTGTTCTGACAAGACAAATTTGAGAGCATATACACAAGACGAATCCTCTATGACTTTCAACACCAAACTCCACTTCAACTCAGTACAGTGGAGAGCCTCTATGACTTTCAACACCAAACTCCACTTCAACTCAGTACAGAGCCTCTATGACTTTCAACACCAAATTCCCCCCCCCCCCCAACTCAGTACAGTGGAGAGCCTCTATGACTTTCAACATCCAACTCAGTACAGTGCCTCTATGACTTTCAACACCAACTCCACTTCAACTCAGTACAGTGGAATACATCTATGACTTTCAACACCAAACTCCACTTCAACTCAGTACAGTGGAATACATCTATGACTTTCAACACCAAACTCCACTTCAACTCAGTACAGTGGAATACATCTATGACTTTCAACACCAAACTCCACTTCAACTCAGTACAGTGGAATACCTCTATGGCTGAATGTCCATAAATTACGTCAACAATTTTCTACCCACTAATTGTCAGCATCGTTTATAGACATCCCCTGTTGATAACTGTTACGTAATCAATTTTCCTATGAATAAGATTTATCAAAATAAACAATTATATTTATTCTTTATACAATCAAATCCTAACAACTTGACCCAGATTGACAAAATATGCACGCTATAACAGACGGTCGCTATATACAGAATAAACTAAAATGTAATTAGGGATTTTGAAAAGTTAAATTGGGGAGTTTGTTAAAATTATTACACCAAAGATGGATGTGTCGGGCAATTGGTGCAAATAAAACGGTGACACAACACATTTCCATTTTTCTGCATTATAACATCCTGCTTGAAATCTAGTTGGACCATTGTCCTGCTATAATGGAGATCCACTGGGAGTATGAGAATGAACGCTGAAGAAGAAGAAGTTAGAAATGTATTCATTATAAATGGATTTCACTTAAAGAGAATTTCTGTTACAATGGAAACCCTCTATAGCGCATCCTACTATAAAGAATGTTCGTATTTAAAAAACACTTTTCAAAATCTTATTCTTGATTGTTTGTACTGTTGATAGCGAATTTGTTATAATGTAAATATTCTGTTGGTTCGGACCAGGTTGTTATAGTGAGATTTGATTGATAAATATTTTATCGTTCATGATCAATTTATTACAATAGGTTTTTAACTGTATTGTTTATCTTTGTCCACAGTGGCTTGCTCTACTATTTTCTCTTATTGTTCTAAATGTGGTAGCCATATATTGTTGTATTGGTAAGAATACATTCGGTGAAGGAACAACGCTTCTAGATAAATACGATGCCCTCACTGCCTCAGATACGGTTGAAAGAAGACAACTCAGAACTGGAAGAAGTGCAGAGTTTAAGATGTGATGGCATATTTACAGTGATGTATTTGCCAACAAGTTTTGAATTTAAGGAAGATTGATGTATTTGTCAACAAGTTTTATAAGGAAGATTGATGTATTTTCAACAAGTTTTGAATGTAAGGAAGATTGATGTATTTGTCAACAAGTTTTATAAGGAAGATTGATGTATTTTCAACAAGTTTTGAATGTAAGGAAGATTGATGTATTTTCAACAAGTTTTGAATGTAAGGAAGATTGATGTATTTGTCAACAAGTTTTATAAGGAAGATTGATGTATTTTCAACAAGTTTTGAATGTAAGGAAGATTGATGTATTTGTCATCAAGTTTTGAATTTAAGGAAGATTGATGTATTTGTCAACAAGTTTTGAATGTAAGGAAGATTGATGTATTTGTCAACAAGTTTTGAATTTAAGGAAGATTGATGTATTTGTCAACAAGTTTTGAATGTAAAGAAGATTGATGTATTTGTCAACAAGTTTTGAATTTAAGGAAGATTGATGTATTTGTCAACAAGTTTTGAATGTAAAGAAGATTGATGTAACACTGTACCTCATACATGTTGTCTCCTTCTACGAAAATGGTTATGTATTTTAGCCATAAATGGCCCTTAAGTTCTGTATTTTAGCCAAAAATGACCACTAAGGTCCGCATTTACCCAAAATGACCCTTACATTCTAATTTTTTGCCAAAACGATCCCTACATTCTGATGTCTGCCAAAATTACCAATACATACAACAGAGGAATGCCTCTATAGCGCATCCTTTTATAACAAATTTCCCTGTGTAACAACATTTTTCAAAATCCCCAATTATATTTATTCTATATTGTTTGTACTGTATATAGCGAATTTCTGTTATTACATACATATTATGTCGGCCCAGACCTAGTTGTTATAATGAGATTCCACTGTAAATTCTGTATTTGATAGTTCAGGATTCTGTTACAACTTTTTGTCTATATAGACCAGTAATCAGTCTACAAATGGTTTAATATACTGCAGCCATGCAGGATGTGTTCCTCCGTCTGTGGTGCTTGTTCACATGAGCACAGGGGATGGGACCAGTTTTTGTTGCGTCTTGTCTTGATGTAAAACATGTTAATTTATTTTGCTCCATCCAGAGAGTGGTGGTAAACTCCTAACGAACAGAATGTAATATGAAATAACAGAATGTGGTGTCATGGTTTACAAGTTGACTGTGATATCTGTTCCTTTTCACATCTCACTTGCATGACTTTTGAGTCACTGCAACCTATGGAATGGACCAACTCAGCCCACTCTTCTTAGTTGCTTTTTATGACATGCATGGCAGGTCGCAGTGTTGCAATTTTTCGCTATACCTTCGATTCCCTGGAACACACTGGTGGTTTGTTTTCTGACTGATTCTATGAGTATGCGTAGACTGTTTCGCTCGTGCTATATACCCTATCAGTGGCTGAAGTCGATGGTGAAGCCTATGTTACAGAATTATCTTCGTTTGAAGATCTAGGTCCTATAAATGGCCAAAGTGACCCAGAAGCCATGCTGAAGGTGGATGCGTCATGTCAAAAGGCACAGATATCACAAAATAGATGTAAATGATGACACAACGCATTCCTTTCTTCTGTCAAATACTGTATTTTCCCTATTAAGGGGTTGCAGGGAGGAATTTTGTAGCTGACTACATCCTGCTAATCTGCAGGAGTTTGAAAACAAGACATGCGGGTGTCAGGGAGAATAACAGAGCAGACACACTTGCCAACACAGCTAGTGACTATTGGTAATTCAGTGGACTAATATTTTGAATGGAATCAAGTAGTTAGGTCATTTGAAGGGTGTAGGGTATGTTTCTTTTGCATCTGTGGGCAGAGAAAATATAACCAAGGTGTGACCCGTGAAGTTGCTAGAAACGAGCGGCAGATACGTTGATGATGAAATAATACCTTTAGCATGTGAGCAAGTATCTCTTAACAGCCAATAGCCTTTCTGACAAAAGCATAGGTCATCCTCAGTTAAGTAATCGAGGTGAGACTCAACACACATTGGTTTGCTGTCTCAAAGACATGGCTGTTTTTGGAGATTATGGATGCATGTTTCCAAAAGAGATATTCCAGTGACAGTATCCCAGCATCATCACATTCTGCTAACAGTTAAGCATATTACAAATCGTTGCCAGGCAATTTGGTGCCATTAGAATGGACTGGTTCAATTCATGTTGGTCTCAATCATATTACTAGTTCCCTGAAGAGATATTCCAGTGGCAGCATCATCACATTCTACCAACAGTTCGGCATATTACTAGTTCCCTGAAGAGATGTTCCAGTGGCAGCATCATCACATTCTGCCAACAGTTCGGCATATTACTAGTTCAGTCAACTAGTTCATTTTTCCATCACGTGTTGACCCATCTTTGTAATGGCACATCTTGCATTCTTGTTCTTTTTTCTTAAACACCTGCTGGATCTCTCTTTGAACAGGACAATGGTCCTACTAGATTTCCAGCAGGATGTAGTCCTGAGAATGAAAATAAGTTCTCTCTCGATTTTTTCCGTGTCAACAACAAAATACATCCATCTTCGGCAGGACCTAGCACTCAAATAAGAACAACAAGACACAGAATCAGAATGCTATCAACCAACACAGAACTTTAAATGTCAGTTATCACATGTCGAATGACATACTGAGTAGGACATCTGAGTGCCTCTGGGCACATACAGAATGACATGATCATGGACCAACCACCTAAAGATCAAATGTGCTTATTGCTAATGAGTAAATTAACACTTTACTGACCAGAAAACGAGTGTACTTATTTCCCATTACAAAGGGTGTTCACTAATTTCTTAGACATCGATATCACTGACATCTTTAAAAATCTCACTCACATGAGGGAAGTTTCGAAACTGTGTGTAGTAATGAAAGTTTACATTTTCTGAATGAATTAATAAGCCTGTTATTTCAAGAACAAAATCCAACTTATTATAATGCTGGTGTTGATTTACATTACTTTCTATATATCACAAAATCCAATCTTTCAGAAATTTGGTTTCTTCAAGATTAATATTCTTCTTCTTCTTTTGTGTTCATTCTCAAACTCCTGCAAATTAGCAGGATGTAGTCCGAGGAACAGAATGCATTGTGTCATGGTTTACAGCATTGCTGCGACATCTGTGCCATTCGGCCTGACACATCCGACTTCAGCATGGCTTTGGGTTGCTGACCCTATATGGGACAGCCAACTCCATCCCATAACCTCCTTAGTCGCCTTTTACGACATGCATGGAAGGTAAACAGTGTTGCTATTCTTTGCTCCCCTTTCGGGTCCCGGCAACACACGGGCAAGCTCGTGGGTTTGAATCCAACTAGTGAAATCTTGTTTTACAAAGAGGATTTTTTCGGAGATCGCTTGAAGACACTAAGTTACGTGCTCTGTGTGGTACTCTAAGCGGAATGTCAAATCGTTGAAAGGGATAGAGTATGCGCAGAATCCCAAATAAAATATATTACATCTTCTCTGTTATGACTGCTACACCCTGTTCAGGATAAACTACCTGATGATAATGTAAGAGCAGAAGACACTGCAACATCAGCTGCACAGCTCATCTCACGCACTCTGGCTCAAAACACGCAAACATTTGTTCTGACAAGACAAATTTGAGAGCATATACACAAGACGAATCCTCTATGACTTTCAACACCAAACTCCACTTCAACTCAGTACAGTGGAGAGCCTCTATGACTTTCAACACCAAACTCCACTTCAACTCAGTACAGAGCCTCTATGACTTTCAACACCAAATTCCCCCCCCCCCAACTCAGTACAGTGGAGAGCCTCTATGACTTTCAACATCCAACTCAGTACAGTGCCTCTATGACTTTCAACACCAACTCCACTTCAACTCAGTACAGTGGAATACATCTATGACTTTCAACACCAAACTCCACTTCAACTCAGTACAGTGGAATACATCTATGACTTTCAACACCAAACTCCACTTCAACTCAGTACAGTGGAATACATCTATGACTTTCAACACCAAACTCCACTTCAACTCAGTACAGTGGAATACCTCTATGGCTGAATGTCCATAAATTACGTCAACAATTTTCTACCCACTAATTGTCAGCATCGTTTATAGACATCCCCTGTTGATAACTGTTACGTAATCAATTTTCCTATGAATAAGATTTATCAAAATAAACAATTATATTTATTCTTTATACAATCAAATCCTAACAACTTGACCCAGATTGACAAAATATGCACGCTATAACAGACGGTCGCTATATACAGAATAAACTAAAATGTAATTAGGGATTTTGAAAAGTTAAATTGGGGAGTTTGTTAAAATTATTACACCAAAGATGGATGTGTCGGGCAATTGGTGCAAATAAAACGGTGACACAACACATTTCCATTTTTCTGCATTATAACATCCTGCTTGAAATCTAGTTGGACCATTGTCCTGCTATAATGGAGATCCACTGGGAGTATGAGAATGAACGCTGAAGAAGAAGAAGTTAGAAATGTATTCATTATAAATGGATTTCACTTAAAGAGAATTTCTGTTACAATGGAAACCCTCTATAGCGCATCCTACTATAAAGAATGTTCGTATTTAAAAAACACTTTTCAAAATCTTATTCTTGATTGTTTGTACTGTTGATAGCGAATTTGTTATAATGTAAATATTCTGTTGGTTCGGACCAGGTTGTTATAGTGAGATTTGATTGATAAATATTTTATCGTTCATGATCAATTTATTACAATAGGTTTTTAACTGTATTGTTTATCTTTGTCCACAGTGGCTTGCTCTACTATTTTCTCTTATTGTTCTAAATGTGGTAGCCATATATTGTTGTATTGGTAAGAATACATTCGGTGAAGGAACAACGCTTCTAGATAAATACGATGCCCTCACTGCCTCAGATACGGTTGAAAGAAGACAACTCAGAACTGGAAGAAGTGCAGAGTTTAAGATGTGATGGCATATTTACAGTGATGTATTTGCCAACAAGTTTTGAATTTAAGGAAGATTGATGTATTTGTCAACAAGTTTTATAAGGAAGATTGATGTATTTTCAACAAGTTTTGAATGTAAGGAAGATTGATGTATTTGTCAACAAGTTTTATAAGGAAGATTGATGTATTTTCAACAAGTTTTGAATGTAAGGAAGATTGATGTATTTTCAACAAGTTTTGAATGTAAGGAAGATTGATGTATTTGTCAACAAGTTTTATAAGGAAGATTGATGTATTTTCAACAAGTTTTGAATGTAAGGAAGATTGATGTATTTGTCATCAAGTTTTGAATTTAAGGAAGATTGATGTATTTGTCAACAAGTTTTGAATGTAAGGAAGATTGATGTATTTGTCAACAAGTTTTGAATTTAAGGAAGATTGATGTATTTGTCAACAAGTTTTGAATGTAAAGAAGATTGATGTATTTGTCAACAAGTTTTGAATTTAAGGAAGATTGATGTATTTGTCAACAAGTTTTGAATGTAAAGAAGATTGATGTAACACTGTACCTCATACATGTTGTCTCCTTCTACGAAAATGGTTATGTATTTTAGCCATAAATGGCCCTTAAGTTCTGTATTTTAGCCAAAAATGACCACTAAGGTCCGCATTTACCCAAAATGACCCTTACATTCTAATTTTTTGCCAAAACGATCCCTACATTCTGATGTCTGCCAAAATTACCAATACATACAACAGAGGAATGCCTCTATAGCGCATCCTTTTATAACAAATTTCCCTGTGTAACAACATTTTTCAAAATCCCCAATTATATTTATTCTATATTGTTTGTACTGTATATAGCGAATTTCTGTTATTACATACATATTATGTCGGCCCAGACCTAGTTGTTATAATGAGATTCCACTGTAAATTCTGTATTTGATAGTTCAGGATTCTGTTACAACTTTTTGTCTATATAGACCAGTAATCAGTCTACAAATGGTTTAATATACTGCAGCCATGCAGGATGTGTTCCTCCGTCTGTGGTGCTTGTTCACATGAGCACAGGGGATGGGACCAGTTTTTGTTGCGTCTTGTCTTGATGTAAAACATGTTAATTTATTTTGCTCCATCCAGAGAGTGGTGGTAAACTCCTAACGAACAGAATGTAATATGAAATAACAGAATGTGGTGTCATGGTTTACAAGTTGACTGTGATATCTGTTCCTTTTCACATCTCACTTGCATGACTTTTGAGTCACTGCAACCTATGGAATGGACCAACTCAGCCCACTCTTCTTAGTTGCTTTTTATGACATGCATGGCAGGTCGCAGTGTTGCAATTTTTCGCTATACCTTCGATTCCCTGGAACACACTGGTGGTTTGTTTTCTGACTGATTCTATGAGTATGCGTAGACTGTTTCGCTCGTGCTATATACCCTATCAGTGGCTGAAGTCGATGGTGAAGCCTATGTTACAGAATTATCTTCGTTTGAAGATCTAGGTCCTATAAATGGCCAAAGTGACCCAGAAGCCATGCTGAAGGTGGATGCGTCATGTCAAAAGGCACAGATATCACAAAATAGATGTAAATGATGACACAACGCATTCCTTTCTTCTGTCAAATACTGTATTTTCCCTATTAAGGGGTTGCAGGGAGGAATTTTGTAGCTGACTACATCCTGCTAATCTGCAGGAGTTTGAAAACAAGACATGCGGGTGTCAGGGAGAATAACAGAGCAGACACACTTGCCAACACAGCTAGTGACTATTGGTAATTCAGTGGACTAATATTTTGAATGGAATCAAGTAGTTAGGTCATTTGAAGGGTGTAGGGTATGTTTCTTTTGCATCTGTGGGCAGAGAAAATATAACCAAGGTGTGACCCGTGAAGTTGCTAGAAACGAGCGGCAGATACGTTGATGATGAAATAATACCTTTAGCATGTGAGCAAGTATCTCTTAACAGCCAATAGCCTTTCTGACAAAAGCATAGGTCATCCTCAGTTAAGTAATCGAGGTGAGACTCAACACACATTGGTTTGCTGTCTCAAAGACATGGCTGTTTTTGGAGATTATGGATGCATGTTTCCAAAAGAGATATTCCAGTGACAGTATCCCAGCATCATCACATTCTGCTAACAGTTAAGCATATTACAAATCGTTGCCAGGCAATTTGGTGCCATTAGAATGGACTGGTTCAATTCATGTTGGTCTCAATCATATTACTAGTTCCCTGAAGAGATATTCCAGTGGCAGCATCATCACATTCTACCAACAGTTCGGCATATTACTAGTTCCCTGAAGAGATGTTCCAGTGGCAGCATCATCACATTCTGCCAACAGTTCGGCATATTACTAGTTCAGTCAACTAGTTCATTTTTCCATCACGTGTTGACCCATCTTTGTAATGGCACATCTTGCATTCTTGTTCTTTTTTCTTAAACACCTGCTGGATCTCTCTTTGAACAGGACAATGGTCCTACTAGATTTCCAGCAGGATGTAGTCCTGAGAATGAAAATAAGTTCTCTCTCGATTTTTTCCGTGTCAACAACAAAATACATCCATCTTCGGCAGGACCTAGCACTCAAATAAGAACAACAAGACACAGAATCAGAATGCTATCAACCAACACAGAACTTTAAATGTCAGTTATCACATGTCGAATGACATACTGAGTAGGACATCTGAGTGCCTCTGGGCACATACAGAATGACATGATCATGGACCAACCACCTAAAGATCAAATGTGCTTATTGCTAATGAGTAAATTAACACTTTACTGACCAGAAAACGAGTGTACTTATTTCCCATTACAAAGGGTGTTCACTAATTTCTTAGACATCGATATCACTGACATCTTTAAAAATCTCACTCACATGAGGGAAGTTTCGAAACTGTGTGTAGTAATGAAAGTTTACATTTTCTGAATGAATTAATAAGCCTGTTATTTCAAGAACAAAATCCAACTTATTATAATGCTGGTGTTGATTTACATTACTTTCTATATATCACAAAATCCAATCTTTCAGAAATTTGGTTTCTTCAAGATTAATATTCTTCTTCTTCTTTTGTGTTCATTCTCAAACTCCTGCAAATTAGCAGGATGTAGTCCGAGGAACAGAATGCATTGTGTCATGGTTTACAGCATTGCTGCGACATCTGTGCCATTCGGCCTGACACATCCGACTTCAGCATGGCTTTGGGTTGCTGACCCTATATGGGACAGCCAACTCCATCCCATAACCTCCTTAGTCGCCTTTTACGACATGCATGGAAGGTAAACAGTGTTGCTATTCTTTGCTCCCCTTTCGGGTCCCGGCAACACACGGGCAAGCTCGTGGGTTTGAATCCAACTAGTGAAATCTTGTTTTACAAAGAGGATTTTTTCGGAGATCGCTTGAAGACACTAAGTTACGTGCTCTGTGTGGTACTCTAAGCGGAATGTCAAATCGTTGAAAGGGATAGAGTATGCGCAGAATCCCAAATAAAATATATTACATCTTCTCTGTTATGACTGCTACACCCTGTTCAGGATAAACTACCTGATGATAATGTAAGAGCAGAAGACACTGCAACATCAGCTGCACAGCTCATCTCACGCACTCTGGCTCAAATCACGCAAACATTTGTTCTGACAAGACAAATTTGAGAGCATATACACAAGACGAATCCTCTATGACTTTATACACCAAACTTCACTTCAACTCAGTACAGTGGAGAGCCTCTATGACTTTCAACACCAAACTCCACTTCAACTCAGGTACAGTGGAGAGCCTCTATGACTTTCAACACCAAACTCCACTTCAACTCAGTACAGTGGAGAGCCTCTATGACTTTCAACACCAAACTCCACTTCAACTCAGTACAGTGGAGAGCCTCTATGACTTTCAACACCAAACTCCACTTCAACTCAGTACAGTGGAGAGCCTCTATGACTTTCAACACCAAACTCCACTTTAACTCAGTACAGAGCCTCTATGACTTTCAACACCAAATTCCCCCCCAACTCAGTACAGTGGAGAGCCTCTATGACTGTCAACATCCAACTCAGTACAGTGCCTCTATGACTTTCAACACCAACTCCACTTCAACTCAGTACAGTGGAATACATCTATGACTTTCAACACCAAACTCCACTTCAACTCAGTACAGTGGAATACATCTATGACTTTCAACACCAAACTCCACTTCAACTCAGTACAGTGGAATACATCTATGACTTTCAACACCAAACTCCACTTCAACTCAGTACAGTGGAATACCTCTATGGCTGAATGTCCATAAATTACGTCAACAATTTTCTACCCACTAATTGTCAGCATCGTTTATAGACATCCCCTGTAAAGACTACCCCTGTTGATAACTGTTATGTAATCAATTTTCCTATGAATAAGATTTATCAAAATAAACAATTATATTTATTCTTTATACAATCAAATCCTAACAACTTGACCCAGATTGACAAAATATGCACACTATAACAGACGGTCGCTATATACAGAATAAACTAAAATGTAATTCTGGATTTTGAAAAGTTAAATTGGGGAGTTTGTTAAAATTATTCCACCAAAGATGGATGTGTCGGGCAATTGGTGCAAATAAAACGGTGACACAACGCATTTCCATTTTTCTGCATTATGTTTGTTTGTTTTTCGTTCGCTCCATTGTAACCATCACGGACATCCGTGCGATTTCCGTCGGGAGCGTGATTACGTTGTGCTACCGTTATGCGCCTTGTAGGCCTAGCACATCCGACTTCGGCATGCCTTGACAATTCGGGTGGGCTACCCTTAGCCTGTGACAGCCTCTATATCTGTCTCCAGGCACGCGTAGTGGAGACTCTTCGCCCAGACGATTTTTTTTTTCTCTCGTCTGACTCGAACGAGGTGTTCCACTGTCTATGAACTTGCCTCGTGTAATTGGACGTGCTGTGCCTGTGCCCATTGGGTACTGAACCGTTTCTCATCCGTGAGCCTGGTTCCTTAAGGGGAAGAACTCAACAGAGGAGTTGGACCCTGGCTCTTTCGCCCTCTTAGCCGAGGTGTCATTCACCGACATCGTGTACCCCTTGTCCAAGTTCGAGTCTCACACCACGCGTTTGAGAGCAAGGCGTTCTCGAGCTGAGCGTCCTTGTCCCAATAGCGCCTGAGCCCATCAGGTACTGAACCCTTTCTCTCTTCAAGTGTATTTCCGGTGTAGGAAAACCTGACAGTAGAGTTGGGCCAGGGCTAAAACGTTGTCCCTTTTGTGCCTGAGCGAATCGAGTACGGAACCCTTTCTCTTCGCGAGCATATTTCCGGTTTAGGAAGGCTCGACATTAGAGGTGGGTTAGGTCTTCTTGCTTTACCACACGCCAATGGATGGGTCTGGGTCTCTGCCTGTAAGGAACACAGGTAACTAGAAGCTCGTCTCGAGCTGACGGAGCTTGTAGTTCCCCTTTCCTAGGGACTTTTCACTTTCTATTTGCAGTTCGCGCTGCCCTCTAGCGCTGTTCTGCCCTTTCATTGTTTCATTGTACTCGGTATGAAATCTATGTCTCTCGCCATGCATCTACCTTTTCGTGCATTTTACATTGGCCGCCCCTCCAATGTTCGGACTGGACTGACTAGCTTCACTGTATGTCGACAGTGTCGCTATATGTGGTGATGCTGGTGGTGTCGGAGATATTGTCTGTCTCTTGTGCAGGCAAATCTCTTTCCATCTGCTACCTCCACATTCTCGGACACGATCCCCAAAATGATTTGGCCAGAATCAGCTCGAGCTGCTGTATTTCTGTTTCCAGGGTGCACCGCGTGGAGGTACATTTGGGATCTTGGTTATCTGCTAACCCTGGGTCCGCCTAGAGCAATGCGTTCCCTTTGCACCCCTTCTGCATTATAACATCCTGCTTGAAATCTAGTTGGACCATTGTCCTGCTATAATGGAGATCCACTGGGAGTATGAGAATGTACGCTGAAGAAGTTAGAAATGTATTCATTATAAATGGATTTCACTTAAAGAGAATTTATGTTACAATGGAATCCCTCTATAGCGCATCCTACTATAAAGAATGTTCGTATTTAAACAACACTTTTCAAAATCTTATTCTTGATTGTTTGTACTGTTGATAGCAAATTTGTTATAATGTAAATATTCTGTTGGTTCGGACCAGGTTGTTATAGTGAGATTTGATTGATAAATATTTTATCGTTCATGATCAATTTATTACAATAGGTTTTTAACTGTATTGTTTATCTTTGTCCACAGTGGCTTGCTCTTCTATTTTCTCTTATTGTTCTAAATGTGGTAGCCATATATTGTTGTATTGGTAAGAATACATTCGGTGAAGGAACAACGCTTCTAGATAAATACGATGCCCTCACTGCCTCAGATACGGTTGAAAGAAGACAACTCAGAACTGGAAGAAGTGCAGAGTTTAAGATGTGATGGCATATTTACAATGATGTATTTGTCAACAAGTTTTGAATGTAAGGAAGATTGATGTATTTGTCAACTAGTTTTGAATGTAAGGAAGATTGATGTATTTGTCAACAAGTTTTGAATGTAAGGAAGATTGATGTATTTGTCAACAAGTTTTGAATGTAAGGAAGATTGATGTATTTGTCAACAAGTTTTGAATTTAAGGAAGATTGATGTATTTGTCAAGTTTTGAATGTAAGGAAGATTGATGTATTTGTCAACAAGTTTTGAATTTAAGGAAGATTGATGTATTTGTCAACAAGTTTTGAATGTAAAGAAGATTGATGTAACACTGTACCTCATACATGTTGTCTCCTTCTACGAAAATGGTTATGTATTTTAGCCATAAATGACCCTTAAGTTCTGTATTTTAGCCAAAAATGACCACTAAGGTCCGCATTTACCCAAAATGACCCTTACATTCTAATTTTTTGCCAAAACGATCCCTACATTCTGATGTCTGCCAAAATTACCAAAACATACAACAGAGGACTCCCTCTATAGCGCATCCTTTTATAACAAATTTCCCTGTATAACAACATTTTTCAAAATCCACAATTATATTTATTCTATATTGTTTGTACTGTATACAGCGAATATCTGTTATTACATATATATTATGTCTGCCCAGACCTAGTTGTTATAATGAGATTCCACTGTAAATTCTGTATTTGAAAATTCAGGATTCTGTTACAACTTTTTGTCTATATAGACCAGTAATCAGTCTACATATGGTTTAATATACTGCAGCCATGCAGGATGTGTTCCGCCGTCTGTGGTGCTTGTTCACATGAGCACAGGAGATGGGACCAGTTTTTGTTGCGTCTTGTCTTGATGTAAAACATGTTCATTTATTTTGCTCCATCCAGAGTGGTGGTAAACTCCTAACAGAATGTAATATGAAATAACAGAATGTGGTGTCGTGGTTTACAAGTTGACTGTGATATTTGTTCATTTTCACATCTCACTTGCATGACTTTTGAGCCACTGCAACCTATGGAATGGACCAACCCAGCCCACTCTTCTTAGTCGCTTTTTATGACATGCATGGCAGGTCGCAGTGTTGCAATTTTTCGCTATACCTTCAATTCCCTGGAACACACTGGTGGTTTGTTTTCTGAATGATTCTATGAGTATGCGTAGACTTTCGCTCGTGCTATATACCCTATCAGTGGCTGAAGTCGATGGTGAAGCCTATGTTACAGAATTATCTTCGTTTGAAGATCTAGGTCCTATATATGGCCAAAGTGACCCAGAAGCCATGCTGAAGATGGATGCGTCGTGTCAAAAGGCACAGATATCACAAAATAGATGTAAATGATGACACAACGCATTCCTTTCTTCTGTCAAATACTGTATTTTCCCTATTAAGGGGCTGCAGGGAGGAATTTTGTAGCTGACTACATCCTGCTAATCTGCATGAGTTTGAAAACAAGACATGCGGGTGTCAGGGAGAATAACAGAGCAGACACACTTGCCAACATAGCTAGTGACTATTGGTAATTCAATGGACTAATATTTTGAATGGAATCAAGTAGTTAGGTCAGTTGAAGGGTGTAGGGTATGTTTCTTTTGTATCTGTGGGCAGAGAAAATATAACCACGGTGTGACCCGTGAAGTTGCTAGAAACGAGCGGCAGATACGTTGATGATGAAATAATACCTTTAGCATGTGAACAAGTATCTCTTAACAGCCAATAGCCTTTCTGACAAAAGCATAGGTCATCCTCAGTTAAGTAATCGAGGTGAGACTCAACGCCCATTGGTTTGCTGTCTCAAAGACATGGCTGTTTTTGGAGATTATGGATGCATGTTTCCAAAAGAGATATTCCAGTGACAGTATCCCAGCATCATCACATTCTGCTAACAGTTAAGCATATTACAAATCGTTGCCAGGCAATTTGGTGCCATTAGAATGGACTGGTTCAATTCCTGTTGGTCTCAATCATATTACTAGTTCCCTGAAGAGATATTCCAGTGGCAGCATCATCACATTCTACCAACAGTTCGGCATATTACTAGTTCCCTGAAGAGATGTTCCAGTGGCAGCATCATCACATTCTACCAACAGTTTGGCATGTTACTAGTTCAGTCAACTAGTTCATTTTTCCATCACGTGTTGACCCATCTTTGTAATGGCACATCTTGCATTCTTGTTCTTTTTTCTTAAACACCTGCTGGATCTCTCTTTGAACAGGACAATGGTCCTACTAGATTTCCAGCAGGATGTAGTCCTGAGAATGAAAATAAGTTCTCTCTCGATTTTTTCCGTGTCAACAACAAAATACATCCATCTTCGGCAGGACCTAGCACTCAAATAAGAACAACAAGACACAGAATCAGAATGCTATCAACCAACACAGAACTTTAAATGTCAGTTATCACATGTCGAATGACATACTGAGTAGGACATCTGAGTGCCTCTGGGCACATACAGAATGACATGATCATGGACCAACCACCTAAAGATCAAATGTGCTTATTGCTAATGAGTAAATTAACACTTTACTGACCAGAAAACGAGTGTACTTATTTCCCATTACAAAGGGTGTTCACTAATTTCTTAGACATCGATATCACTAACATCTTTAAAAATCTCACTCACATGAGGGAAGTTTCGAAACTGTGTGTAGTAATGAAAGTTTACATTTTCTGAATGAATTAATAAGCCTGTTATTTCAAGAACAAAATCCAACTTATTATAATGCTGGTGTTGATTTACATTACTTTCTATATATCACAAAATCCAATCTTTCAGAAATTTGGTTTCTTCAAGATTAATATTCTTCTTCTTCTTCTGTGTTCATTCTCAAACTCCTGCAAATTAGCAGGATGTAGTCCGGAGAACAGAATGCGTTGTGTCATGGTTTACAGCATTGCTGCGACATCTGCGCCATTCGGCCTGACACATCCGACTTCAGCATGGCTTTGGGTTGCTGACCCTATATAGGACAGCCAACTCCATCCCATAACCTCCTTAGTCGCCTTTTACGACACGCATGGAAGGTAAACAGTGTTGCTATTCTTTGCTCCCCTTTCGGGCCCCATCAACACACGGGCGAATTTAATATTAAAACGACATCAATTAACTGTACTTCATGGGTGTTGCCAGTTTGGAATAGTGTACTATCCCGGATGAGCTACTTTTAGTAACACTATTGCTACGTATGTTGTATTTTTTAAGTATCATAATGGTTTTGAGGACGGCCAAAGTTGCTCTACAAGAGCATACAACAGAAATTATACAACTGTCAAATTTGGCCAGTAACATGTTTAAATTAAGAAATAAGTTGAACAGCTTTATTAATACAAACAAAAGTACAATCTGAAAACAGAGACATTAAGAAAATACACATGTATCAATATATTTGTGGGTCTTTTTTGTGTGTGTTTGTGTGCCTTGATAAATGTCTGCTGGTTGAAACCATGATTCTAAATTCATTTGTAAAACTGCTATTCATATTATTGTCTCATTTTTTCTTTGTCTTTTTAAATTACCTATAAACTTGTTTTGAAATGTCTGCAATTAAATATTAGATTGGTCCTCTGTATATATATTGAATCTCTGTATTCAATATTTGTTGAGTTTTGTCATTTCAACCAATCTAAAAACATATAGACATTGATAAAAACATATTTTAGGCATTGCAGATACAAGAAAGTAAGTAGCGTATTTTATTATTTTTTGCAATCATAAAAAAACGATACACAACTCGTACTAATATGGAGCGGAGTAGACAACACCTTGAAGGCAAAATATGGCAATGGTTTCCAAACAAAGCGAAAAATAGAAACAAGGTGTCAGAAAGCAGTTACATACCAACTTTCACCATTACTTCTTCACCAAACATCAAGATGGAAATTTTAAAAACAGATAATATCTACAATTTGTATACCAACACTCTGCTACCAATGTCAAACATCTTTAACATCCTTGCAGCAGAGGAAAATCGTTGCATGTGAAATGAAGTGTCTGAGAAAAGCTGCAATGGTTACTAAACTAGATAAAATAAGAAACTAGGAAAAAAAGTTGGTATATCATGTATTGAACACCCGGGTGTTGCCAGGGCCCAAGGGGAGCAAAGAACAGTAACTCTGTTTACCTTCCATGCATATCATAAGAGGCGACTAAGGAGGTTATTGGATGGAGTGGGCTGTCCCATCCCATATAGGGTCAGCGACCCAAAGTCATACTGAAGTAGGATGTACCCGGCCAAAAGGCGCAGATAACTCCTTCCGTTCTCCGGACTACATCCTGCTAATCTGCATGAGTTTTAAAACGAATGCAGAAGAAGAATCATGCATTGAACATATTGAGAGACAGCTAGTAAAATGGTTCGGTCACTTCATGAGAATGATAGAGCATATAACAAAACAAAAGACTATCCGGGCTTAAAGACCAAGAAAACTGTATAGAAAAACATCAAGATAGCCTTGAACAAAGATGGACTGAATGCAACCATGGCGATACATCTGGCATTGGAACGACAGCTTATGTTTCCACTCCATTGCATAAAAAAACCGTTCAGGTTATCCTGTAAACATCCACTTCAATGGCACGGGCCATCGGGCGCCGAGGACATTCAGGTTACGGCCATTAAGTAATGCTTTTCTGACGACCGGTCCCGTCTTGCGCTTGAGAACCGCTACATTTACCAATATGGTACTCTTAAACCCGACGGCATCAATGAGCGCCTGTCTCATGTATGATTCTAGTTGTTCCATAGTTTCTGTTTGTCTCATGTCACATGTATGTATTCCATTTTGTATATTTCTTTCCGGTGTCGTTTCACCTCTTCCGGCCAGTCTATATTACAATGCCAATGTGAACGTCCATGTCCTTACTGTCCGTTTTCTGTCGTATGTATTAATTTTGTTTTAATTTTTTGACTTGAAAACGGCCTTTTGGCCGAAACATCAATTTGTGTGTGTTAATATGTGTCTTGAGTAATTAAGCAAAACTTCATTACCCTATACCTGGATTTATCTAAGATATATTGTGCTATCTAGTTACCAGTGATAATGGTGCCATAAATGTGATTTCTTCTTCTTCTGCGTTCGTTCTCAAACTCCTGCAGATTAGCAGGATGTAGTCCGGAGAACGGAATGCGTTGTCATGGTTTACAGCATTGCTGTGATATCTGCGCCTTTCGGCCTGATACATCCAACTTCAGCATTGCTTTGGGCCACTAACCCTATATAGGATGGGACAGCCAACTCCATCCCATAACCTTCTTAGTCGCCTTTTACGACATGCGTGGAAGGTAAACAGTGTTGCTATTCTTTGCTCCCCTTTCGGGCCCTGGCAACACATGGGCGAAATGTGATTTTAAAACTCACAGCCGAAGTCGGATGTGTTATGCCACTGACAATAATAAAATGGAGCATCTTCGCTCTGCAATGGAAATCTAGCGAGACAACTGTCGTGCTACAAGAGAAAACTAATGGAAGCTTGAGAACTGTGACACATAAACAACAAAAATAAAGCAACAAAGTCACTAATACACACAATTTAATAGTCAACCAATGAATATAATCTATTACATACTTCCTTTAATTATTAACATAAGTTCCCGAAGTAAATCAAAACTGATCAAGAACTTCATGATGTTCAAGAAAATCTGCGACAAGGATTCCCAAAGTTAGCGATGTTGATCTAGAAATGTTGAAAACGAGTGAAGTCAATACAAATAGTTTAACCAGTCACAATTCGATGATGATGTCAACAAGGAAACAAAGAATCGTACGTGAGATGTTATGCATAGTGTACAAGATGACTGAGGTGGGTGTGGTTATCTCTTTCCGATATGTCACAGTGGGGATCAAATGTCATTCTTGAAGATGTGTCATAATCAAAAGACACACACACAGTGCCAAGCTGTAAACTATGACACAAAGCATTCTATTCACCTGACTACATTGTCAATATGCATGGCAGGTCACAGCTATGTGTTGCTAATCTTCAAGGCCCAAAAAAAAAGAGACGTATCTCTATTCTACCAAGTCTTATGAATAAGGCCATTGTCACAAATAAAAAAGTGGCATGTCCATTCTCTGGACTACATCCTACATGTAGTGGGATCAGTGTTTAGGTACCATAAGCTAGTATTTGTATCCTGCAACAAGACACATGTATCTCTATAACCTATTTCAAATTCTCATTGAAGTCTGAAACGTTCAGTAGGAACATGCTGGGTTTAGACACCACAGACCAGTATTTGTAACTCTGCTACAATGGATTTCTGCAAGACTGCAAAACTACTTTACACGTTTTGTGACATCAATTCCAGCTGACGAGTATACGCACTTAAGATAACATCTTGAGTATATATCAGACTTTCTCATTTCCTAGGGGTAGATGAAGATTAATAAGGGAACTAAGACAGATACTGTGGGAATCCGTAATCCAAGATTGCAGATGATCTAGTATTTCATTGCCTATTCAGTGTTCCATTCCTTCTTTTCTTTGAACTCCCTTTCAACCTCTTGTATTAATGACTGCAAGTAAGGCGTGTCCTGTGGATGAAATAGACATAGATAAATGTTATTCAAAATGTTGAATCTTGTAATGCAATATAATCTATAAGGCCAGAACAGCATCTGGCAATCTTCTTCATTTTCTCTCAGACTCATGCAGATTAGCAGCATATAGTCAGGAGAAGGGATTGGCTTGTATCGTCATGGTTTGCAGCATAGCTGTGATATCTGCGCCTTTTGGCCTGATACATCCGATTTCAGCATGGCACAGTCAACTCTACTTGATAGCCTCCTTCGTCCCCTCTTATGACATGCATGGAAGGTAAACGGTGTTGCCATTCTTTGTTCCCCTCTCAGGTCCCGGCAACACGCGGGCAAGAAATAAGTAATATAACAGAGGACATTTTTTTTCTTCTTCAAATTATCACAAGCTCAACATTATCCAAAACTTACACACAACATTGTCACAAACTTACACACATTGTCACAAACTTACGCACTGCATCGTCACAAACGTACATACTACATTGTCACAAACTTACACACTACACTGTCAGTATCAGGCTCGACTGACAGCATGTCATGATGTCAGAAAGGTGGTGGTGTCGATAGTAAGATTTTGTCATGTGAAATAAAAAGAAGAAATGCAGCAGTTCTACAGAAGAGACTTGCTAGAAAAAAACATTCCAATCAAACACCATCTAAACTGATCATACTATAACCAGCTTGTCCAAGAACCTTTGCGGTACGAATAAGACTTTTCTGCCATTGAGTCAAGGACATAATCCTAAATAAATTTCATAAAGTGGATGTAACATATGGTCATCATCATCCTGTGATGGACGAACAACAATGTCACATCATAATGTCAAGTACTCACAGTATCATAGTCTGTCCACTGATCTCGCGGGAGGACTGTTTTCAACATTGACAGCTGATTTGCCCGCAAGATCCGGAAATCACGAGCATGAAACTCATCTGGTGGGAGTCTTCGAATAGCCTCCTCGATAATTGGACCATGATAAAAATCTTCCAATAGGGTGTCATCTCTTCTAAGACCTGTTAACCATATATAGAACATAAATATGTGTCACACTTCTATATACATTCACAAGTAACATATACTGCTGAAATATCCAAAACTAACACTTCTAACAGAGAAAACATTTGTTACCAGACCTTCCAACAAACACTAAACACCTATCACATGACAGTTAAAACACTAACACCTATCACATGACAGTTAAAACACTAACACCTATCACATGACAGTTAAAACACTAACACCTATCACATGACAGTTAAAACACTAACACCTATCACATGACAGTTAAAACACTAACACCTATCACATGACAGTTAAAACACTAACACCTATCACATGACAGTTAAAATACTAACACCTATCACATGACAGTTAAAACACTAACACCTATCACATGACAGTTAAAACACTAACACCTATCACATGACAGTTAAAACACTAACATCTATCACATGACAGTTAAAATACTAACATCTATCACATGACAGTTAAAACACTAACACCTATGACATGACAGTTAAAACACTAACACCTATCACATGACAGTTAAAACACTAACACCTATCACATGACAGTTAAAACACTAACATCTATCACATGACAGTTAAAACACTAACACCTATCACATGACAGTTAAAACACTAACACCTATCACATGACAGTTAAAACACTAACACCTATCACATGACAGTTAAAACACTAACACCTATCACATGACAGTTAAAATACTAACATCTATCACATGACAGTTAAAACACTAACACCTATCACATAACAGTTAAAATACTAACATCTATCACATGACAGTTAAAACACTAACATCTATCACATGACAGTTAAAATACTAACATCTATCACATGACAGTTAAAACACTAACATCTATCACATGACAGTTAAAACACTAACATCTATCACATGACAGTTAAAACACTAACACCTATCACATGACAGTTAAAATACTAACATCTATCACATGACAGTTAAAATACTAACACTTTTCATGTGACAAAAACTTATAGGCAGATCTCGGAACTTGACATTGGTTGCTAAAGTAGCTCTAGATAATAAACAACAAAATAAACTCACAAACTATATAAAGTTTCTAACTCAGTAGCTCTAGATAATAAACAACAAAATAAACTCACAAACTATATAAAGTTTTCAACTCAGTAGCTCTAGATAATAAACAACAAAATAAACTCACAAACTATATAAAGTTTCTAACTCAGTAGCTCTAGATAATAAACAACAGAATAAACTCACAAACTATATAAAGTTTCTAACTCAGTAGCTCTAGATAATAAACAAAATAAAATATAAAGTTGTTCAACACTTCTTACACAAAATGATGATCTTGTCTCACCCCATATTTGCCTAACATCTATGCAGAGAAAACACTTCTTAGTGAGACAATGATGATCTATCTATCTCACCCCACATTTGCCTAACATCTATGCTGAGAAAACACTTCTTAGTGAGACAATGATGATCTATCTATCTCACCCCATATTTGCCTAAAATCTACATCTACAAAGAGAAAATATTATGTACAGCAATCATTTCACCCCATATTTGCCTAACAATTACACAGAGAAAGTACTTCTTACGTAAGATGTCAATTTCTCTATCTCACTCCATATTTGTCTAACACCTAAAGAACATCATGAGAAAAAGATGACCATGCCAACACCGATGTCTGATCCCCCTCAACATCAGAGGACTACAGATCCCAGAAATCCAATAACGTGATGAGTTCTTGTAAAAACTAGTGACAAAGATCTGAAACAACTTTTTCATTCTCAAACTACTGCAGATTATCAGGATGTAATCCAGTGAACGGAATGAGCTTCCGTTTTATAGACACCGAAAACAGATGTGCAGAACCTTCAGAGGTGCAAATAATGCAGCTATGCTGTAAATTAGCTGCACAGCGTACTTCACGATCTCCGGCAGAAATAACACAAACTTTTGTGATGGTTATCAGAGGGTGAACGCAGACAAAGAAGAATAGGGCCAGAGTGATTTATGATGCCCCTAACAAAACTTTAAATATCATCATCATCGGGTGCCATATGCAATCATGGCTCTCCACCTCCAGTACTGTGTATCAGGATCGTTGTTTCCCTGCCGTGCCAGGTTGTCAAACTGTTAATATTTGCCCACATTGTCGCCCTCTGTCTCTGTTGCCTTCAATCTTGCCTGTTGTGACTATGTTCTCCAAACCTCCTTTTCTTATAACGTGGCCATATAATGAAGACTCTTTTTTTCTTATATTATTTATTAAGATGCGTCTCACATTTGACTCAACACCCCCACATTAGTTTTCCTGGCAGTTCATGATAATTCTCGGCATTCTTCTGTAGAAAAACATCTCCACTGCCTCCAATTTCCAACTTTCCTGTTCGCTTATTGTCCAAGACTTGCATCCATATGTTAGTAGTGAGTTATATAGAACTACAGAACTCCCTTCCTCACCTCTAATGACAAGATCATATTACACAATATATTACAGGTACTCATTTTTCTGAATGTTTTTGCCTGCCCTATTCTGCTTCTTATTTATGTTGAACTTCAATCTGCTGTAATCGTTACAAATCTCATACAAAATAAAGTAAATTGTATTTGTCGTCATTATCAAACTTCCATTCCGTCCGTGTGTTGTCGGGGCCCGAAAGGGGAGCAAAGAATAGCAGCACTGTTTACCTTCCGTGCATGTCGTTGCATGTCGTACAAGGCGACTAAGGAGGTTATGGGATGGATTTGGCTGTCCCATCCCAAAGCCATGCTGAAATCTGATGTGTCAGGCCGAAAGGTGCAGATATCGCAGCAATGCTGTAAACTATGACACAACACATTCCGTTCTCTGGACTACATCCTGCTGATCTGCAGGAGTTTGAAAACGAACGCAGAAGAAGAAATTCCATTCATAACTCCTGTAACACACATCTGTCCTAGATTTCCAGCAGGATGTAGTCGGGAGATGTTGCATCACTATTTTACTTGTACCAATGGCCGTCACATTAAACTTCGGGAATGTTTAATACATTCAGTGTTTTACCACTTCCACCAAACGGTGAACACCCATAATGATATCATTAGTAGGCCAGCCATATGTGACAACCTGTGCTTGTGCTAAATGCTGGTCACCAATCTCAAAGCTAGTCACTGTCAAACTTGCGTGACTTATTGCTGCTATCTGTGCCGTTATCGTCATTAACCACAGATGCCTACAAATAAATAGAATTAATAACATAAGTTATAAAACTTGCTTACCAAGCTGTGGAAAATATGAGGCGTAGTAATACCATCTCTTGAATTTGTAAATTATGCTGCTCTTGTCAACTACAATGAAACAAACAAAATATTATTGTATAAACAGTTACCAGTTATAACAGTTTCATGATTTTTCATCTGGAATAAGTGGCTTCATGAATGTATGTGTTAATTAGAGATCACAGAGAAGCCAGGTGAGGTTTTCTTGGTACAACACTGCGACAGGATTAGCAACCCAACAGTGAGAACTCCAAGTGCCTGTAGTAAAATAGAGGGTTTTCCGAAGACGAATACCAACAGTGAGAACTCCAAGTGCTCGTAGTAAAATAGAGGGTTTTCCGAAGACGAATACCAACAGTGAGAACTCCAAGTGCCCGTAGTAAAATAGAGGGTTTTCCGAAGACGAATACCAACAGTGAGAACTCCAAGTGCTCGTAGTAAAATAGAGGGTTTTCCGAAGATGAATACCAATGTTAAAATGACTAACAATGTCAAACATCGAATATGGAAACAAAATATTAAATTTGTGACAATCAACATTTGCAGACCGAAAAATAAAAAACAAGAACTTGTAGATGAGATAAAAAAGAGAAACATCAAAATCCTAGGATTAGTTGATGCAAAAATTAAAGACAAAGGCTGTAAGAATGTATACCAAGATTACATATTTATATTTAGCGGAGTTGACCCAGTTTCAAGAGCTAAACTCGGGGTAGGCTTCCTCATAGATCTGACACTAGCCAAGAGCATTCATTCAATAGCGGTCACGATTACAAAAGACAGTATAAACACAACAATTATACAGGCATATGCCCCATGTAACACACCAAAGACAACGAAAGTGATGAATTTTTTGAGGATGTAAACAGATTAAAAAATAACAGCAACGATGATGATGATCTATATTTTCGGGAGATTTAATGCACATCTTGGCACAAATATAACTAATAGATTATAAACTATAAACGGTTATAAACTAATAGATACATGCATCCAGATAACCTCTTTATAGTGAACACCTTCTTTAGACATAGACAGTCACAAGTGTACACATCGTATAAATGGAACAGCTTGGAATGCAGGAGCCAGATAGACTTTATACTTGCAAAAAGAAATAATAGACAAAAAATAACAGATGCATAAGTAATATAATAAGAACATGTGTGCAGACACTAACCATGAGGAATAATAATAACATTCAATACAAACAAAGCGAAAATAACAAGCACAAGAAATGCACAAAGCACCAAAGGCAACTAGATGTACAGAAATTGGAAATGGAAGTAGAATACTAACATGATGCAATACATCTCCTCCAAAGATATCAACAGACCACAATATTTCGTCTTAGAACAGGCCACTGCAGACTGTTGGGTCACCTTTACCGATTGAGGATCTCATACACAGATGAATATCCATGTGGATCCGGAACCCAGACTCCGGAATACATATTTCAGGACTGCTCAACATACAAAGAGCCAGAGGTTACAGGCTTGAGTCAAAAGCTATGGGGCAGCCGCTCTGACCTGGAATAGATGGTGGACTTCGTCTTGACGACGGGCATGACAATGTAGCATGACCACAGTTGCTGAACGCAGAAGAAGAAATTGGAAGAACTAAACATGCATGCAAAATATATCCAGGAAGTTAACGAAGAATTCGCAAAGCTACCAGAAAACACGCAGCACATAGAAGAACAATGGAAATATTTAAAAAATGCCTTCATTCAAACAGCAGGAAACATATGCAAATATAAAAACCATTAAGGTACGAAACCAAGAATAACAGCTTGGTGGACAGAAGAGGTCAAGAAGGCAACGAAAGATAAAAAAACAAAAATACAAGAAATGGGCAACAAGTAAAACACATTTAGGTTACTTAGCATATACAAGACAGCAAAGATTAACACCTAGAAAATCATCTGCAAAAATTAAGTCATGGCAAGAATATAGAGAAATGCTTAACAAGGATAGACAAAACTCACCAAAGTTGATCTACAAGAAAGTACAAAACATGATAGGTAAAAAAAGACACGGACCAACAGAAATAATCAACGATGAACACTGCAACATACTAAATAGGTCCCAAGACATGGAAAGATGGAAAAAATGAAAAATAACTTCCATCAACTGTTAAGCTTAAAGGAAGGAGAAGCGATTACAACAATAAATACAATAGAAGAAGAACTAGACCCATACATCCTGAAATCTCAAATTGAAGACGAAGTTAAACATGCACCAGAAATGTACGGCATATCAATAGAACTAATAAAAATGCTAAAAATGACAGTTAAAAAGTGGCTATAAAGACTGTTCAGTAGGATATGGAAGACACAAAAGGCACCACAGAAGTGGAATACAGCGATGATTTTTCCCATCTGGAAGAAAAAATGCAGTAAGAGGAACTGCACTAAGTATAGAGGCATATCACTCTCAAGTCACATAGGAAAAATCTTTAGCAAGATACTAGAGCGAAGAATGCATATATATATAGAACCACGGCTCAACAACACACGATTGGGTTTTTGGAAAAATAAAAGCTGTACAGATGCAATCTCCAAACTCAAAAAACTTTCAGAAAGAGCGATAGAACATAACCAAACATATCTGGCTTTCATGGACCAAGAGAAAGCTTTTGACAGAGTGGATAGAGCACAGCTATGGATAACACTACAGACATATGGAGTTCCCCAACATCTGATAAGCCTATGTCAGAGCATATACGCCAATAGTCAATGCGCAATAAGAATAAGCACAGGTACATCCGATAATTTCCAAATTCACTTGGTGGTGAGACAGGGATGTGTACTATCTCTCCTATTGTTCATAACATACAACGAACACATCTGCAAATAAGCAAAGACAACAGAAGAAAACAATATGTTTGTCATTCATGTTCCTCCTATAGACCTACTAGGTAATGTTTGTCATTCATGTTCCCCCTATAGACCTACTAGGTAGTGTTTGTCATTCATGTTCCTCCTATAGACCTACTAGGTAGTGTTTGTCATTCATGTTCCTCCTATAGACCTACTAGGTAATGTTTATCATTCATATTCCCTCTATAAACCTATTAGGTAGTGGAATTTTACTGTCAGCTCCAGATTGGTATTTCTCCTGAATTCTTGTTGAAGGAAATATTTTTTTTTCTTCAGATTCCAGAAGTATGTTTTACACAAAGAGTACTTACAAAGAACACTAGTTTTTTTTAAAGTTTTTTTATCGCCAAGAGACTATCGAACTATGAGATATATAGACAAAAACATACAAAATCAATATACAAGACATTTTCATTATTTCAACCGCAATATCTTCATGAATACAAAAAAACCAAAAAAAACCTGAACAAACAGTAAAAACAATGGTACTTATCACAGAGGCACTAGAATGCAGATATTATTAAGCAATAAGACGTCCAATGTGACAATAACATTGGTGTCAACTTGTACGAATTTTCTGTATTGATGCGAATTTCAGACCCTACCTTTCGAATTTCAGACAAACACAACCTAGGAGGTCTATAGGGAGAATATAAATGACAAACACTACCTAGTAGGTCTATAGGGGGAACATGAATGACAAACACCAATCTGGAGCTGAAAGTAAAATATTATCTAGTAGGTCTGCTGTTCATCAATTGAAGTCTGTCCATAGGGAACATGAATGACAAACTGTTCTTGGCTGTCCCAGGGTTGGCAGATAACCAAGACCCCAAAAGTACTTTCTCTTGGTGCACCCTGGAAACACAAATTTAGCTGCTTACGAAGTGTTGACTTTTCTGGTCAACACTTTTCTGGATCATGGTCATGAATGTGATGGCAGCAGATGGAATATTGACTGCAAAAAGACAGGCAATATCTTCAATACCTCTGCATCATTACATACTGTGGCACTGTCATTAGTGACACACAACAGTCGGCTACAGCATTGGAGTCATGCAAATATCATGTATAATGTAATATAATGCAATATATAATGTAAAAGTCAGTCCAAAAATATCACGAAATCAGTAGATGTCATGGTGAATAATGAGAATCCTCTGCTAGTCTCCGAAAGGATAACATACTGAGTACAATGAGAGGGCAGCAAAGCAACAGAGGGCAGCACCACATGGAAATAAAATGAGATAACATTACAAGAAAATTGGAACTAAAGTCTTGTTCAGCTCGAGAACAAGCTTTAAGTCCGCTATGCTCCTAAATATGTGTAGAGACTCACGACCTGGACGAGGGGCTCACCATACATTGGCTAAGAGGGCTATGGCTACTGTTGAAGCTTTCCTATACTGAAATCATATTCGAGGATGAGAAAAGGTTCAGTACCTATTCAGTACCAGTAATAGGCACAGGCACAAAACATCTAATTACGCGAGACCGTTCACTGACAGAGGAACACCTCGTGCAAGATTGATGTAGTCAACCAAAGCCTAAATCCCTGATTACCGCCTCCTCAGAGACTGCCACATAGGGACATATTTTGGCCTGTAAAATCAAAGGCACAGTGGGAGGAAAACCATCACAGTGTAGAGTCAACACTCATCTATTGCTTCGCAACAGATAGCAAGGTTGTCACAGGCTAGGGAAGCCCACCCAAATTAAAGGCATACATGATACCAAAAACGGATGTGCAGGGCCATCTGAGGGGCAAATATTGGCAGACCAAAATCTATAATTTTATGATGCAACTTATCTAACAACACTGCAGCAGCAAAGGTTACAACAACGTCAATGGTGGACGAAACCTTAGATGCACCATTAACGTTTATGCCTGTGCTATATTTAATTCGGCCTATATTATGTTTTATGCTAGAGCCCTAGCCTATAACTTTTATAAGTTATTTTGCTGAAAGAAAATTGGTATTTTGGGCACGTATTTTGGTTGAAAAAAAATAATGAATGGAATGTTTTTGAAGTTTTTGTTGTATTTGAAATAGGCTGAATTATTAGTTTTAGATAACAATCAAATAATAAATATGTGTTTAGTTTAATTTAAATGATGTCATTTTTTTGAATAATGCTGGTAATAAAGTGTAATATAGGCTATATTATATATATACATATATATATATATATATATATATATACCTATAAATCTACACAAATGAAATGAAAATGTGATACCTGCAGCTTTGACCACTTGTCTAGCTGGAGCCGCCATATTCACCTTGTCTAAAATCAAAGTTCTCTAAATACATGGTCTCTCCAGGGTTGCCAACTCATTTCATCATAAAAGCACCAGTAACATCTCTAAAAAGCATCAGAAAGCACTAAAACATTTTTGAAGCACAAAAAAATGTTCCAAATATTTTTCATAAAACACTACAAGATAACACATTATAATTTTGTAATATCAGTTAATCTGATAAATAATATTATTCCAAATCGCATAATCACAGTCAGGCAACATTTTTTGTTCCTTTTATGTGTCGTGTTCCTGATGCATTTAGTGTTGTCAACATGTTTTTGCCAAAAGCACTAGTCTCACGTCAAGAATGCACACACAAAATAATGAGAAAACAACCACAAAAAAACTATAGGACTAATATTCAAAATATGTTTCAAGTTCACATTCATTTTCTCTTCTTCTTAGTGTTCATTCTCAGACTCCTGCTGAATTATCTTGTAGATCTGCCAAATCACAGTCAGACAAGTCTTCTTCAATTCATGTTGCATGCTCTGGCTATACTTGTGTATCAGATGATGATGATGATTGAAACAAAATTTTATAGGCATTTTGTGATCCAGTTTTTTGCAGGATATCCTTAGGAAGTTTATAGTCAAAACAGCGTTTACCATATATTTACCATATCCATATTTAATAGTCAGAACAGCTTTCAAACTCGTGATGCTCAGTCACGAGTTTTCTATTTGTAACCTCTAACTGACTGAAAACACGTTCCACGTCAGCATTGGAAAGGAGGTAAAGTAAACACAGAATCTGCAAGACTTTGGAAAAGATTTACACCAGTTGCATCCCTTTATGAAGCTACTTCTGGGAGCCGCGTAGCGCAGTTGTTAGCGCACTGGCTTCGCATATGAGACGGTTCAATACCCGATAGACCCAGGGACAATGAGTCATACTACGTAAGACAGGTTCACTGGCAGGATCCAAGATGTCAAGCACACCAGAGTGCTAGGGACACATAGCTAGTAACTGCGCATCAGGGTCAGCGAACCAAAGCTGACCAAGACCCTAAAACACTTCCACGCAGTGAGTCTGGAAACAGGAGTACAGTAATGTAGCCTGGCCAAGTTCTAGGGATCGAAGAGGAAAGGATAACTCATTCACAAAAATAACCGCGTGGAAGTCGGATATGTCGATCGGTAGGTGCAGTATCGCAGCAAAGCTGTAAATAGACATAACGCGACAAACGTCCTTTTCAGGACGAACGACGAAGAATTCACTGACAGCGAAACATCTGCTAGACAGGCGTAATCTACCTGAGCTTAATTCCCGGTTACCCCTCCTCTGAGACTGCTATACAGGAACATGTTTTGGCTTGTAATGTTCAAGGGCAAAGTGGGTGTTCTATATTGCCTCAAATCTATATCTTCTGGCCAGGTCTGCTGGGTTCCGGATCTACAATAAGATTGATCTATGCATGCGATCCTCAGGCGGTAAAGGTGACCCAATAGTTTGCAGTGTGACGGGCTGTACCCCTACACCCGAGGCACACAATAGACGATCCAACCTTTCCTCAAAATGTTTAGTAAACAAAAATACAGTGAAATCCCTCTATAGCGCATTATTTTACAACAAATATTCCTATATAAAATGATCCAGAGGAAATACTGAAGTTAAATTTGTTAGGTCGAAAGAAGCTGGAAACGTTGCCAAGCTGTTAGGTCGATAGAAGCAGATAACGTTGCCAAGCTGTTAGGTCGAAAGAAGCAGGCAACGTTACCAAGCTGTTAGGCCGAAAGGCGCAGACAGTTTTGTTAAGCTGTAAATCATGACAATGAATACCATTCTTTGGACTATACTGTATTCTGCTACTTTGCAGCAACTTGAGATCAAGAATTAACAAAAAATACTAACAAGACATTTTCACTATGTATATATTTCTTTATTCAATTTATAATAAATCAATTGACATGATGGATCTTTCAGTTATGGTATGTACATTTAGACACATCAAATCAATTCCATATACAGAGATAAGCACAATGTAAAAAAAAACAAAAACACTGGTTTGTAGTCTGTGTACTAAAAATTGAACTCAACTAACCAGTCCAACAATCTGGAGTTAAGTCTACTCACCTGCCCCATTATCATAAATTAATGTTTCTTCTTCTGCATTCATTCTCAAACTCCTGCAGATTAGCAGGATGTAGTCTGGAGAATGGAATGCGTTGTGTCATGGTTTACAGCATTGCTGCAATATCTGCATCTTTCGGCCTGACACATCAGACTTCAGCATGACTGTGTCACTGACCTATATGGGATGGAACAGCCAACTCCATCCCATAACCCCGTAGTCACCTCTTACAGCATGCACGAAAGTAAACAGTGTTGCCATTCTTTGCTTCCCTCTCAGTTCTTGGCACCACATGGGCGAAATTAGTGTTTAAAGGTCAACTCACCAGTCCCATTATCATAAGTTAGTTTTTCAAAATCACACAGCCTTTATCACCGTTTTATTTGTGTCAATGGTTCGACTGCAGGAAAGGTAACTAATAATGCACTCATGTTTTTTTTACTTCCAGTGAATGGTGGATTCTGTGGAAGACATATATGCTGGGCCATTGGCACAAATAAAACAGTGACACAACACATGTCTATTTTCTGGACTACATCCTGCTGGAAGTCTAGTAGGAACATGGTGCTGCTACAAGGGAGATCCAGCGGGAGTTTGAGAATGAATGCTGAAGAAGAATGGTAGATGTTTGTAACCATTATTGCTAGTAGGCCAGCTGTAACAAAGAACTGGTCACAAATCAAAGCTAACCACGGTCACACTTGCTTGACGTTTACGTCACTGTCTGTGTCGCTATCAACATAGTCACAAAGACAACTGCATCACCAGTCCTATTATTAGAACCTAGCATACACATGCCAGCTACACTAGCCAACTATCGTCACTTTTGTGCGCAAGGCATAAATTCACAGTTCAAGAGATAGCAGTGTCATGCACTAGCATTCACACAGTATTGAAAAACTATACCAGATCTCCTTCATGTGGAATGTCTCATAAGTGGTACACTCAGAAACTGTCACCCATGGACATATACCAATAAAATATAAAGTCCATGGGCACAGTGGGTGATAAACCATCATGGTATGGAGTTGATACTCCCCACGCTTGTTGACAGATTGCAAGGTTGTCACAGGCTATGGAAGTCTACCCGCATCAAAGGCATGCCGAAAAGAGATGTGCCATAACTTAAAAAACATAGAAAAATATATTCACACTTTCCAAAACAAATCACACAGAAATCATGTTAGTTAGTCATCAAATCATCATCATGTGACATTCTTTCCAGAACTTTCTTTGCAATTGATGTTCTGAACCCAACATTATCCCATGCCAATCTGCCTGCCTTTCCAGCAATCTTCATAGTCTTTGATGTAATCTGTCCATCTCCTTCTAGGCCTACTTCTACTTTCCAGAATTCTGCCCTCTAATATGCATCTTTCCATGTCATTGTGTATTTTTATATGTCCGAAATATTTCAGTTTTCTATGAAAAATTGTATTCACCAGCCATCCTTCCTCTATATTCAGCATACTCAAAACCTCACTATTCATTATTTTTTCTGTCCAGGAAATTCTTAATATTTCCATATAACACTTCAGTTCGAAAGCCGATATTATTTTTGCTGTTGTTCTATTTATTGTCCAAGTCTCATTGCTGTAGGTTGCAACTGGAAAAATGTATGATCTAAGAAATATAACTTTTGTCTCTTTATAAAAGTTTCCCAAATATTTTTCATTTCTTTTAAATTCTTATCACTAATATTTTCCTAATTTCCATTGTAGAATCACCAAAACTGTTTATATTTGCATCCAGATAATCAAACTAGTCCACGTTTTCCTGTTCCATATTATCTATTTTAATTCTTGATGTTACTTTGGTTTTATCTGTTGTCATGATATTGATTTTCTGTATGTTTAATTGAAGGTTTTGTTCTTCGCTGTATGCTTTTGATTTAATGATCACCTTTTTTTAGCCCTTCTATGTGTGTAGTTAAAAGTATCGTATCATCTGTGTATCTATCTCTGGTATTTCATATCCTCCTATATTTAGGGGAAGGAATTTTTTGTGTTCCTTATCATTCTAGACACGTCCATGGGTGCTCCAATCTCATATTCTTCTTCTTCTTCAGCGTTATTCTTAAACTCCAGCTGGATCCTTCAGTCAATGGCCCTACTAGATTTCCAGCAGGATGTAGTCCAGAGAATGGAAATGTGTTGTGTAGCTGTTTTATTTTCACCAATGGTCCCACACATCCATCTTCACAGAGATCTCGTATTCAATATGTCCTTCAGCTTAGGGTGGCTGACCAATCGTCTTCTGATTCCTATATGCCACTCGTTTCTTACAACACCACACTTCACTTCCAGGTCCTGCATTCTAGCCATAGACATCGATGAAGAAATACACCTACGTTCATCTTCATTAAATGAAAGGCAAAGACGGATGTGTCGGGCCATCGGAGCAAATAAAACAGCGACACAACACATTTCCAACATCTGGACTATGTTCTGCTGGAAATCTAGTTGGACCATTGTCCTGCTACAGGACAGATCCAGTGGGAGTTTGAGAATGAACGCTGAAGAAGAAATGAATGTGCAAACAAATAAACTGCATCAGAAAGCCTACACCAGCTTTCTAAGACCATATCAGGATTCTAAAACTATACCAGCTTTCTAAGACTATATTAGGATTCTAAAAATACACCATTATTGAAAAATATCATCATCAGGTGTAGTGTCGACTGGTGTATGCAATCACGGGTCTCCACAACCTCTCTATCTCCAGTATCTCTTATCAGAATTGTTATTGACTTTTTGCCATGCCATGATTTCAGACTGACAAATAATTTCTCATGCTGAAAAAACTATACCAGCAATTAAAAAATAAACATCAGGGTTGAAAAACTATTCTGGAATCACAAAATACTACATCAGAATAAAAAACTACCGGTAGACCATTAGTAAACGTAAAGTACAAGAGTAATGACAAACTATATTGACATAATTGTTTTGCATGTATGATAGCACACATATTTTACACAAAAGACAGGAATTTGGATTGAAAAGAATCTGTCAAAGTAATGAAGATTCTTTACTTCAAAGACTGGCAGCAGCAATGAATCTTGCAATCTCTTTATCTTTTTTCTTCTTCGCTTGTTCTCAAACTCCTGTGGTCAGTAGGATTATGCATAAGAAGTCATGGGTTTAAATCTTCCATGTGACGTCTTATTTACAAAGTGGATTTTTTCGGAGATCATCGCTTAAAGCTATGGAGTTACGTGCTATGAGCGGTACTCTCGGAAGACAACGTGTCACTTTGTTGAGATGGACAGAGTACATACAGGGAAACTCAAGTACAATGAAGTCAATCCTCCATGCCCTTTGAACCTTTTTTTGCGTCAAGAAAGTGAAACTATGAACATTTTTTTACGTGACACATCCAAGTTCATGACTGCATTATTGAGTCACTATGACTTTCCACAGCATGACATGAGGCAGCCAAATTTATGCCCAACCCACCATATTAGAATCTGACAATATGCAGAGTAATTAACTGTGTCACTTTTTCATTCTCCTGTCGAAGTTACCGGTACACGCTGATACAGATTTCTGCAATAAATGGACTGTGATCACAGCTCCAAGATGAAGCGGTAAAGCAGAGGTTATCTGACAAGGTGGAGAGTGCAGCAGTAACAAAACTAGAAAGCGATAACTAGGATAACTTTTCCTAAACCAGGCATGTGGATGAGAATAGGTTCAATATCTGTTGGGCACAGGCACAATATGCCTAATTACATGAGGCAAGTTCACTGGCTTCGGAACACCTCATGCAAGATAGATGTTAAAAACAAACATCTTGGTTAGAAGTCAATTCACATTTGCAGCCTGAGGGCAGATGCCGCCTGAGGGCTGTCACTGGCTAGGAAATAATTTGTTTGGATGTTAGTAGTTTCCTCATGTCATTGAAAGTACTTTCAGTAATCCCTAATCTCCTTTTACCTTTTGTTTCACATCTACCATCATTTGTGAATATGTGTAGGACACACCAGACTAGAATTTGGATTCTCAGATAGTCTGCTGTCTCTTCTGCTTCAGTGATCCAGTGGCTTCTGGAACCGGCAACAAACGGGTGCAAGTATATTGGTTATATCATGTCGTAAAATCATTAACAATTATTGGTCAAAGTTTAAGTTCACAATGACCTCTGATGTCTTCATGAGCACAGAACATACAGAAATTCACATTTGTACAGGTACATCACATGTATGTGTTTCTCTATGTCTTTTCAAACCATTACTACCACTAAAACTGGCATCACATACATCACACTTGTACGGCTTCTCACCCGTATGTATTCTTGTATGTGTCTTGAGGTTGTCTTCTCGAGCAAATGAAACACCACAAAAATCACACGTGAAGGGCTTCTCTCCAGTATGTATTCTTTTATGTTTTTTTAATTTAGTTCCAACAGCAAATCCTACGCCACAAATATCGCAGACGTATGGCCTCTCTCCTGTATGTTTTCTTATATGTAATAAAAGATTGTCATAACGAGCGTATGAAATGCCACATATATAACAATTGTGAGGATTTTCTCCTGTGTGTATACTTTTGTGTTTGTTAAAACTGCTGCTATGCTTAAATTCCATACCACAAACATCACACTTGTAAGGCTTCTCTCCAGTGTGTGTCCGTTTGTGAATTTTTAAATTAGTTGCAGTAGTTAAATTAATTTCACATATATCACATTTGTAGGGCTTTTCACCTGTGTGTGTCATTTTATGAGTTTTAAGTCTACCGTAACAAACAAATGTTAGCCCGCAAATATCACACATGTAAGGTTTTTCTCCCGTATGTTTTAAGCTGTGCCGTTTTAAAGCACACAAATTTTTAAATTTCGATTCACAAATATCACATTTGTAAAGGTTATCTCCTGTGTGTATTCTTAAATGTCCTTTCAAGTTTTCAGAATCTGTAAAAAGGGTACCGCAATCATCACACTGGTATGGGTTATCACCTGACTCCATTGCTATGCCAACTTCCTGATCAGTGCCTTGATTAAATGCTTTTTCAAGAATATACATATTCTCTTCTGTGTGAACTCTTTTGTGTGCTTTCAGACGATTGTACCGTGTGTATCCAGCACCGCACACATCACAATTGTAAGGTTTTTCTCCCGTGTGTACGCTTCTGTGTGTTTTGAGAGTACAACTATAAACAAACTCTTCACCACAAATATCACACTTGTACGGCTTTTCTCCGGTGTGTAATCGTTTATGTTTTTTTAAGCTGCAACTGTGATAGAATGATTTATCACACATATCACACTTGTAAGGTTTCTCTCCAGAGCGAACACTTTCGTTAGTTTCCAGATTATCACTCCGCATAAATGCAACACTGCAGCCATTACATGCTGAAGACTTCTCCCCTGTGTCTAATTTATGCGAGGTTAGGCGATCATATATAGTATGCACTAGACCACAATCGGGACACACATATAGATCCTTTTGAACATGTGTTTTTTTGTGATCTTGAAGTTTGTCCTCACGGTAATAGGATAAACCACAAACATCACACTTGTATGGCTTCTCTCCGGTGTGTATCCGCGTATGTCGTGTCAGGTTCTTGCAATATTTAAATCTTGCATTACAAACATCACACGTATATGGCTTCTCTCCTGAGTGTATACTTTTGTGTGCTTTCAGAAGATCACTCTGTGCGAATTCTTCTCTACAGAAATCACATTTATACCGTTTCTCTCCCGTATGTATTTTTTTGTGGGTTCTTAGACTATCGTAATGTTTATATGTTGCACCGCATTCATCACACGTGTATAGTGTATTCTGAGAATGGATTTTTTTATGGTCATGAAGTTTGTCCTCACGATAGAAGCACTGACTACAGATATCACACTTGAACGGTTTCTCTCCAGCATGTATCATTTTATGCCTTTTAAGGTTCCTGAAATATGTAAACCTTGCATTACAGACATCACATATATACGGCTTCTCTTCTGTGTGCATATTTCTATGTGCTTTCAGAAGATCAAATCGCATAAATCTTTCTCCACAAATTTTACACGTGTATGACTTCTCTTCCGTTTGTATTTTTTGAATACATACATTATTTATAAGTTTATAACCCACATCTAGCCAACGTTGTTCAAAATTCTCCCCACTACTCCCTGCACATATTTTATCAGTCTCTAAATTATTTTGTAAGATCATTTTACAAATTTGAGTTTTGTAAACATCTGGTGCGCTTGTGAGGCATGTTCCTGATTCTGAGTCACCATAATTAGTTGTGATCTCAGTACTGGACTTTTTCTTCTTTTTCTTGTGAACCATCTCAGTTGCACTTGTGCTCTTCTCATCGGCAGGCATATCTGAAAGTAAATCACATTTTCTCAAAATAATTTCATTATTATTCCATTCCTTCTATTAAAAAAGAAAAGTGAATTTATATATTTGCAAGTTTAATATTATATTTCTTTGAACATTTAGAAGCTCAGAAAGGAATTGAGCATTAATTGAGTAAGAAATGAGGCTTAAATTAACAGACGATAAAGCAAATTGAGGCATAATTAAGAAGTTAAAAAAGTAAAGCCAAGAAAAGAACAGGCATAATTGAAAAGTTAAGAGTCGGGCTGAAAATAAAGTGACGCTTAATTACATGAACACATTTCTTGCGTAATCTTCTTCTTGTGTTCATTCTCAAACATAACAGATTAGTAGAATGAAATAGTCCACATAATGAAATGCATTGTCACTATTTACAGCTTGGCTGTGATATCTGCGCCTTTCAGTCTGGTCTGGCACATATGACTTCAGCATGGCCTATGGTTCTATTTGACCCTTTATGGGGTGGGACAAAAAACTCCATCCCAATGCCTCCTTAGTCTTACATGTCTCGCAGGTAATAATGTCTCCATTCTTTGTCTTACAACATGTCTTGAAGATAATGTCTCCATTCTTTGCTCCCCTTTCAGACCCATCAACCTGCCACAGACGGATGTGTCGGGCAATTGGCACAATAAATAGCGCAAATAAAACAGTGACACAATGCATTTTCATTCTCTGGACTACATCCAGCTGGAAATCTTGTAGAACCATTGTTTTCTACAAGAGAGATTCAGCAGGAGTTTGATAATGAATGCAGAAGTAGACCCAGCTACACAAGTGATTTCTTGTGATAAAAGTAAAACTTCTTTATCATTCACTCTCAATCTACCACAGGATCTGTCTTGTGGCAGGACCATAGTCCTACTAGATTTCCAGCAGGATGTAGTCCAGAGAATGGAAATAAGCTGTGTCGCTGTTGTGCCAATGGTCTGACACATCCGTCGTCAGCAGAGAAATTAAAACAGCACCCACAGTTTTTCTTTGCTGTCATGTTATCAAACGTCTCAAGGAAATTAAATAATGTAAACATTATTGTGTGTCTGTGAATATGTCAGTAGCAAAAGAAGACAGAGGAAAATAAAAGTGCATCCATCCGTAACCGTGGTTAGCTTTGAGTGAGGTGACCAGCATGTTAAGTACAGGAGCCAGTTCTCTCATATAGCTGGCCTACTACTAGCGATATGGTTACAGGTGTTCAGTGGAAGTGGTAAACACACAAAACATATTAGTTACCATCCCCCTAAAGTCAAATGTGTCGGGCCAATGGTGCACATAAAACAGTGACACAACACTTTATACTCTATGGACTACATCCTGCTCAAAAATCATCCTCTTTGGAAGTGCATTTTATCACCATTTTATTTGTGTTAATTGCATGACACGTCCACTTTCAGCAGTGGTAACTAATACATTCAATATTTTTACTTTTATTTAATGGTGGACATATGTAACCATATCGCTAGTAGGCCAACTGTATGAGAGAACTGGATCCTGTACTACATGCTAGTCACCATCCTTAAAGATAACCACAGACAAATTTACTGGATCTTCTTCTGCTGATGTCTGTATCGCTAACAATATAGCCATAGGCACTCAAAAGTCCAGAAAATGAAATGTGTTGTATTGTTATTTACAGCACAGCTAACTGCACCTTTCGACCCAACACATCTGGTTTATGCAAGCTATTTTTTTTAGTCAGGTTGATACTATTACTGGATGAAGAAAGTCAAACACATGCTTAGCACTTCTTAGTCACCTCTTATGACATATATAGACAAGTATAGATAGAAGTGGAATAAGCACCATTCACTCCCAAGCGTTGCTAGAACCTGAATGAGGAGATAAGAATGGCAGCACAACTCTATGACATGAAAAATATTTCACAAGAGATACCTAAGGAAGTTTGGGGTGGACTGTCAAGTTATATTATTGTCCTATTATATAGGTCAATGTGATCCAAAAGTCATGCTGAAGTTGGATGTGTCAGACCGGTTAAGAGCAGAAATCACAGCAAATCATGACACTGCACAATCAGTTTTCCAAAGTCATCATCATCAGGTGCCATGCCGGGTGGCATAGGCTGTCATGACTCTCCCCAGCTCTCTGTCCACAGTATTATGTATCAAAGTCGTTGTTTTTTTCCTTGCCTTGCCAGGTTATCAAACTGTCTAATATTTTCTCATGTTTTCGCCCTCTGTCTCTGGTGCCTTCAATCTTGCCTGTTGTGATTATGTTCTCTAAACCTGCCTGTCTCATGAAGTGGCCAAAAAAAGAAGATTGCCTTTTTCTTATATTGTTGATTAAGGTCTGTTTCGCATTTAACTCTTTCAACACCTCTACATTAGTTTTTCTGGCAGTCCATGGTATTCTCAGCATTCTTCTGTAGAACCACATCTCTGTTGCCTCCAGTCTCCCACTTTACAGTTTGTTTATTGTCCAAGACTCACACCCATATGTTAGTATAGGGGTTATATAGCACTGCAGAACTCTCTTTCTCACCTCTAATGACAAGGTCTTATTACACAGTATATTTTTCATTTTTCTGAATGTTGTTTTTGCCTGTCCTATTCTGCATCTTGGTGAAATGTGATGCCTGATTTTGGTTTCCAAAGTACTTCCTGCTAACCACAAGGAGTGTTTGAACGAACTCAGAAGAAGCTGAATACGGAAATGTAGGGCCAGTGGCACAAATAAAACAGACACGTTGCATTTCTATTCTCTGGACTGCAGCCTGCTGGAAATTCAGCGGTACCTATGAGAATGAAGGCTGAAGAAGAACAAACTATGAGAAAACAATATTCATTCTCAAACTCCTGCAGATTAGCAGGATATAGTCCGGAGACTGTAATGTATTGTGTCATGGTTTACAGCTTAGCTGCAATATCTGCACTTTTCAGCTTGACTCATCCAACTTCAGCTTGGTTCCTCTGTCACTTTGACTCTATATGGGATGGGACAGTCAACTCCACTCCATAACCTCCTTAGTTGCTTCTTACAGCTAGCATGGAAGTATTGCTATTCATTTCTCCCCTTTCAGCTCTGCCAATACACAGCGAGTGCTCTGTTAAGATACTGGAGTTGGTGAAAAGTTTATGCTGACAGAGGGTTAAGATACTGGAGTTGGTGAAAGGTTTACGCTGACAGAGGGTTAAGATACTGGAGTTGGTGAAAAGTTTACGCTGACAGAGGGTTAAGATACTGGAGTTGGTGAAAAGTTTACGCTGACAGAGGGTTAAGATACTGGAGTTGGTGAAAAGTTTACGCTGACAGAGGGTTAAGATACTGGAGTTGGTGAAAAGTTTACGCTGACAGAGGGTTAAGATACTGGAGTTGGTGAAAAGTTTACGCTGACAGAGGGTTAAGATACTGGAGTTGGTGAAAAGTTTACGCTGACAGAGGGTTAAGATACTGGAGTTGGTGAAAAGTTTATGCTGACAGAGGGTTAAGATACTGGAGTTGGTGAAAAGTTAACGCTGACAGAGGGTTAAGATACTGGAGTTGGTGAAAAGTTTACGCTGACAGAGGGTTAAGATACTGGAGTTGGTGAAAAGTTTACGCTGACAAAGAAGAGTTGTTAACTTACCGTGTATATTTCGACTGAGAACTGGACACAATAGACTAAACAGCCATATGTATACAAAATTTTTAATTGGCACAACAGCAAAGTGTAATTGTGGACAAGTCAACCAGACTTCAGAACATATCCTTCAAGAATGTGCAAACTATGACACATTAAGATGCACATACTGGCCTTCTGATACACCAATGAATGTTAAACTTTATGGTACAAAACAAGAAATGGAAAACACCGTCCAATTTATACAAGAAACAAGACTGCAGATATTGACATTATTAGCGAACGAAAGAAGAAGAAGAACTTACCGTGAAGATTATCATCAGTGCTGACTTCATTATCATTATTTGATTGATGTGAAGTCACTTCCCCCAGCTCATCAACATCATTTGTTTTCATCTCAATAGGATGTTTCTGGAGACCAAAAAAAAAATATTAAAAATGAAATATTCCTTATTGCTAACAAACATACAAGAGCTTTAGTACTCATTTTCTTAATCATTCATTCTCAAACTCATCTTGGTTAGCAGGATGTAGTCCAGAGAATGGAATACATTGTATCATGGTTTACAGCATAACTGAGATTACTTGTTTCAATCTCAAGGAATGTGATTGCTTGTGGCTATGTTGATAGCATCGCAAGACAGTGGAAAGAAGATCAACACAAGTTTGACTGTGGTTAGCTTCGAGATTGACCAGCATTTAGTACAAGAACCAGTTTTCTTGTATGACTGAAGGAATGTGGTTGCCAGTTGCTAAGCAGATAGAATCGTAAGACAGTTGAAAGAAGATTAACAAATATTTGACTGGTTAGCTTCGAGACTGACCAGCATTTATTACAGGAACCAGTTCTCTTGTATGGATGGCCTACTGGCAATATGGTTACAGACGTCCACAGTTCAGTGAAAGTTGTAGAAACACTTGAACTTATACGTTACCACCACCGAAGTCAGATCTATCTGACCATTGGCACAAGTAAATTGGCAAGACAACGCATTTCCGTTCTATGGACCCCATCTTGCTGGAAATCTAGTAGGATCATTTTCCTGATACAAGAGACATCCGGTGGGACTTTGTGAACACACAATAATAAAAAAAAGATCACAAGGAATTATTAACTCAATTCATACGTAAGCCCGTTATAACGGGACAGAGCCGGCACCCTTTAAGGATGTACGCCAGTTATAATGGGACTCCTTATATACCCTCCAAATTGGCGTTGTTTGGTTCGTAAATGACAAGATTTATTGTTCTTACAATTCTTATATTTTTATATTGTATATGAATTTCTCATTCAATTATCTTTCTTTTGATACCTTATATGACTTTCCATAGCTAATTCTTTGTCTTCAGGAAGCTTACGCCTGAATCATGTTGCAGTCCAAAAAAGTTAGCCTAAAATTAATTACGTCTAAACCCTGGGTATAATTACATGTTGAAAGAGTTAATAATTGAGCTCTTTTGTGCAATAGGGAAATCTCTCCAGAGCTTTATTTCATATGAATCAAACTCCTACTGAGAGGGGACAAGCTTGACTGTGATACCTGCGTCTTTCAGAGCCTGACATATCAGAATTAAAACTATCTATTTTTTGTTACTTTGACCGAGCCAAAAATATATGTGCCGGGTCATTTGTACAAATTAAACAGCGACACAGCGCATTGTATTCTCTGGACTACATCGTGCTGGAAATCTAGTAGGACCATTGTCTTGTTACTAGGGAGACCAGCTGGAGTTTGAGAATGTACGTTTACATTTGTACACGAGAATGTATGCTTTTTTAGAATGAGTTTGAGAAGAAGCTTACTTTGACCAATGAGATGGGACAGCCAAGTTCACCCCCCCCCCCCCCACACCTCCTTGGTTTCCTCTCATGAGATGTTTCTACTTTGCAAGCAAAGATGGGTATGGCATTGAGGAAAAAATGATCATATTAGGTTTGATTGCTTGTTGAGTCCTCAGATGGCTGATGAGTCCAATCCAGGCTCGGAAAGATCTGCTGCAGTGAGAGCAAGAATATTAGTAGATCTTACGAGGAGTGAAAGCAGTGTCGTCTCTCCTTTCCTTGTCTCTTTTGAATCACTTCCAGTGTTCTAATCTATTTAAAAGTTTTATCTTCTTCATCTGCGTTTGTTCTCAAACTCCTGCAGATTAGCAGGACGTAGTCAGAAGACCGGAATACGTTGTGTCATGGTTTACAACAATGCTGCGATATCAGCGTCTTTCAGCCGGACACATCCGACTTCAGCATGGCTTTGGGTCACTGACACTATATGGGATGGGACAGCCAACTCCTTCCCATAACTGCCTTAGTCGCCTTTTACGACATGCATGGAAGGTAAACATTGTTGCTATTCTTTGCTCCCCTCTCGGTCCCTGCAACACATGGGTGTTGTAAACTGTAAATTAAATTACGTTGTTCTTTGTTTTGATATATTTATACTTCTATATGTATAATTTCCAGATCTCTGTTTTGAAATATTTATATAGGTATAATTTCCAGATCTGTTTTAATATATTTCTATTTCTATAGGTATCGCCCGTGTGTTGCCGGGGCCCGAAAGGGAAGCAAATAATAGCAACAATGTTAACCTTCCATGCATGTCGTAAAAGGCGACTAAGGAGGTTATGGGATGGAGTTGGCTGTCCCATCCCATATAGTGTCCGTGACCCAAAGCCATGCTGAAGTCGAATATGTCAGGCTGAAAGGTGCAGATATCACAGCAATGATGTAAACCATGACACAACACATTCCGTTCTCTGGACTACATCCTGCTAATCTGCAGGAGTTTGAGAACGAATGCAGAAGATATTTCTATAGGTATAATTTCCAGATCTCTGTTGTGACATATTTATATTTCTATAGGTATAATTTCCAGATCTCTGTTTTGACATATTTATATTTCTATAGGTATAATTTCCAGACCTTGTATCTTTCCTCCACATTTTCTTCATCAGTCAGATCATCAACATTCTCAAAGCTGCTCTCGTCTTTCTGAAATTAGAGAATTTGTTCATTAAAAAATATTAAATAGCTGCTGGTGTATTCAAATAATAATTTCTATGTTTCTTCTGTGTTCATTCTCAAACTCCTGCAGACCAGCAGGATGTAGTCCTGAGAATGTAATGTTTATAGCTATGCTGTGATATCTGTGCCTTTCGGCCTGATACATCTGTGTTCAGCATGGCTTCTGGGACACTTTTATCCTACATGGAACAGGACAGCCCACAATTCCAATTTTGAAATTTATGTGATGACCTTATGTTTATCTGAGGACTCTCAGAGTGAAGTTATTATGGAGGTCCGCGGATATGATGGTACGGTAAGGTCTGAATGCTGATCCACTGGCTCTGTGGAGGAGTGTGGGTGTGGAAGAGGAATCATAATATTATTAGGTTGCTGGTGTTGCATAGTTCCTCTATGTTGTTTCCCATGGTGTTTCTGTCCTTGTATCCTGTGGCAGGTGAATGTGTGTTGAAATCTCCTGCAATGATAGTTCTTTTGGCATCTGTGGTGCTGATGTCTATTTGTTTCTTGGAAATGGGTGGGCAGTATGCATTGAACAGTGTATACCGCAGGACATGGTACCATATATTTATTTCTTGCATATCGTTTCCGCTTTTTTTTTTACTTCCCCTTGCATGTGATTTTTTATGAATGTTGCAATGCCTCTACACTTCTGACATTTACATTTGTGTATGGTGTAGCCTTGTATTGAGTGTTCTTTCTTTGCTAATAGTATTTCCAGCAGTCGTGCGATTTAGGTATCATGCTTGTGTAATGTTCTACTCAGTTCCAAGGTCTTATTTCTGAATCCAGATATGTTAAGTTGTAGTATGCTATAGTGTGCCCCATATGGCTGATTTTTCCTTCAAGGCAGTTGGGGGGGGGGGGAGGACTGTCGGCACTGAATTTGTATGAGGCAGCGTCTGAGCTCATGTGATATTTTCTGTTTAGGCACTTTCATGTCGGGGATGTGTCTCTGAAATTTGTTTTCCAACCAGAGAGCTAATCCAACGGCCTGGGACCAGGAACACCATTTTCCAACTGGCATGATGCTGCTTTGACTTGACTCTTCCCAGATTTCCATCTATTGGTAGTGGATCCGATGTGTGCTTCACTCTCCATTCACTGCCACCTACAGTCTACCAGCACAAAAGACATGAGCTATGTCTGCCTCAGTTTCCCTTTCCTGCAGTTGGTTTCTGGGTGTCAGTTCAACATACAACATAAAACCCACGAGATCTTGACATCCCAAGTCACAGGACCTAAGTTCTATGACGGAGTGCAATGTCACAGTTGGGCAGACCTCTACTCGGAGGGGGGGATGATTGACAACAGTACTTTACGACATAAAAACATATAACTGTAAATATATAAAGCTGGTGAGGTTTTTATTTTTAAGAAGTGATACTCTCAGAAGTGGTGCTCTCACAGGTGATATTCTCAGAGGTGGTGCTCTCAGAAGTGGTGCTCTCACTAGTGATACTCTCAGAAGTGGTGCTCTAACAAGTGATACTCTCACAAGTGGTGCTCTCAGAAGTGATACTCTCAGAAGTGGTACTCTCACAAGTGATACTCTCAGAAGTGGTGCTCTCAGAAGTGGTGCTCTCACAAGTGATACTCTCAGAAGTGGTGCTCTCAGAAGTGGTGCTCTCACAAGTGATACTCTCAGAAGTGATACTCTCAGAAGTGGTGCTCTCAGAAGTGGTGCTCTCACTAGTGATACTCTCAGAAGTGGTGCTCTAACAAGTGATACTCTCACAAGTGATATTCTCAGAAGTGGTGCTCTCACAAGTGATATTCTCAGAAGTGGTGCTCTCACAAGTGATATTCTCAGAAGTGGTGCTCTCACAAGTGATACTCTCAGAAGTGGTGCTCTCACAAGTGATACTCTCAGAAGTGGTGCTCTCACAAGTGATACTCTCACAAGTGGTGCTCTCAGAAGTGATACTCTCAGAAGTGATACTCTCAGAAGTGGTGCTCTCAGAAGTGATACTCTCAGAAGTGATACTCTCAGAAGTGATACTCTCAGAAGTGGTGCTCTCAGAAGTGATACTCTCAGAAGTGGTGCTCTCAGAAGTGATACTCTCAGAAGTGGTACTCTCAGAAGTGATACTCTCAGAAGTGGTGCTCTCAGAAGTGGTGCTCTCAGAAGGCTGTGTAGCTCTTTGCTGAAAGCGATGGAAGGTCATATGGGTGAACCTGAGTTCAATGAAGTCCTTTATGCCCTTTTTTCATACTTTGTCAACTATATATTCCATTTGCATTGCTAATAACATTTTTTGTCTGTTACTTATGTTGTATTCTTTTTTTAAATTCAATCATTATTGATTTATTGCAGAACCTGGATGTATTGTTTTTGTAAATTAAATTACTTTGGTTTCTCTGTTTTGACATATTTATATTTCTATAGGTATAATTTCCAGATCTATGTTTTGACATATTTATATTTCTATAGGTATAATTTCCAGATCTATGTTTTGATATATTTATATTTCTATAGGTATAATTTCCAGACCTTGTATCTTTCCTCCACATTTTCTTCATCAGTCAGATCATCAGCATTCTCAAAGCTGCTCTCATCTTTCTGAAATTAGAGGAATTTGTTAATTAAAAAACATTAAATAGCTGCTTATGTATTTAAATATCAGCAAACCATAACAAATTATAACATTTTTCCACGTTCCAGCCGTTTAATATTTTTCACGTAAATAGCAACTAATGATGTATTACTGCTTATGCCGTTAAATTATTGAAAATGTAGTGGTCAATATGTGCTTCATCTTGAACACAAAAATTGCTATACTAATTTTAATGAAACGACCCATATGTAAAGATTGTAAAGTGTATGCTCGAATAACATTATGCAAATTTTGATACACTGGTTTAAATATGAAAATTCAGAATACGTATTAAGAAATTGTATTACATTAGTAAGAATCTTATTGTAATAATTAAAACACCTTTTTTCCTAGACGTTCCGGCTCATCAATGGTCGGGATCTTTATCTCCATATTTCTTGAAGTCTGAAAAATGTTGAATCTCATTTAATAAGTTTACCTGACATTAAGAATCAACAATGATCTCTTATTTTGAATGCATTAAATGAAATTCATCTGTGAAAAGATTGGGGGGGGGGGATGTGTTAGTAACTGTTTAGCATTATGTAAAGTTCCATGTTCACGTTTGTGTATTGCAGAGACCCAAAAGGGGTGCAAAGAATAGTGACACTGTCACCTACCATGAGCATTGTAAGAGGTTTTGGGGGTGGAGTTGGCTGTCCCATTCAATAGGGATGAAGTACCCAGAAACCATGACGAAGTGAATGTCAGGCTGAAAGGCACATATATCGCAGCCAAACTGTAAACCATGACACAACACATGATGTCCTGTTAATCTGCAGGAGTTAGAGAATGAATGAAGAAGAAGATAACCAGTTTGACAAGTAGGCCTATGCATCATTCAAGTTCAAAAACATCTAGTAAGCTCATGTTACTCCTCACGATATTTGTAACTCAGCTAATCTGACAGAACTATTTCTCACTATTAAGAGAACATAATAATAAATTATTAAAATGCAGATATCAGTTATAACAACACAAATAAAGCCAATTCCTTGAAGTGAAGATGTACTTAGTCCAGCCAATCAGTGGCTTAGCGAGGGGGGGGGGCACAGGTGCAGACCGCCCCGGGCAGCATCATTGGGAGGGCGGCAAATTTATTTTCGTCCAGACTTTTACAATCACTGACATATTTTTTTTAATGTCACAAGGGCGATAAATTATGATTCCGCCCCGGGCGCCACTGACCCACGCTACACCACTGCAGCCAATAGAGGCTGGAAACTAAGATTGGTCGGGTCATCCCTGACATTGAGCAGAACCACAGTTCTGCTCAAGCAAGCACTGATGCTGAAATCAGGGATACCAGGTTAAGAGCCGCACCAGTAATCATGGTATCACACAATGCAACTAGATAACATCTTGACAACACAATTTGCTTCATGTTAAATAAACTTCATATAAGTTATAATATAACCTCTAACAAAGATTAGACCTAGACATATAATCATAATCCTCACCTGGCAACAAAAATTGCCTTACTAACAAAAGTGCTTCCATAGAAACGGTAAAATACTAAAAAAAAAAAAAAAAAAAAACAGCAATGAATCTACTTTTTTAAAAGCTAGTAAAAGTAAAGTTTCACCCCATGGCATCATACAAGAGTGACACTTATATTCAGGGTTCTATCGCATTCATTAACATATTTAAGCTTTGGATTGTCCTATATTAGTCACTAGTAAAATTAAGAATATTACTGAAAAGCCTATTCTCTTGACTTTGTTGTTGTTATTTGTCTGTTTTTTTTTGCTTATTTATTAGGCCTATTTCTTGACCCGATGGATAATCATCATCATCATTCATGATCATCTACAATTACATGCTTAAATGAGGAATAGTATAGTATTAATAATACTAGTAATAAATTAAATAGCCCTAAAATTAGTGTTATGACTAAAGTCTACACTACTAACGTGTTTAGTGATTAGTGTTGTGTATTTATTTCATGCTGAAGTACGGTGTGTTAATCCGAAAGGTGCAGATATCACCGCATTACACAACACATCACAAACACGACACAACAATCTCAATCATTCACATTCACATTCCGTTCTCTGGACTAGGGTCACATCCTCTGCTAATAAATATGAGTTTGAATAATGAACGCAGAAGATGTATGTATTTTTCATATCCATACAGTAACACACCGTTCTAATTTTTACATCTAGTCTTGGTGTGTATCGCCTCAATCTACACAAATAAATAAAAACTGACTGACTGTGATATGAAACTAGCCTTCGTCCTGAATTTATATTTAGAAATTAGACCTAGGCTACGGTGCTGCATAATTAAATGACGAATTATAAAATTACTTCAAATCTAATAATTCATTTATCAAAATTAACACGGAATTATTGAAATACTTACCAATGCTAGTTAATGTGGATGCAACTTTTAGAAAATCTGCAATGTTGCTATCAATCGTTTAATAATAAGCCTAAACTCACAAAATACTTGCCTTGCAAAAAAAAAAAAAATGACTTCCCTTCGCGACGCTATCGAATTAGGTATCACAGATTTGGGTCAGGTCTGCAATGCAGAATGTTGTGGCTATTTCAAACTTGTCCACTATATCAGTAACATAGTTCTATAAGTATTATCTTGATATAGTATATACTAAAAATTGTGTAAAAGTTTGACAGACAAATGTTCTTAAGTTTGTACAATTCTCTAAATATGATGTGATCTTTGAACATGGAGGTGCTGATAGTCGGCCATGTGGTTGTTTTTAACCAATAATGTTGGATTGGTAGCCGTTTTGAGTATGAATTGGATCGCCCGAGTTCTTGACGCCCGCATGTTGCATGACATGAAGGGGGAGTACAAAAACGTGAGGTTATATGTTAATGCATATCGTAAGAGTCAACTAAGGAGTTTTAGGAGTGGAGTTGGTAGTCTCGTTCCACAGACGGTCAAAATGATACAGATCTTATGCTGAAATCCAATGTCTATTGTCTTTCCCCAGGTGGTTTGTGATCCACTCTTGCCGTTAAGCGTAGGAGCGATTGGAGCTCGAGCTTGCGTTCTAAAATCAGATGTGTGACATTGAAATTGAAATCCAATGTGTCAGGTCGAAAGGCGCAACAAAGCAGTAAATTCTAACAAATCGCATTATTATGTTCTCTGGACTACAGCCTGCTAATCTGCAGGAGTTTGAGAATCAACGTAGAAGAAGAGACGTGCCTGAAAGGTATTTATCGCCAAATCATCATTGCACACAGAACACATAGGCATATATAGGCCTATGATAATAAGTGCCCCCAACCCCTTCCGAGTAGATAACCACAATCGCATGAAGCCGAGGCCTAACATATTTGGTTCTTTGTTGATTGATAAACATTCTTCTTGGTCCAAAATCGATTTACAATTCCACAATTTAAGCCCATTTCTTTATTCTGGACATGTGAAAGGAATCAGCGCCTTCATTCATTTCGTTTTTTCGTGTAATTTCTTGTAAGTTCAATACGTCAGCCCTTCCATTGATCTACATTTTGGTACAGTTGGAGAGCTATCCAGCCCATATGTTCTCCCATTGCCTCGAACACCTGAATGAGCCCACCAGGCACAAAAGTGAATGTCACGTCTTTCAATTTCGACCTTCCCACAGGCTGGAGTCAATGTTTACGATTACAATCCAAGTGTATTTTCTTAACCATGCTCATAGAATGAATGAGTTAAATCACTTTGTGTCATAATCTATTTCAAAGCGTTAGTCACTGCCATAATGTCAATAGTTAGTGTTACCAAACGTCCGAAATTGTCTCGGATTGGCAGCATTATGCATGTCCTTTGGCGTTTTGTTACGGTTTCTATAACATCTATATGATGAGCCCTATGTCCTTGCTGTCCGGACTAACACTGTGATTCCAGCCTCTTACAGTGTCAATTCAGAAGGTTTTCGATGTCATGTGTCCATCGTAGTCTTTTGTCTGCCTCTTGTTCTTTACTGGAACTTTTTTGTCCTTGATTAATCTTTATAAACCATTGTGTCTTTTAATATATCCAAAATATGTTAGTTTGCGGTTTTTTTTATCGTTTTGAGGAGTCAGTCTTCTTCTATGATCAGGTCTTCTTTACTTATGTCTGTGTTCAATCGTCTATCTGTCCATGATATTCATAGGGCTTATCTATAATGTTTCCTTTCGTTATAATTTCTTTTTATTACGGATGACATTGCCCATGTCTCACAACCCTATGTTATATATATTGTCTTTTCTCTGTTTTTGCCTGAGGCGTAGTAGGATTGAATGACGATCAGTTTTCTGGCTAAGGCACGTTTCTTCGCTTGATATACAGTTATACTGTGACATCTCAGAATGTTGGTAACTCCTTCAATCCACCTTCTTCTTGCTTCCTCTGTATCTTGTTGTTTCCATTATCATAGTGCACGCTCGTGCCGCTTGTCAATAAGTATTCATTCTCATTAAGTGGCCGAACCATTTCAATTTTTGTTTTTCAGTATATTTGACCACAAACGTTGTGCCAATAGTTTTTGTAATCTCTTCACTCCTCATATGATCTCTTCTTGTTTTGTTTGCTGCTTTTCTGAGACATCTAATTTCACACATGGTAAACGTTCGCTCTTATTATTTGTTACTGTCGATGTCTGACATTGATAACACAATGCCCGCATGAAGATTTAATTTATGATTTGTTTTTTGGTTTCCATCGGGATAGATTCGTGTTTCAAAATTGGAACTCACAAATACCAAACATGATTGACTTTATTCAAATCTGTTTTCATCATCACTTGCGAAGGAGGACGTCACGAAGAGACGCATAAGAAGAACATGTGGGTGGTGTTATCTTCCATATCCTGTCTTCTTCTTCATCGTTCTTCAGTCAGATATCATGTTACAGCACCAATAGCTTCAATGAATTTTTGTGTGATTCGCTTCAGGTCATCCATGTAATCCCTCAAGTCTGGAAGTAGTCTGGAAATATATATATTTCTGATCCGCCATCTTCTTCTTCTTCTGCGTTCATTCTCAAACTCCCACTGGATCTAACAGGACAATGGTCCTACTATATTTCCAGCAGGATGTAGTCCAGAGAATGGAAATGCGTTGTGTCGCCGTTTTATTTGCGCCAATGGCCCGACACATCCGTCTTCGGCGGGGATCCGCCATCTAATACTGCTTCTTTCGCTGATCCATCTGTATATACACGTGTCCATATATCCTTTGGTTATGCTTTCTGTATTTGATTTTTAGTTGTCTCTTTTAGTACTTGTACAGTAGTTTCTGTTTTTGAAATAATGCTTGGTATATTGTCTATAATTCTTGGGAAGTTGTTCCTGTCCCAGGTTGGATATGTGTTAAAGGTGTTTAGTGGTTTTAGGTTTTGTAGGTCTGTATCTGTGAGTGATTTCTGGAGCTGTTTAGCGGAGTGTAGAAAGTTATCTCTTTTGAGTCGGTCTTTTGTAGGTCTGCTTATTCTTTGGTTCATTTGATGACTCTCCAAACATTTGAACTTTGCATACTGTGTGAGGATTTTTTCATTTCTTCTTTCTTCCATTGATGGCAAACCTGTGCATGTTTCCATTTCTGTGATTGGGGTAGTATTCATACCTCCTGTTATAATTCTGAGATTGCGGTTTTGTATCTTTGAGATCTTTTGAGTGTTACTCTTGGCTGCAGTCCCCCATGCTAACATTCCATATTCCATAGCTGGTCTTACGTAACTTATATATGCTCTACTTAGCATTTTCCCATTTGCACCCCAATCTGTTCCAGCCAATTTTTTAAGGAGTGCTGTCCTCATTATACCTTTTGTTTGGCACTTGTCTATGTGTTGTTTGCATGTAAGTCTTGGATCAAAAGTGACTCCAAGGTATGTGGGTGTCTCATCTTTAGGCAATGTTTGACCTTTTATGGTTAGTAGGATTTTCTGTGGTTTGGTGGACATGTTGAAGATGGTATAGGTAGTTTTTTGAGCATTGATAGACATGGCCCATTGGCAGGGCTGGATCTAGACTTGATAGGGCTCTAAGCTATTTGAAATATGGGGCTCTAAGCTATTTGAGATTTGGGGCCCTCAAACGTTTAATAATATATAGATAGTGAAATAAAAATTTTTTTTGCTAAGCTATAGCTTGTTTAGCTTATAGGTAAATCCGGCACTGCCCATTGGTGTGTCCACTTGGCCAAATTGTCAATAGTTTCCTGTAACCTTATTTTTGTTGTGCCTACTCTTTCTTCCACTGCACCTTATCGCCAGCATACATTGCAGCATTTACTTTACGTGAGAGGATTAACCGATTTGGTCAATGTCGTTCATGAATATAGGGAGTAGAGTGGGGGATAGTACACCTCCCTGTGGTACTCCATGCTTGAAGAGTTTTTTTCTGCTGTGCTTCATTTCAAGCTTCACCGCTGCTTTTCGTTTGCGCAGGTATTGTTTTATCCAGTAATACATGCGCCCGGTTACTTTGTTTTGTTGTAGTTTAAGAAGTCCATCTTTCCAGACACAATCAAATACTTTTTCCATGTCTACCCACACCACCGACTTCTGCCCCCCCCCTGGAAAGCATCCTATACTTCCTGGGCAATTAGTGTGATCTGGACGTCAGTTGATCTACACTTTCTGAAACCAGCTTGTTGATTTAGCAGGATTGCATTTTGTTTTCTAGGAATCATATCATTCTTTTATATACCAGGCGTGTCATCAGTTTGCACAAACAGCTGGTCAGACTTATTGGGCGATAACTGTCCACCTTGTTTTTTTTTTTGGTTTGCATTTCTTGTGATAGGGTATTATTATATCGGTTTTCCACACCTGTGGCACTAGGCCTCTATCCCAACAGTTGTTGATCTTTTTTGTTGATGGTCCGATGTGAATTAACAGTTCATTTGGTATGTCGTCTGGGCCAGGTGATTTCTTAAGTTTTAATACTGCTAGTTCTTCATTTAGTTAATTGATCGTAAATGGAAAAATCATGACATCTGGTTTAACTTTGCTAACCTCTTTTTTTCTATCTTCCGCAGTATTTTCTTCTCATCTCCTACTTTCACTGACTTTATGGCAGGCAGTACTTTGGTAATTATGTATAAAGTGATGTACAGCCTTATTATTATTTTGGTTGAGTTTTGACCATCGTCGATTACTACGGACGAACACCATCGTCAGTCTTGCCGACAGATGCTTATATCACATCATCATCAAGATCCGTCTCCGCACCGAAGGTTGACTGCAACAGACCTCCAATATCCCATGTCTCTTGTCTTGGTGATGCACTCTGCTTGACTGTAACCTGTCCATCTTGTGATGTTACTCTCCTACTTGTACCTGTGCCTACTTGCTTGCTTGACTTTACCCTCAAATAAGATCTTCAAAAAGGTGTCATGCCTGTTAATGTGTCAATAATATTTTATTTGTCTGATCTTTATTTCTCTTAGTAATTCTTTCTTCATACTAAGTGTTTTTAGATATTCTTTGTTTGTTTTCTTCTCCTTCCATGATATTCTCCCTATTCTTCTATATACCCACATATCAAAAGCATCAATTCTGTCTTCTGTTTATTTATAACTGCCTATATCACAGCGACGTTTGTAAACTATAAACCATGACATACAACCACTTGTCAGGGTTGCATTTTACTAACCAGTAGGAATTTGAGATATAACTTGAGAAGAAGTAGCTGCAGAAATAATGATTTCTTGACTTACAAGAAGGCGTAGACAACAATAATAATTTAGTAAAGGCCCCTATCAACCTTGCCGTTGAATGATCAGACGTTGGCAGGGACAAACGGAATAAGAGAATGTATTCTGAATTTACGTTTTAAAACGTGTTACGTGTTAATAGCAGGTGTCTTCATAAAGATGTCGGCAGGTTGGACATATATTTACATTATGTATCTAATTGTGTACGGTTTGAAATGATAAGTGGAAATAACCACACACTAGGTATTTACAAGTAAAAAAGTATTACCGAATTTAAGGACACAAGATAGCCATCGGATGAAATTTGATATACATATAGACATACTGACTTCCGTCATTCTTATTAATTCGTTTTTGTGTGTGATTTGTTGGCAACTGGTGATCAAATGACAAAATCGAGGTGATATTATATATTAACATATGCCATGCCTATGATCATGATGAAACTCAAGAATAGATTGACGTTGTGAATTGTGTGTAGGCTACGCGTGACGTGAGTTTGACTTTACTTTGTTTGTTAATAAGTTATGTTTGGTTGTACTCTAACGTAAATTAGTAAGTAAATCTTCGTAGTAATTTAAATTAAGTAATTAATTAACTGCTGTTTAGACAGACACGGCTGAAGTAAATTTTAGTTCTCCGCTCTGACCTTTGCTCTAGTGTCGAGGTGTTACCTGACCTTTGTTGTGTAATTTGGCAAGCTTACGGGTAAGTACTTAGAGTAAGGTTAGGATTAGAAATAATATTTCTAATGTGTGCGCGCACCTCGCTCCGTGTGTAGCGGGCAGAAATACTGATCGCTCACCACAAATAATAGGAAATTGTAAAAAATGTGTAAATTGTAAAACAAACATATTATGCATAAGTTCGTCTGTGTCTAGATTTGAACTCAAGTGATTGTCGGATGTGACGTCACGGCAGCCATTATTTTGATTGGTGTTACACGGGAATCCATGACGTTGGATAGTTGAAATTATCAACAGTGTGCTATTTATAGCACAGCAGAGAACTATTCTTTACTTTCACCGACAGACACATAGACATATGCATACTAATTAGTATCACAAAATATTGTAGGAGGCACTTTATTTTTATAAAGTTTATACTTTATATGTTTAGTTTATACTTATAGTCTAGTTATACTATAACTATAGTATAGATTATAATAAATAGTGCCGCAATACTAGTTAGTTAAGTTATTGTTGTACTATGACTTATCTAATATAAATAATATATAGTTGAGTTATGCAGGCTACCTAGGCCCAATGTTCATAAACACATTTTCTTGTTTTATTTGTCTTGTTTCTATGATTACTGCAATGATAAGAGGCTAGCGACCTGTTTCATAATCTAGCATATGGCCATGATAAGCTAAGGAGATGTCGTATTTGACAATTTGCAGGGCTGCAGATACATCTTAAGCAGAGGGGGGGGATGGAGGGTTACTTACAAATGTAATTTGCCATTTTTCATGGGCAATTTCCTATTTTTAATTATCTTCTTCAGCATTCGCTCTCAAGTAACCACAACAAAATTATCGTGTGATTTCCGCCGGGGAGCGTGAAGTACGTTGTGCTGCAAGTTCCACAGTAGAACTGGGATTATTTGCACCCCGGTTGGCCACTTTGTGACCTGGACGTCCGAGGTCCAGCATATCCGTTTTCGTCATTCCTTTATTTCGGGTTTGGTCCCTAATTTTTCATTATAAATTTGATGACTTTTTTGGTGCAAAATTATTTTGGGGAGGGAGGGTGTGGGAGTTGCCCGCATTTTGGTTAAATTCTTAGTACTTAAAGTCATGTTTCTAAGGGAAATCAGAACGGTAAGCACCTCCACCTTATGCATGAGCTTAGATTGTTATGATTTCATATGATTTATGAATAACTCATTACTGGGTGATCACAGAAATTATATTAGTTTTAGTGTGTGTTACCTGACCATGACCTGCTCTATCTTGGTAGATAAAAGAACACAGTTATTATTAAGATTGTCATGGAGGACACTCTAGCAGATGATCAACAAATTAAGCAAGAAGTAGACATAATAAACAGACACAAAGTAAGTGTGTTTTACCATCTTCATTGTTCTTCTATCAGTAGTCTGGTTACATCTTTAGGAACTACTGTAAATTGTTTGATATCTTGTTTATTCATGTTGTTTTTTTGTCTATCATTGCAGTGTTGTATCCAGTTTTTCCTGTAGTTAGATATTTATTTTGGTTTCTTGTTTTTGACTTCTGCATCTCTTCATAGTGCATAGTTTCTTTATGGTGCGCGCATTGTTATTCTTTAATGTATTGAATAAATTGTGTGGAATACATCATGATCCTTCTTTTCACCAGGCTGTAAATAAGGATGTGTTGTCTGTCCTTCTCCCCATTGAGACTAGATTCTTAGCGAGGAGATGGGACTTAGTCCAGCCAGTAGAGGCTGAAAACTAAGACTTCCACATTCAAGTAAAGCAAAGATGCTGAAGACAGCAAAATGAGGCCAGAAGGCACAACGGATCAACCAGAATGTCATGCCGTATCACATATGAAATGAATTTGCAAAATATCACACATCTTCTACTTTTTCTATGTTCATTTTTCTTCTTCTTCCTCTGCGTTCATTTTCAAACTTCTGCAGATTGGTAGGATGTAGTCCATAGAGCAGAATGCATTCTGTCATGGTTTACAGCATTGCTACGATATCTGCACCTTTTGGCCTGACTTATCAGACTTCAGCATGATTTTGGGTCACTTGGACCCTATATATGATGGGACAGCCAACTCAACCCCATAACTTCCTTAGTCATCTTTTCAATATTTATGGAAGATAAGCAGTGTTGCTATTCTTTGCTCCCCTCTTAGGTCCCAACAACATACTGGCCTCAGATATCTCCATGAGTGTTAAACTCTATGGTACAAAGCAAGAAATGAACAAGACTAATTTATACAAGAAACAACACTGCAGATACAAACATTAAAACATTATTAGCGAACGAAAGAAGAAGAATCAGCCCTTCTTACTTCTCGTATTTTTGTATTATAGCAAGTCACATCCCGTTTCTCTTGCACCTCTCATCGTATTTATCTGTTATATTCCGTACTTGTCAGTTCCCACATCATCATAATCACAGGTGCCATGTTGGTTAGCATTTTCGATCATGGCTCTCCACAGATCTCTGTGTCAAGAGTATTATGCATCAAGATCATTGTTGCTTCCCTGCCATGCCAGGTTGTCACACTGTCTAATATTTTCTGACAACGTTGTCGCACTTTGTCTCTGTTGCCTTCAATCTTGCTTGTTGTGACTATGTTCTCCAAACCTGCCTGTCTCATGAGTTGGCAAAAAAATGAAGATTGTTTTTTCTTATATTATTGATCTGTTTCAGATTTGACTCTTTCAACATTTCCACATTAGTTCCCACATGGCTGACATATATTCTCCGTTTGTTTTGGTAGTTTTCTTTCTGTGTGTATTTGTCTCTATCATGATAAGACCTTCTGGTAGAAACATCAATTCTATGCATTGTTCCATGTAAAACTGAATACTTTCTGGTAGAAACATCAATTCTATGCATTGTTCCATGTAAAACTGAAGACCTTCTGATAGAAACATCAATTCTGTGTATTGTTCCGTGCAAAACTGAAGACCTTCTGATAGAAACATCAATTCTGTGTATTGTTCCATGCAAAACTGAAGACCTTCTGGTAGAAACATCAATTCTGGGTATTGTTCCATGTAAAACTGATATTAAACCCGTTTTCAATTTTTTGTCTATATTTTTTGTCGTTATTAGTATTTATTAATATTCATGTAACCCATGCATTCCCAGGCCGTAGGGAAAGCAAAGAATAGCAGGATTGGACCTGCCATGCATGTTGTAAGAGGCAACTAATAGCTATAGGGATTGGTTGTCTTATCCTATTGGTCAAACATGAGCCCTGTTGAAGTCAGATGTGCCAGGCCACTGGTGTGTTGCCAGGGTCCAAAAGGGGAGCAAATAATAGCAATACTGTTCTTCCATGCATGTCATAAGAGGCGACTAAGTTTTTTTTGGGTGGTGTTGTCCTATTCCACATAGGGTCAAAGGGATCCAGAAGACATGCTGAAATCAGATGTGTCAGGCCAAAAGATGTAGATATTGAAGCTAAGCTGTACACCATGACACACATCATTCCATTCTCCAGACTGCATTCTGCTAATCTGCAGGAGTTTGAGAACAAATGCAGAAGATGCCTGTGTAATTTCCAGTAGTTATTCATCGTTATTACTGTTTTCACATCCATTGTGACAGATAGTTTGTAACACTTAGTTATAGTTTCAGTATCACATTGTGACAGATAGTTTGTAACACTTAGTTATAGTTTCAGTATCACATTGTGACAAGTTGTTTGTAACACTTAGTTATAGTTTCAGTATCACATTGTGACAAGTTGTTTGTAACACTTAGTTATAGTTTCAGTATCACATTGTGACAGATAGTTTGTAACACTTAGTTATAGTTTCAGTATCACATTGTGACAGATAGTTTGTAACACTTAGTTATAGTTTCAGTATCACATTGTGACAGATAGTTTGTAACACTTAGTTATAGTTTCAGTATCACATTGTGACAGATACCGGTAGTTTGTAACACTTAGTTATAGTTTCAGTATCACATTGTGACAAGTAGTTTGTAACACTTAGTTATAGTTTCAGTATCACATTGTGACAGATAGTTTGTAACACTTAGTTATAGTTTCAGTATCACATTGTGACAAGTTGTTTGTAACACTTAGTTATAGTTTCAGTATCACATTGTGACAGATAGTTTGTAACACTTAGTTATAGTTTCAGTATCACATTGTGACAGATACCGGTAGTTTGTAACACTTAGTTATAGTTTCAGTATCACATTGTGACAAGTAGTTTGTAACACTTAGTTATAGTTTCAGTATCACATTGTGACAAGTAGTTTGTAACACTTAGTTATAGTTTCAGTATCACATTGTGACAGATAGTTTGTAACACTTAGTTATAGTTTCAGTATCACATTGTGACAAGTTGTTTGTAACACTTAGTTATAGTTTCAGTATCACATTGTGACAGATAGTTTGTAACACTTAGTTATAGTTTCAGTATCACATTGTGACAAGTTGTTTGTAACACTTAGTTATAGTTTCAGTATCACATTGTGACAAGTTGTTTGTAACACTTAGTTATAGTTTCAGTATCACATTGTGACAAGTTGTTTGTAACACCTAGGTATAGTTTCAGTATCACATTATGACATATAGTTTGTAACACTTAGTTATAGTTTCAGTATCACATTGTGACAAGTTGTTTGTAACACTTAGTTATAGTTTCAGTATCATATTGTGACATATAGTTTGTAACACTTAGTTATAGTTTCAGTATCACATTGTGACAGATAGTTTGTAACACTTAGTTATAGTTTCAGTATCACATTGTGACATATAGTTTGTAACACTTAGTTATAGTTTCAGTATCACATTGTGACAAGTAGTTTGTAACACTTAGTTATAGTTTCAGTATCACATTGTGACAGATAGTTTGTAACACTTAGTTATAGTTTCAGTATCACATTGTGACAAGTAGTTTGTAACACCTAGGTATAGTTTCAGTATCATCAGATGTCTTGTCTTGTCACTCTTTCCCTTGTCCAGGATGCAGGGAATGATGATTCTAATGTCCCACATTTAATGGCAGAAATCAAACAGGAGCTAGATGATGAGGTTAGTACATTAACTGTTTAGTGTGTGTTCGTTCTCAAACTCCTATCGGATCTCTCCTGTAGCAGGATGTTCCTACTAGATTTCTAGCTGGATGTAGTCCAGAGAATGGAAATATGTTATATTTCAATTTTATTTGAGCCAATAACCTGACACTTATGACGTGGTGTTACTATTAACTCTTTATTTCTGATAATCTGTTTAATGTTAGTGTGGTAACAAAATTGATGGTGAGATCGCCTACAGACACAACTCGTGGAACTAGAGAGTTTGAATACTGATCATTCCCAACAGGAAAGACATGCTCAAATCTCAGAGAAGAACCTGAGACACTCCTGCAGGCATAGTTCTCTCACTACCACAGATCATTACCATCCAATGTAGTAATATTCACGGACTGCAGATTCTTATTGGAAGCATTACACAACAACAAAACTAAAAGTACAATACACAAAATTAGAATTGAAAAACATTAAAAAAAAAGCTCACACATCACTTCAATGGCTGCCCATTGCTGTATCACAGGGAATGAGAGAGCTGACACCCTGGCAAAAGCATGAGTTAAAATGGAACAATTCAGCTATCTTCTGCCATAAAGTTAGGTGGAAAAACTAATCTGCAACCATTATGCATCACAGTGGAAGAAAGATATGGGTATTGATCAGAAACTAGACCCCATACACCTACTTCATATGCAGCAAAAGACCATCATCATTTGACTTAGAAGTGGCAACTGCATACTACAGAGCCACCTGTACCAAATCAGGGTGGCCCACAGAAATTAATTTCCATGCAGAACAGGCATACAGAGTCCCAAACATATACCCCAAGACTTACAGAATACTAAGAACTGTGAGGCAAGACATGGTCACACTCGCCTGTGTATTGTCGGGGTCTGAGTGGGGAGCAAAGAATAGCAACACTGTTTACCTTCTATGCATGTCGTAAGAGGCGACTAAGGAGGTTATGGGATGGAGTTGGCTGTCCCATCCCATATAGGGTCAGTGACCTAAAGCCATGCTGAAGTCAGATGTGTGAGGCCGAAAGTCGCAGATATCGCAGTAATGCTGTAAACTATGACCGCATTTCATTCTCCTGACCACGTCCTTCTAAACTGCAGGAGTTTGAGAACGAAAGCAGCAGAAGAAGAAGACTTCCTGCATCTGATAAATTAATGCTAGAATGATTAGAAAAACTTTCTTTCAAAAGCTTATACATTTTTGATTCATTGAGTCTTCTTCTTCTTCAACATTCATTCTCAAACTCCCGCTGGATCTCTCTTGCAGAGGACAAAGGTCCTACAAAATTTCCAGCAGAATGTAGTCTAGAGAATGGAAATTCGTTGTGTCCCCGTTTTATTTGCGCCAATGGCCCAACACATCAGTCTTTGGCAGCATTCATTGAGTCTAAGCTTCGCCATTTTTTTTAGGTCTATGTAAGATGGTTACACAAAAAATGTACAGCTCTGTTGACAGATAAGAGTTGAAATGACACTAACAGGTGTACCCAATTACATAATCTTGATTTGAAGATGACCTTTAGACAATTTGAACCAGCCAATCAGAGTATTTGATAACTTTGTGGTGTTTTCAGGGACAAATTATATGAATTCTTTACTCATTGCTCCTTACGGAGATGGAGATGTCCGGAAAATGAAGGTAACTTTTAATCATGTCAATTCTTTCAGATATCTGATGAGGATGTAAACACAGAGATCAGTGGAACTGACAGATTTCATGAGGAGATGACAGGATGTGGTGAAGTCAAACATCCTGGTCTGCCTAGAGACGATGATGGGAGATATATAAAAGAAGGTGAGTCCATTAAGTGTGATCCATGACATTTTTAAGTTACAATATAAATGCCCAATGAAAATTAGTCATATAACACAAAACTGGTTCAATATCAGTTTTACAAATAGTACAAATACACAGGTTCAATGTTTCGACCACTAATCTTTATCAAGATAAGGACAGGAACACAGACTGGAATAGAATAGACAAAAACCTACATTGGGGGAAAGTAAGTAAGTTTTATACCCGTGTTACATACTTTTCCCCAATGTAGTTTTTTTGTCTATTATATTCATCTGTGTGTTTGTCTTATTCTTGACACAAGCCTAGTGGTCGAATTGTCGAATAGTGTGTACTATTTGTAAAACTGATATTGACCATTTATGTGTTATTTGACTAATTTTCATTTACCACACGGTAGACAGTTTTACTGCAGTTTTTCTTTCTTGTTTACTTTTATATTATAAGTGCCCACAGTCAAAGGATACGGATTGTTTAAATGTGGAAAATGTGTTGACTCAAGTTTCGAGGCAAATAGGTGACTACTGAATGAGCCTGGTTCACATCCCATTTCAGTGAAACACTGAAGAAAAATTCCTCTCAAATAGGGCCATGGATATAGAAAAAGGTTTCTTCTTCTGCGTTCGTTCTCAAACTCCTGCAGATTAACAGGATGTAGTCTGTAGAACAGAAAGCGTTGTGTTATGGTTTACAGCATTGCTGCCATATCTCTGCTTTTCGGCCTGATACATCCGACTTCAGCATGGCTGTGGATCACTTTGATCCTATATGGGATGGGACATACGTGAAAAGTAAACAGTTTTGCTATTCTTTGCTCCTCACTCTGGCCCTTGCAACACAGCCAAATATATACAGTTTTGAATCTCTAAGATAGTTGACATATTATCCTCACTGCGCTTCAAAATGTCGGTTAATGTATGCTCAAATTTCCTCAAGTGTATAGTGACTGACCACACCCACTCTGTGTTGATTTATCAGTCTCCTCTGGCTTCCCGCGTAGCATTCATGTGTAGGAGAAGTTGTTGGGGATGTTTCATGTTTTATTTCCAAGCTGGCAAAAATATTGAGTTACTAAAATTGGTGACACACAGGCTATTTACCTGTGTGAAAATCTGGCTGTGGACATTATGTATGTCAAAAATCTATAAATAAATTTAAAAACAAGAAAGACTGGATAATATATGTCAGCTGCCACAATTGTAGACTTGTACAGTAGAATCCCTCTGTAGTGCATCATTTTATAACAAATTTGCCTATCTAACAACACTTTTCAAAATCCCCAATTATATTTATTCTTTATATGGTTCAAAGGGCATTAGTCCATGGACCACTTGATAAGCAACCAACCAACCATTTATTCTTTATTGTTTGTACTGTATATAGCGAATTTCTGTTGTTACATACATATTTCTTTGCTCTGGATCAAGTTGTTATAATGCGATTTTACTGTATAAACCCACTGAAGACGGCTCTGTTGTGCCATTGGTGCAAATAAAACGACACAATGTATTTCCATTCTCTGGACTACATTCTGCTGGAAATATAGTGGACCCATTGCCCTGCTAGAAAAGAGATTCAGTGGGAGTTTGAGAATGAACGCTGAAGAAGAAGGCAATAAACATATCGAGTCACCAGGTATGCAGTCAAAGTGTCACTCTTGATACTTGACCAACGACATTTGTTGTGTTTATTTGCACATGTCAACCAGTGATAGAGTAAATAAAAAGGGGCATTGAATCACTAAAAGTAGTGACCACCTTTGTACATTTCTGAACAATGAACATAACCATCTGGGAGTGTACGTGTGAGTTCCCTGTTGGACAGTCAGGTGTAAAATTTTAGCTGTCGCTCATCACTGGACTTAAAGACTGTTGGCTCTAGGCTGTGCTGTTTCTTTTAAGCTGAGCAGTTGATTGTTAATTTGATAGGTTCATTCTATTCTTGGGCAATTAGCCTCACAGTATTTGATTAGATTACTTGGGAAGTTGAAAGATTCTTAGATTAGTGTTCAATTGAGAGTTTTACTAGAGCGTGTTCGGTTTAAGGATATTGTTGTTTCGGTTCATTTCTTATTTGAGTATTAGGAAGAAGCACACGTTATTTTGTAAGCAGTAATCTTCTTTGTGTTCACAGTTTAACATGTTTACACAACAAATAGTAATGATCACTCATTCTCATTTGTCAGCAGAATCTACAGGTAAATGATAATGAAATATTAATCAGAATCAACATGGATGGTTCATTCTCATTTGTCAGCAGAATCAACATGGATGGTTCATTCTCATTTGTCAGCAGAATAAACATGGATGGTTGATTAACTTTATTGAGCTTCTTCTGCTTTCGCTATATATAAATAACCAAAATATCGTAGGATGTCTGACAAAATGGAATGTGCCGCAGTAACCAGACAATATTCTGGTAATTACAGAATATTCTGCTTTCGCTCTCTGATAATTAACAAAAAAACATGAAAGTTTGTGTGATTTCTGCCGGAAAGAGTGAAGTACATTGTGCCGCCAGTTTCAAAGCATTTAAGTTACTAATATTAAAAACCGATGACAGCTGAAAACTTGTTGCAGACCTGCCAAACGTATAACGAAGACCATGCATGTCCTGTTTTCTTTCATGAAAAAGTCTACAGCTGTGCTCAGAGCCTGATGTTAACTGCTACCTTTGTCAGAGACATCATTGTGAAAGTGGACAAAGAAGATCATTTTCAAACTATTCATGTTGAAAATAATATCAATTTGTGGTTTCTTAACTGTGTAAATTAGTGAATATTATCATCTATATGTTACATCAAATATAAACGGTTCCGGAGATTGTTCAGTCTAACTTAAAAGAAGACTCGCAATTGCAACACTCAAATTAACGGAAATGAGAAAGCTGTGGTAAAATAGTTTTAAAAGCTGTGATAAAAATTTTTTTTACCCAGTGGCAACATATGGATGCGAGACTTGAACTTTAAAAAAGACTCCAAAAGAATAAATTCATTTGAAATTAAGTGCTACAGAAAGATGTTATGAATATCATGGACAGAGAAAAAGAACATTGAAATTACTGAAAGTAAATGAAGGGTGGCTTCTAAATACCATCATAAGAAGGAAGCTACAGTATTTTGGAGATTTAAAGCGACATGATGGTACCGAAAAGCTGATTCTGGAAGGCAGAGTGCCAAGAAAGAGAAGAAAAGGAAGACCAAGAAGACGATGGACGTGTGACATTGAAGAATGTATGAACATATCTCTGGCCATTGCAGGCCTTTGTGCCCGGGACAGAGAAGGGCTCAGAGTATCCATAATGAAGACAACGTTCTGGAAAGAATATATTACACACACACGTGCACACACACAGATATATATGTTATAGTTTGTTGAAATATACAAGTGCTATATTGTTATTTATTTAGTATGTTTTGTAACTGTGAATTTTTTGTTTCTACTTGTCAGAGATCAGTGCTAACACATGGGACTACTTCATCAACTGCCAGAGTGATGTTATGAAAATGAACAGTCGCTCCCGTGTTCAACATTCACAGCATGTGAAATCTGATACCGGTAGTTGCTCAGAGAATCTTCCAGACCATATGATTAAAATCGAGACAGACACAGAGGATTTCACAGATAATAATGAGAGACCAACGGATGTGATGAGAATGGTGGAGATAAATTATGAAAGTATGACTGATAATAAAGAGGATTTAATAGAAGTCATGAGAAATGTGATGAACACAGATGATACTGGGGGTTTTGAGATAATACATGGGCACAAAGAAGATGGCACAGAGAAAAAAATCAGGAAAAGAGATATAGATTTGACATCTAGAGAACAGCAACAGAACAGCTCAAGAGAGTCATTGAATGTTAGTCATTGTTGGCAACTGCTTTCAAATGTCAAGGCTCAGACGGTTAAGAGTAATGGTGGTGTGGTTGTCAATAATGGAGATAGTAGAAAAATGTTAGAAAATAAATTTTCTGTTTCGAAAAACAAAAGAGCTGCCATCATGAAGAAATACAGAAAATTGCATAAAGGAGAAAAACCTTACAAATGTGATGAGTGTGGTGCAGTTTTTGCAACAAATAGTGACCTGAAAGTACACAAAAGAATACATACAGGAGAGAAGCCGTACAAATGTGATGTTTGTGGTGCACTTTTTACTACTGCTGGTAACCGGAAGACACACAGAAGAACACATACAGGAGAAAAACCTTACAAATGTGATGTTTGTACTGCAGAGTTTACCAGAGCGGGTAACTTGAAGGCACACAAAAGGATACACACAGGAGAACCTCAGCCGTACACATGTGATGTATGTGGTTTTGGGTTCTCTAAATCTAGTCACCTTAAAGATCACAGAAGAATACATACAGGAGAGAAGCCATACAAATGTGATATTTGTGGTTCATTGTTTACTAGGCCAGGAGATCTGAAAGCACACAGACGAATACATACAGGAGAGAAACCCTATAAGTGTGATATTTGTGATGCGGGGTTCATTAGACCAGGGGACCTGAAGGTACACAGAAGAATACATACAGGAGAGAAACCTTACAAGTGTGATGTTTGTGATGCTGTGTTTAATAGATCTGGTGATCTGAAGGTACACAGACGAATACATACAGAAGAGAAACCGTTCACATGTGATGTTTGTGATATGGGATTCTCTCAGTCTAGTGGGCTCACAAAACACAGAAGAGTACACACAGGTGAAAAGCCTTACAAGTGTGATGTTTGTGGTGTAGGATTTTCCCAATCTAGTGGCCTCACAAATCACAAGAGAACACATACAGGAGAGAAACCATATGCATGTCATATTTGTGGTGTAGTTTTTACTAGAACTGGTGACCTGAAGGTACACAGAAGAATGCATACAGGGGAGAAACCGTATAAATGTGATGTTTGTGGTGTAGGATTCTCTCAGTCTAGTGGCCTCACAAAACATAGAAGAATACACACAGGTGAGAAACCATATAGGTGTGATGTTTGTGGTGTAGGGTTTTCTCAATCTTGTGGACTATCAAATCACAGGAGAGTACATACAGGAGAAAAACCTCACAAGTGTGATGTTTGTGGTGTAGCTTTCTCTAAGTCTAGTGGTCTTAGAATGCACAAAAAAATGCATACAGGGGATAGTCTTTATAAGTGTGATGTTTGTGGTGCGGGTTTTGCTAAATCCAGAGGCCTCACAATCCACAGAATGACACATACAGAAGAAAAGTAAAACACAAGTGTGTGTGCTGTTTGAAGTCAGCACTTTTATCCTTGTACCCAACTTGTATCTCATCTAGGGTCTGGAATTTTAGTTCTTCTTCTGCAGCGTTCATTCTCAAACTCCAGCTGAATCTCCCTTGTAGCAGGACCATTGTCCTACTAGATTTCTAGCAGGATGTAGTTCAGAGAATGGAAATGTGTTGTCGCCGTTTTATTTGCAGCAATGAAATATCCGTCTTCGGCTGAGAATTTTAGTTCAATGTGCAAAGAATAGCACCACTCTCTACTTTTCAAGCATGTTGTAGGAGATGGTTAAGGAAAGTTGATAGATAGGCTGATAATTTGTCACCTGTGAAAAAATCATTATTTTCACATATTGTTTAAATTTCGAACTTTTTTTTCAATCAAATATTTCCCATGGAAGACAAATAGATCAGGTCTGCGGATATTACACCTGTGTCTTTTTGTGGCAGATGCCTATGTGATGGAGATTGCTAGATGTGCCATCACTGCAGATGGGTGAACAATTCTGACAGAAGAATGATGAGATAACCAGAAGTGTGTGCTGTGTTTCTGACAGGACGTTGTTAATCCTGAGATACTGACACACTAGAGTGTGCTCCCTTTGGGGAATGAAAACATGCATCCACAAAGCTCCCTTACACAATATCTTTGGAACAGCCTTATATATGAGTCTAGGTTTCACCTGTTACACAACTAAGAAAAACTTATGCTTTTGTTTGACAGACTATGGGCTGTGAAGAGTTACCTGCTCACAGCTAAAGGAATTATTTCTTCATCATCCTTGTGTATTATTGGTGCCCCTGCGTGTCTCCGTTTTATTAGCACCAATGGCCGGACACATCTGTCTTCAATGGATTGTTTTACAATTGAAAGTAGTATTCTTGTGGACTAATGTTATAGAAACATGGAGCAATAACAAACTTGTAGAAATTGTATGTCACAGAGAAAAGGAAGGGACTTTATTGTAGTAAAATATGAACAAACACCAGACAGCTGATATCTTGAGTAGAAGAAAATGGGACCTAGAACAACTAGAAGAGAGAGACGAAAGTTCTCATTGACATCTTGTCATGACATCAAGAGGAAATATAAAGACTGAAAAGGGATACTACTGTGACTTATTCTCTTATGATGACCAAGGAATTTATTGAATGTAGGAGAGTTATTTTCTGGGTTGGCTGCCTCATCTTGGAGAGGGCGATGATGATGAAATAATTCTTTTAGTTGTGAACAGGAAGCTCTTGACTGCCCATAGCTTTCTGACAAAAACTTAGTTCCTCCTCAGTTGAATAATCGAGGTGACACGCAAACACATAAGATTTGCTGTCTCAGAGGCATGGCTGTGTTACGGCAGGGTTTATAGATGCATATTTAGTCCCCAAAAGGACAATCCAACTCGACAGTAACCCAGAATCATCATGTTCTAGCAGGAGCGATGCATATAATTTTGGGCCAACTAGTTTATCATTCTTCTGTCAGATATATGGAACCATCTGTAGTGATGGCACACCTGGCATTCCCCACCCACTTATGAGTTTACCACAAAAGGAAAACGGTGCATCATTCATAGGCCTGCATCATGTATTGAATGGTGGCCATTTCTTCTTCTGCGTTTGTTCTCAAATTCCTGCAGATTAGCAGGATGTAATCCAGAGAACGGAATGCTTTGTGTCATGGTTTACAGCATTGCTGCGATATCTGCGCCTTTCTGCCTGACACGTCCGACTTCAGCATGGCTTTGGGTCACTGACCCTATATGGGTAGAGACAGCCAACTCCATCCCATAACTTCCTTAGTCGCCTTTTACAACATGCATGGAAGGTAAACAGTGTTGCTATTCTTTTATCCCTTTTCGGGCTCTGGCAACACATGGGCATGTTGGCCATTTAACAGAAGACAAAAGTAAGAAATCTGGACAAGACATTCAGTGACGGGTGATTTCTTTTTTACATGTGGCAATTTCTTAGCCTAATCTACAATTTTCTTTAGTTGCATCTTAAAGCATGCCTGGAAAGAAGAAGTTGCCATATTCTTTACACCCTTAACTAGGAGTTCTTGTTCTCTTCTTCAGCGTACATTCTCAAACTCCTGCTGAATTCTCTTGTAGCAGGACATGTCCTACTAGATTTCCAGCAGAATGTAGTCCAGAGAATGGAAATGCGTTGTGTCGCCGTTTTATTTGCGCCAATGGCCCGACACATCCGTCTTCGGCGGAACTAGGAGTTCAAGCCCTGGTTACCACACACAGAAGAGAGGTATATAAATTGACCCAAAAATGGCATGATAAAGTCATGTGTTGGTTGAAAATGTGTAGATATCGCAGTCATACTGTGAGCCACAACACTACACATTCTGTTCTTTGGATTACAGTCTGCTAACTGTCAGGAGTTTGAGAATGAACACAGAAGTCGCACCAAAGATGGATGTGCTGGGCCACTGGCAGAAATTAAAACGACGGTACAGCGCATTTGCATTCTCTGGACTACACCCCGTGGAAATCTGGCAGGACGACTGTTCTGTAACAAGAGAGATCTAGTGGGAGAGTGAGAATTAATTAAAACAAACAACACAGAAGTCTAGACATAGATTTAGCTATATAGTGGGGACAACTATCCATAAGATATCATCTTAAAGCTGGAAAAATCTCAGAAAATACCTTTCTGCACTTCACACATATCACTAGAATCACTACCATGTCAGAATGACCTCAGAGACTTTGGAAGACATCAAGCAGACACTCCTCAGAGACTTTGGAAGACATCAAGCAGACACTCCTCAGAGACTTTGGAAGACATCAAGCAGACACTGTCTTTCTGTAATGATCTGAGAGCCTGCGAGGATCTTCTGTGACAATTGGATTCAAGAACTCACTTTCATGGATGGATGAACATAGGTAAATGATTAAAATAAGAAAAAATTAGGAAAAGTGTGTAAGAATTGAAAAAATAAAAATAATTTGTAAACAAATTGTCAGCATCTTTGTATTATTTTTTTCCTTAAATTTTGTTCCCAACTAAAGTGTTTGAGCAATACATTGGTATTCCTATATAGTGTATTCTTGTATAACAAATTTCCCTCTATAACTCTTTTCACATTCCCCAATAATATTTATTCTATATTGTTTGTACTGTATATAACAAATTTCTCTTATTACACACATATTAGTTCAGTTAGTACACTCGGACCAAGTTGTTATAACAGGTTTCCACTGTACAGTTTTTATAATAATCAATACAGTGGAGTTCTACTTCTTGAGTGTTCATCGGGGCCCAGAGATGTCATGCACACCAGAGTGCACAGGCCTGCGCTACATAGCTGGTCGAGCATCAGGGTCAGCGAACCACAGCTGGCCAAGACCCTCAGTACACTTCCACGCATTGGGCCTGGAAACAGGAGTGCAGCAATCCTGCTGTAGCCTGGCCAAGTACTAGGGATCGAAGATACGGGAATGCCAACCCAGCCCAAAAAAATGCTGGCTGAAGACGGATGTGTCAGGTCGAAAGGCGCAGATAACGCAGCTTGATGTAAAACATGACACAACGCAGATCACCCTCATACGTCCTTCTCAGGACGGTCAGCGGAATGCTTTCAGAGGGTCCGCCGCAAGGCGTACGACGAAGAAGAAGAAGAAGAGTGTTCATCTCAAACTCCCGCTTGATCTTCCTTATAGCAGGATCATGGTCCTACTAGATTTCCAGCAGGATGTAGTCCAGAGAATGGAGATGCATTGTGTCACCGTTTTATTTGCGCCAGTGGCCCGACACATCCGTCTTTGGCAGACAGTGGAGTTAAAATGAAGTGGGCCAGATTTCTGCATTTGTTCTCATACTCCTACTGATTATCAGAATGTGGTGTGTCATTTATTACAGCTCAGCTGTGATATATGTGCCTTTTGGCCTCACTCATCAGACTTCAGCATGGATTCTGGGTCACTGTTACTCTATATGTGATAGGTCCGCCAACTCTACCCCTGACCTCCTTAATCACCTCATGCTATTGCTCGTCCATCACAAGTGATGATGACCATTTGTTACATCTACTTTTAAAATTCAGTTTCAATTGTGCCCATGATTAGTTTGTAGATGGCTAATAAGCCTTATTCTGGCAGTGTATTTCCTTGGCAATTTCAGGCATAGAATGACTTACAAAAACTACTTAAGGAACTGTCTTACCAGTATAGGGTAACCATGCAGTGGATACTCTCACTGTGGAATACCAAAAAATGAAAAAGCAGACCAACTGGCTGCTGAAGACCAACAAGATGTACCAATCACCTACCATCAGAATAAACAGATAATCAAGTCAATAAGAAAACCACCAACACAAGATGACTATCACATTATGTTCAGATCAGAACAAGTTAAATTATACACCTCAGGAAGTCAACTCCGCAGTCACATGTACACAAAGTTCAATATTGGCAACACGGCCATGTGGACAGGCAGCACAGAGTGTTAAACATATACTTCCAGAGGAAACAACACTGGAATCAAAGCTCTATGGGACACTGTATGAACTACAGAGGACAGTGAGTTTTATTAAGGAGACAGAATTACAGATATAGACATGTTTCAAGTGAACGAAAGAAGAAGAAGAAAAAATGAGGCATAGAATGACCACTGTAGATAGTTTTTTGTCTGCCTGTGTCGTTCTAGCTACTCTCCACTTGAGCAGCTGCATTTCTCTTCTTTTCACAGGATGGTGCACTTTTTTAAATTTTTACTGTAGACCGCAAGTTCTTCAAATGTATCATGAAAGCTGAGAACAAATACACATGGATGACAAATGAATTACTTAGATGGATACGGTAAAATGTTGGAAAGATAGGCAGTCAAAAATACTTCAAAAAGATTCATCAATAGACAAAGAAAGACTAACATGTGCAGAACAGCGAAACAATAATGGCAAAGCAACAAAATGCTGATAAATAGTGTAGATGCCACTGCAATAAAAGATAAAATAAATGCACAAGGAATTAAGACATGACAACTAAGAAAAGTCCTTAAAATGGAGGTCGCAACAGTAATACTAAAAATTAAAGTGGAAACATTATATTTGATACAACATAAATACTGACATGAAGATGTACAGAATACATGACAGACTTCGTTTGATAAAAACAACACAGAATACATGACATGACAGACTTCGTTTGATAAAAACTGGAGAAAAAAACAACACAGAATACATGACAGACTTCGTTTGATAAAAACTGATTGCACTGCAAATCAGAAAAAGAAAAAAAACAATGAAATGTGAAAAAGCTGCAGGCACTGACAACAATATAGATATAAAAACTGAAAATAAATTTGGTATGGAAACTATAACATAACTTTTTAATGGCACATGGATCAGGCTACATACCTAAAAATCAAGTTTATACAACTACCTAAGAAGCCCAGGGCAGTGGATTATACAGAACAATAATTTTTATGTGTCACATAACCAAATTACTACAGAAGATAACATCGTGTGCATGAAAGAATTAAAAACAAGATAGACAGAAGTTGGTGAAGAACAATTTGGTTTTAGGGGAAAAAACAAGGAACCAAAGAAGCTATAGGCCTACAATAGTATCAGACGAGTTAAGTTTGTTGCCTCATATCATGAAATATAATTGCGAATAAAACACAAGACAAGGCTAAGGGAGCATCTAGAAAATGATCTGAGAGATGCGTACTACTCACTGCCAAGAAGAGACCGGGTTAGGTACAATCTTTGACTTAGAATTGGTCTGAGAGATGCGTACTACTCGTTGCAGTAAAATTGGACATGTATATGGAAAGAGACTCATGTGCCTGTGATAATATTACTTGCAGATTCTTCTTCTTCAGCGTTCATTCTCAAACTCCAGCTGGATCTCTTGTAACAGGACAATGGTTCTAATACTAACTAGATTTCCAGCGTAGTCCAGAGAATGGAAATGCGCTGTGTCGCCATTTAATTTGCGCGAATAGTCCGACATATCCGTCTTTGGCGAAATTTCATATTGATTCGTTATGTTTTATGGTGGCATGACATTTTAATCACTTATAGAACCATATACTACAACAGCGTGATCAGTATTGTAGAGGTCAAAGACCAAAGGTCATCATGCCACGTGATGTCTAAAAATAACCCATTTATTGTTACTTTGTGGACCTTCCAATTGATTTAGCCACATATTGCCAGGTTGAATATACTTTAAAATTCTGCGCCAATAAACACAATTATATATTAATTTTTTTTGCACATATAACATTATCTATAATAAAGTTGCAAACAGTTTGCATATGTGAATTTACTAATAAAAGAATGTGATATTGTTTAAGGTCAACTTAGAGATCAATTATTTTTTGGCATCTTATGTTAAATATTTGAATCTCCAGTTCTTTTTAAAGAAGAGCTCGCTCATCGCAAACACGGACTTACAACGTGCGTTTGTTTCAGATGAAACATCAAGCACATATCATACGAACGTTGAGGACTGTTATACATTCATCAGGCTTTAATTCAAATCATATAACTGTATAACAAGCAACATTTCATTCATTCGAAGTGCTAACTATTATACTATTTAGCACGGCGCGGAGACGATAGAATGTCAACTGGTGACCTGACCCAGCAGAGAAATTGATCGTCTGAAGTTTAAAAAAAAAAAAAAAGACAAATCAAGATCATTCTTAATTCGCATCATTTTTAGTTCATCACTAAAGATAGACATGGTGAGGACAAACGATATCTACGGAGGATCTAGGGTGTTGACGCCTGTTGCAGAATCAATCGGGATTCCTATTGACCAGGTTCGCATATTAATTATTATTTAATAAAATCGTAGGCGTGCGTTTCAATTTGATCTGCAGTGATTGAATCAATCACTTTGGATTGTGACTAACCCTTTGCAGTTTCAGTTTGCTATGACTGACATTTTATACAAGTTAACAAGTTGACAAACAAATGTTAACCACATATTTGAGTAAAAAATTCCTATCTTGAGCATCAGGTTTGGTCGGTACGGGTACGATAATGATAATAATCCTATATTCAGTACTGTTTGGCCCTTACCGCGATGGTCCCGGTGGAGTAGCCTTGTAGTGAGTAGTTCATCAATGTGAATCATAATCATAGTTAAGTATTCATAGTGAAGTTACTAATCACAGTACTAATATAACTATGGTATTGGCATTACTGAGATGTCAGTGTAACCGATTTATCATGCTTTCTTTATTCATTTGGTCTGCATCTTCCAGTCAGTAAAGTTCACACCTGAGATCTCCACCTCTCATGGGAACTTCCTCGACATATCCTGGTATATGTTGGGACATATATTATACTAATTATTATACCGTCTGCTGCTCATGTAAATAAATGAGTGAGTATCTGCTCTATGCCGTGACGGTTTATCAACTCACTGTGCTCTTAGACTTTGCAGGCCAAAAATGTCCCTGGGTGCAATCATTTTATCTTCTGCATCCATTCTTGTCCATTCAACACCTGTAAATTAGTAGGATGTATCTGAACAGAATGCATTGTGTGATGGTTTAGAACATAACTGCAAATTCTGCTTCTTTTGGCCTGACATACCCAACTTCAGCATTGCTTCTGGGTCACTTTGAGCCTATATGGGATGGGACAGCCACCTCCACCATAACCTCCTTAGTTGTCTCGTATGGTATTGTTGACATCAATATTTTTATGGCACTTTAACCTTCACCGAGCCTTTATCAATCCCAGCTGCCGAGAAACCAAATGGCCGCGCGCGCTTTTGGCGGCCCGGCCCACCCAACGATAATATCGTGAGATTTACACGTACCACAGTCCATGCACATAGCTGGGGACATGCGCAATCGAAGCCGGTACATCCCCCACTTCCGAAATGATCGTTTTTGAGAATGGCTATCTATTCGTAAAAGTTTAAGAACAATTAATCTGACCACATCTGTACATCGGTACGATGCCATGATGATGGATCGGTTTTATAGACCTTTATTTCATTGTATTTCGAATAAAATAACATTGAATCGTGGCTTGAATCATGGATTATTAGGTTATTTAGTTTCACAGCAGTGAATATACAGAATGCAGTGTTGGTTTGGGGACTTGTACGTTTGATATCGAATATTTTGAAGTGGCAGAAAAAATAACTCTAGGCCTAAGCTCAAAGAACGATTTTACTGCAAATCTACAAGTTTTATACAGTTCCCCCGGCTATATTGTGATAATTTCGCAGTGAAAGAACATAAATACAACAGATTTGCGTGATTTAGTTTACAGTGTTGCCAAGGAATTCGATATGTAAGGTAAGTTATTCTTTTTTCTTATTTTTTTCCTCTTTATTTGTTAAAATATATGTTTTTTGTGAGAATCGTCTTTACCACTTTCTCATATGTCTGGTATCACACACACACGTACATAAATTACACCAATATATGCATAATTCAATTCTTTATTTTTATGTGCAAATATTATTTAAATATCTCTAACAACCAAAAAATTATCACATTTTCAAAACAGTCACCATCAATAACGCAAATTTTCAAAAAAGAATCCGGTGGCAGGGAGACGTTTCATATTTTTTAATCTGGCTTGCTAAAGGTTAAATTCCCCAATTGTTGACAAAATATATGGACAGCCCCCAAGATGAAGCTTAAGAGTATTCCGAATAATTGAGCATATCCAAGACATGGATAATACTTTTTTCTTCATCGTTCTTCAGTCAGATATCAGGTTACAGCACCAATAGCTTCAATGAATTGTGTGATTCGCTTCAGGTCATCCATGGAACCCCTCAAGTCTGGAAGTAGTGCAGTCTCAGTAGGCCATATTTTCTCCCTCTCTTCTTGGTAGAGTTGACAGGCATGAAGATGGATAATACTGTCAACAACAAAAATATTTTTTTACCAGACGAGTACAAATATATCATTTCTTATTGATTTTGGCATGCTGATTTCAAATATAATGAAATTCCCCAAATTGGCTCTGATTTTTTTTTTTTAATGCTGAATTTAAATTTCAGTAATACAAATTTCATGTACACTTGTTTAATCTTTGGTAAACAGTTATCCTTTACACTTTAGCATTATAAAAATTGTTATTACAAATTCATTTGTCTTTATTCTTTTTTGTTCATTCTCAAACTCCTGCAAATTAGCAGGATGTAGGCAGGAGAAAGGAAAGCGTTATGTCATGGTTTACAGCATTGCTATGATATCTGCGCCTTTTGGCCTGACACATCCGACTTCAGCATGGCTTCGGGTCACTGACCCTATATGGAATGGGACAGCCAACTCAATCCCATAACCTCCTTAGTCTCCTCTTACAACATGCAATGAAAGTAAACAGTGTTGCTATTCTTTGCTCCTCTCTCGGTCCCCGGCAACACACGGGCGATTCATTTAAGTGATATTCTACCATAAAATGTTAGAGGAAATAAAAAAAACTTGAATTAAAATTCACATATAATATTCTAAAAGGCACATTTGAACCCCAGCCATCATTATTCAGTCGCTGTTCGAGCTCTCTTTGCTTGCTTGTTATATTTATTGGTATTATCGGTTATTGTCATAGTCCAACAGTAATCAACAAGCATTGAAGTGCTTCAATTGCCTTGATAAGTTCTTCATAGTAGCAATGTCTTGGTTCAATGAAATTGTTCACCATGTTCATCACTGACTGCTCCGCAGTTTGACTTAACCTTTAGCAAGCCAGATTAAAAAATACGAAACGTCTCCCTGCCACCGGAATCTTTTTTGAAAATTTGCGTTATTGATGGTGACTGTTTTGAAAATGTGATAATTTTTTGGTTGTTAGAGATATTTAAATAATATTTGCACATAAAAATAAAGAATTGAATTATGCATATATTGGTGTAATTTATGTACGTGTGTGTGTGATACCAGATGTATGAGAAAGTGGTAAAGACGTTTTTCACAAAAAACATATACAAATAAAGAGGAAAAAAATAATAAAAAAAATAACTTACCTTACATATCGAATTCCTTGGCAACACTGTAAACTAAATCACGCAAATCTGTTGTATTTATGTTCTTTCACTGCGAAATTATCACAATATAGCCGGGGGAACTGTATAAAACTTGTAGATTTGCAGTAAAATCGTTCTTTGAGCTTAGGCCTAGAGTTATTTTTTCTGCCACTTCAAAATATTCGATATCAAACGTACAAGTCCCCAAACCAACACGGCATTCTGTATATTCACTGCTGTGAAACTAAATAACCTAATAATTCATGATTCAAGACACTGTTCATTGTTATTCTATTCGAAATACGATGAAATAAAAGTCTATAAAACCGATCCACCATCATTGCATCGTACCGGTGTGCAGATGTGGTCAGATTAATTGCTCTTAAACTTTTACGAATAGCTAGCCATTCTCAAAAACGATCATTTCAGAAGTGGGGGATGTACCGGCTTCGATTGTGCATGTCCCCAGCTATGTGCACGGACTGTGGTACGTGTAAATCTCACGATATTCTCGTTGGGTGGGACGGGCCGCCATTTTGTTTTTCGGTGGCCGGGGTTGATATAGGCTTGGTGAAGGTTAAAAAATACAGGTGAAAATTCAGAAAATGAACTTTTGAAGACATATTGCAGCCTAGACTCTAATACTTCAGAAGATTTTCGACAATTTATTTGTAATTAACACGCATTGTTGACACATATATATCCTACGCATTTCTAACAAATACACTTTTGAGAAGGAAAAATACAATACTTATAACGAAATTTAATCAAAGATAAGATATTTATACACAAAAGTGATGTAATACCTGGTAGGATTGCATCATGTGCTTCTAGTTACATTTTTATTGGTCAGAATCAATAATTCAGTCTACCACAGCTGTTGCATCATGTGTGTCTATATATATATATATATATATATATATATATATATATATATATATATATATATATATATAAATTGTTAAAAATATATTAATATAATTTTTAAAAAGGTGTATGTTTCTAAAAATTTCTAAAAAAAACTGGAGCAAATGAACATTTTTTAATATCCTCAATCCTCATTTTCAGTACCCCAAAATTAGTTGAGATCAACTTTTTTCATTACTGGTATAATTTTGATGTTGACTAGTGTAATTAGAGACAACAAAGAAATTATTGATCCACTACATTTATACATTTCAAGATAACTTCAATTAAAAATTTTGTAGGGCATAGTAGATCTATGAGGTGTACTCAAATGAAATCCACCTGTGCTGCATCACATCACGTGAGAAGCGTAAAGACGTCATAACTGATGTAATAAGTTCACATCTATGAGAAAATGGTCACATGGTCATTCTCTTTGTATGTTTAGTGTCCTGTGCAGGTGGCTCACAACATAGCTGATGTAATTAATGAATCTGTTCAAATTTTACCAACGAGCAATGATTTAGTTTCTTACAGCCAAAGGATGTCGGCCAACCAACATTCATCAAAGAATTCAGGTGGAGTATGGTGGAAAATGTGGTTTGAAGAAAATAGTGAAGGATTGGGCAAGAATGTTTTGGGAATGGGGAGAAGTAAGAAATGATCTTTAGCAGCATGGGCATGTTTCATTCGAACATGCCTCGTATATCTTATTTCCTTCCTGTCTGGATTCAAGCTCTAATTTTACTACGAGTGGAAAAATTATGAGAAATTAATGGACTTTTTAATTTATAATTTTTCAGATAAACTTTCTGGCCTGTCAGGTTGTTGCTCTGTGTTTCGCTTTCCCATTTAGAACGTATCTTTCTGCGGAGAAGGTAGGAACAACGACTAGGCACATTATTGAAGCTATTGTTGGAGTACTGCTCACCTTCTACTGCTTTGGACAGTAAGTTTAGATAGGCATATCATTTTTTGTATATTTTTGTTTGCGTTTGTTCTCAAACTCCCACTGAATCTCTCTTGTAGCAGGACAATAGTCCTAGATTTCTGCAGGATGTAATGCATTGTGTCACTGTTTTATTTGCGGTATTGCCCTGACACATTTAACTTTGGCATGGTAACTAATACTTTCTGTCTTTACAACTTCCATAAGGATGTAGTCCAGTGGATGTAATGTGTTGGGGTAAATGTTGAGAGGAGTCTCAAAAGCACTGATGTGCATGATGTGACACAGCTTTAGAGAATGTAGCACTGAATCAGAATCCATGAAAATATTCTGCAAACAGTGGCTAGCTGATGAGATTGTGCAAATGGTACACTGTGCCTACTTCCACTAGCCCAAATGCTATCGTCTATGCATTCCTTGGATAACTAAATGTCCAGCAGCTTATTTACCATAAGTCTTACAGGTTCTTTAGATGAAAAGGTCATAACTCATCACGATCTCATGCCAGTTAAAACAAACTATTTCAATGTATAAGACTACATTAAACTAAACAATAACTCCTCCCACATGTCCATCTATTTCAATGTATAAGACTACATCAAGCTAAACAATAACTCCTTCCACCATGTCCATCTATTTCAATGTATAAGACTACATCAAGCTAAATAACACCTCCCACATGTCCATCTATTTCAATGTATAAGACTACATTAAACTAAACAATAACTCCTCCCACATGTCCATCTATTTTAATGTATAAGACATCAAACTAAACAATAACACCTCCCACATGTCCATCTATTTCAATGTATAGGACTACATCAAGCTAAACAATAATTCCTCCCACCATGTCCATCTATTTCAATGTATAAGACTGCATCAAACTAAACAATAACACCTCCCATGATGTCCATCTATTTCAATGTATACGACTACATCAAGCTAGACAAGAACTATCACCATGTCCAGGTAATCAAAACACTTTATATGGAAGTCTTATTACAAATTATACAGATTTACAAACTGGCATGGGCTACAGAGGAGTGGAAACTGGCAGTCTAGAGGAAGAAGAGCTAAACCAATATATGTGATTGATACATGGGAACCCCTTTATAGCACATAGATTTATAACAATATTTTATTTTATATATTGTTTTATATATTGTTTATTTTATATATATATAGAGACAAGTTAAATGACAATATATGTATATTTATAACAAAATTCCTTACTTAACAACACTTCAGAAATCTTTAATTAGTTTAATCTTTGTTGAGTATAGCAATTTGTGTTCTTACAATAAATATTTCATGATCTGGACCAATTTGTTGTTTAGGGATTAGGGATTTCACTGTATTACTGTTCCAATCGCACACAAACCATATTCTATACTGATAATAAAAAAAAAAATATTATAATATATATTGACTTCCACAGTCAAATCTGGCATCTCCTTGCACAGTCTCTGGTCAGTTATGCATTCCTGGCATATGGGGGGAAGAAATTTAGCCATGCTTTGGTGTTTGGCTTCTCAATGCTGTACCTGTCTGCATGCCACATTTATCGGCAAATCTATGACTATGGAGGATATACATTGGACATTACTGGGTGAGTATAGGAAGTTTGGTGAAGTTGCTTGCCACTCGTGTTCTCTGTGCAGAGTAGTAGAATGTTAGTTGCTGCTTCAGATTGGTATTCTGATTCGCCCAAGTGTTACCGGGGCCCAAGAGGTGAGCAAAGAATAGAAACACTTTATTTGTGATGCATGTCATAAGAGGTTATTAAGGAAGTTATGGGGTGGAGTTGGCTGTTCCATCCCATATTGGGTCAAAGTGACTCAAATTCATGCTGAAGTCGGATGTGTCAGGCTGAACGGTGCAGATATTGCAGCAATTATGTAAACCATGACACAACATGTTACATTCTCCAGACTATATCCTGCTAATTTGCAGGAGTTTGATAATGAGCACAGAAGTTTCTTCTGGCTAACATTATGATGGGGGTATCTCCAGAGTTTTTTTCAATGTCCAGATGACTAGTTACCTCAGAAGGACAATTAGTGTACAAAGCCAAAATTGGGCAGTCAAATAACATAGTTCAACTGTTTTGCCAGGATCTATAAGTGGAGACATGAATAATAATTCCGTTGTCTGCCATGCATGTAATAAAGAGTTGATTAATGAGGATTAGTGTGGGATTGGATACCGAAGCTAAAAATGTGAATTATAAAATGCTACATATTCTATATTGATGTATGGCTCTGAAACATGGACATGGAACAAAAATAACCAGAAGACAGAATTGATGCCTTTGAGATGTAGAATATAGAAAAATACGGAGAACTTTGTGGAAAGAGAGGAAAATGAACAAAGAGGTTATAACACTTTGTATGAAAAAATAATAATTGAAAGAAATAAAGATGTAACAGATTAAGTATTTTGGACATGTCAGATATGACACCTTGTTGAAGACCTTACTTGAGCAAAAACGAGGGGAGGTGAGCAAGAGTCAGAGATACAAATAGGAGAGAAACATCATGAAATGGACAGGTTACAGTCGGACAGAGTGTACCATCAAGGCAAGAGACGGGATGGGATGTTGGAGCCGACCTTCATTGTGAAGATGGCACTTAATGATGATGATTGATACCGATCTGGTAGGACAGTTTCTCAACCTCATGACCTTTATGGGTGCAAAATTTGGTGTGATTACTATGATGTATCATATGTAGTGCTGTCATCGTGTGCTATGTTGTGTTCATGATAAAGACCTTTTGACCACAACATCATTTTGTGTGATTTCCTGTGACCTTTTAGGGATTCACACAATTTCATAATCCTGTATTTTCAGTTTGTTGGATCATAATTTTGCTGCAGTTTTATCTATTGTCAGTTTCATGAATGTTGTAAGATGCAACTAAGGAGGTTTAGTGTGGAGTTAGATGTCCTACCCCATGAAGGTGCAAATTCAAGTACCATCTACAAGAAGGTTGGGTAGAATGTGGACAGAGCTGTAAGCAATATAAGGAATTGTAAGGACAATTGAAGAGTTTGAAGACCTATTCTCCACAGTGACTGCAAGTTGAATAGATAGATGAAATAAGAGCAGTACTGACTTTGAAGTCAAGGTAGTTTTCACAGTTTACAGAAGTTTACTTCCAGGTATGTTCAGTTCCCTAGTCTATGTGTCTGAAAGTATCATTCATGATCTGAATCAGTGTGTTTTGAACGGACACTTTTTGATGTGGGACTGAGCACCTTTATAGTTGTATATAGTGCAGATACTTTGATTTTAGCTAGTCTTTTACATGCGAAGTCGGATGTGTTGGGCTATTGGTACAAATAAAAACATAACAGTGCATCTCCGTTCTCTGGATTACTACATTCTGCTGGAAGTCTAGTAGGAATATTGTGCTGGTACAAGGGAGATGCATTTTTTTATCATCCTCAAACTCCTTCAGATTGGCAGGATGTAGTCCGGAGAATGAAATTCATTGTGCCAGCTCTCAAACTCCTGCAGATTGGCAGGATGTAGTCCAGAGAATGGAATGCGTTGTGCCAGCTCTCACACTTCTGCAAATTGACAGGATGTAATTTGAAGCATTGTGCGATGATTTACAGCTTAGCTGTTATATGTATTCCTTTCAGCTTGACACATCCTATGTAGCATTGCTTCTGGGTCACTTTGTCCCTCTATGGGATGGAACAGCTACACTCCTTAACTACCTTTTATGACATTTGTGGTAGATGACAGTGTTACTATTCTTTGAACCCTGTCAACATATGGGCGTTTGGTTACTTTTATTCATAAATATGACTTGCTCTTGCCGATGTGTTTATGGGAAAACAAAATATTCTAACGCAATGTGCCATGCATTTTGTCAAAGGTTTTATAAAATCACTACAGCCTAATAATTATGGGTTTATCACTACACTCTGAATAGGATGTGTTACCAATTTTAAAATAAAAACATATTCCTCTTTTTTTTTCAATAACATATGCTGAGTTGATGCGCTAATGAAAAGAATCAGGTTGCCAGAAATATGCTATTTCATGGCCATATTTAATAAATATTACCATCTTTATCACTGACCATGAAATTTACAATATGGTAATTTTTTTATTTATGGTCAATTCAAAAATATACTAGAAATTATGAGTTTGGCTGCATTTTTCCTGAAGTTTGATTGTAATAATCAGTTGATGCTATCTGGCAACCTAAAGACCTCTACTTGTGTTTAATGTCTTGATCTTTATGTTCAGCCCTCTAATGATACAGACACAGAAACTTACCAGCTTAGCATTCGCTCTTCATGATGGAAGGTTCAAAGATCAATCGACTCTATCGAAAGATCAAAAGGAGCAGGCAGTAAGGTATGACATTGCTATTATTACAAGCCGAAACATTCGCATTCTAATAACATTATATTTGTATATATGGGTAATTTATTGTGTTCCCTGTATCTGAATAGCTAAAACACCAGTATCACAATCTTGAGTGATCAGGTTGATAGGTTTGGAATTGGCAACACTGATATGTGCCCCTCTGAACAATCTCCAGAAAACAGCATATTTTACAGAAATTTCCACTGTACTACACCACAGGAAGAAAACTGGCAATCTGAAACAGCTCTGGACAAGGTCCACTGTCCTGTTTCAGGACTGGTGACCACAGTATAGTTTATTGATGAAATCCATATCAGCGTCCGACTTTGGCTGTAGAAAAAAGAAGCTGGTCTAGTAAAGTGTCCCTATTATCACAACTACAATCCTCCCATCACATTTTTGTCAAGATAACGTTTAGTTACAAAGTGATGTACTGAGTCTCTATGACTGCCATCCCCTTGTCGAATGATATTGTCTAAAGCAGGGTGGGAAGGAAACTATTTTGAATTGACAATACAAATTCAGTACATGGGATCTGCCAAAGATGGAGGTGTCGGGCCAGTGGTGAAAATAAAACAGACAACGAATCTACGTTCTGCTGGAAATCTAGTATGACCATTGTCCTGCTACAAGGGAGATCAAAGTGACTCAGAAGACGTGCATATAACTCAGTAAACATGACAATGATTTCCGTTCTATTCTGCTAATCTGTAGGAGTTTGAGAATAAATCAAGAAAAATAATCTCTATGTGCTAACAATAGTGTCTGCAATGGAACATATAATGGTAATGTGTTGCTAGTAAACAATTAAATATTTGACTAAAACGTTGATGTCTACAAAGTCTAGATCTGCTTTGATGTACCTTACCACATCAATTTAGTACAAGTACCTCTTTATGATCAGAATTTTTCTAATTGTGTCAAGGCTGTTTAAATTAAATAACGTGTGTGTTATTTATTCTTGTTTATGTATTTCTAATTTTATATCTGCCAATTTTCATCAAAGACGGATGTGTCGGGCCATTGGTGCACATAAAACAGCAACACAATGCATTTCTATTCTCTGAACTACATCCTTCTGGAAATCTAGTAGGACCATTGTCTTCCTACAAGAGAGTTCCAGCAGGAGTTGAATGTTGAAGAAGAACATCTGTCAGTTTATTTTTTATTATAAATGGAAAGGCTCATAATGTTTTACGTCTTCGTGGACCCCTTGAGAATACACAGTGGACCACAGTTAAGAACCGCTGATCTAACTTATACAACATATAAGTTAAAATGTGTATTTCCTATGAATGAAATCACAGCACTTATTAATTTTAATGTAATCTTAATCACTACACGATAGTTGTAATCAGTATTATCTATCTTCAATCAATGTAAGATAGCCCTAATCCCTACATGATAGTCGTGATGATAATGCCTTGTAGCTGCCCACTGTATTGGTCATGTGATGTATTCCTTCCAGAACGTTGTCTTCCCAATGAACTCTCTGAACCTCTCTCTGTCTTGGGCGATGTGGCTTGCATTTTCTGGCGATGTATTCATGTTATCTTTAATGTCGTCAGTCGTCTTCTTGGTCTGCCCTTTCTCCTCTACCAGGTACTTTTCCATCCATTCCCCACTGTATTACCATAGTATAAACTAATATGTTGTTAATCTTTCATCATCTGTTTCGAGGAATAGACAACCTATAACACTGTCTACAGTTCTGGAGGTCAGCTCTATTTACTAATAACCCTGTTATATGTGATGGGGGAATACTGTATACCTACTGGTCTAGACACAGTGCTATATATCAATTATATTAGGCATTTAAAACAATTAAAAACATCAGGTTTGTTGATAACATATGCTCCTTGGGGAGCTGAAGGATGTATAGATAGAAAACAATTATATTGTTTCATGAATCAATTTTGTTTATTCCCTCACTCAGAAAACTTCCCAGTGTCCTGCAGTATATGAGCTTCATGTTTTACTTTCATGGCATCATGGTCGGACCTCTGGCCTTCTACAATGACTACATAGCATTTATTGATGGAACAAACTTCAATAAACCGGGTTCAACAAATGTAAGTCTTGCTTAGATTATCACTGTTTTGTTGTCATATGAGAAACCAGATGTCATGTATCATGTCGGACCTCCTGCTTCAGCAATTATTATATAGCATTTATTAATGGAACACACTTCAGCAATGATTATAGCATTTATTAACCTTAGACATGCTGTGTTTACAATTACGCAATTTCTCTTCTGCCACTACCTGCAGCGGAATTGGTTTTCGGAAATGTTACACAATCGTCGGTGGCTGTTTTGAAATCGCGATAACTTTTTTGTTGTTACAGATATTTAAATAATATTTGCACATATAAATAAAGAATTAAATTCTGCATATATTGGTGTACGTTTTGTTTGTATGTGTGTGATACGAGGTGTGAGAAAGTGATAAAGACAGATTTAGACCTATCTAGGCGTACCGTATTTTTGATCAATCGACAGCTGTGAAATCTATTGACTATTATATATTTTACATACTGGAAACCTTGTGGCATATTTTAAATAATGAATACGAAAATTTCATTGAATATACGATGATAGTAAAGTATAATAAACTCAATTCGCTGTCATGTCGCTTCGTTGCGATGCAGATGACTACAAATTGCTAAAATTTCCATTTAAAAATCACTTGACATCATATCCCCGCCATCTTAACAAAATGACAATAAATTTTCTTCTCAATGTTGCCACAACATTCTGTCAAAAAGTTACAGATCTCGATTTATTCATTCGATTTCGGGTTTAGCGAAAGTCAAGACATGACACAATTCCGGCGGATTGCCCCGCCCAAATTGTAAACACAGAGTGCTAAAGGTTATTGGAATACACCTCAACAATGATTATATAGCATTTATTAATGGAACACACTTCAACAAATGTAAGTGTTGCACAGGTTATCAGTTTTGGGTTCTATCCCATTATTTTCTGTATTAATACGGATTTCGAGCCCCTCCAAAAAAAAAACCACCAAAATTTAAAAATAAAAAAAATAAAAAGGGCCTAGAGATAACATGCACACGAGTGCACCGTCTGGTGCTCCATAGCTGGTCGAGCATCAGGGTCAGTGAACCACAGCTGGCCAAGACCCTCAGTACACTTCCACGCAGTGGGCCTGGAAACAGGAGTGCAGCAACCCTGCCTGGCCAAGTACTAGGGATCGAAGATACGGGAATGCCAACCCGGCCTGAAAAAATGCTGGCTGAAGACGGATGTGTCAGGTCAAAAAACATAGATAATGCAGCTTGCTGTAAAACATGACACAACGCAGATCACCCTCATACGTCCTTCTCCGGACGGTCAGAGGAATGCTTTCAGAGGGTCCGCTGCAAGGCGTACGACGAAGAAGAAAAAATTAAAAAATTTTTTTGGAAAAGAAAGATCATTTGGTGTTAAATTTCCTAGTAATTATTACTAATGCTGACTTTTTATCCCACAAGCTCATATTGAGGTGCAAAAAAAAATATTTAGTGGGTTTTTTTTGTTGCTGTATTTTTGCTGCTAAGTATGAATGTTTTTTTTTATTGAAATACAGAAATAAATTAAGAATACAGATTTATGGAAAAATAAGTTGACAGCTATACAGTTGGAGTTTGAGAATGAATGCAGAAGAGGAGGAAGATAGTTACGGCAGTCAAGATTGATGGCAAGAGAGACAAAGGATGACAGTGTAAGAAAATATTAGTTTAACATGGCAATTTCTTCTTCAGAGATCATTCTTAAATTCCTGCTGGATCTCTCTTGTAGCAGGACAGTGGTCCTACTAGATTTTCAGCAGGATGTAGTCCAGAGAACGGAAATGCATTGTGTCACCGTTTTATTTGTCTCCAGTGGTGCAAAGAGTTCAAGATCCTGATACAATGTTTAAAAAACACAAATTGAACATTAAACTGAACAAAAAAGAATATAGTAGAGTTATAGTAGAAAGATAGAAAGAGTTAGAGAGCCTTGATCCTCCGTGCCAGTCGGCACTGCACCAATAATGATAATGAACACTATATTACTTAATGTGTTCATTTGTCAAACGTTTTCATCCCATTTCAAATGTGTAGTAGTCTGTAGTATTCTGGTTGTCCCTTTCAGTGCTTTCATACAACAGCAAAGAAGATATAACAATTTTCATTTCTTTTTCTATATCTTTATCTTTGGTAGACTGGCAGCTCAAGAAGACACCCTGCAGATGGCCTGAATGTAAGTACAAAACTTCCTGTGTAACTTAATTTCACTTTATATATTGAAGTTAAGATGTAAGTATTAATTTGTAATCTTAATGTTCATTATTTTCAATATTACTATTAATTAATTTTCAACATTCAATTAATCAAACCCGTACCCTATTTAAGGGCATAAGCAACAGACAAATTCTCTTAGGTTTACTATGTCCTTAGATTTCTACTCCGGGTCCTTCCATGTGATATGTCATTATCACTGAGAACTGTTGTTGACTCTCTTCTCCACGTTGTTCTAGGACTTCCCTCTTTTCTCTTTCCCTGTAGATTTCATGCCAGTGTCGTCTCTTATAATAGTTTTCTTCCTCAGAGTTTATCCAGTTCATTTCTTAGACAGTATTTATAGGAACAAGGACACTCACTGTTCTCATCCAAACCTGTTTTGGTTCCGAACATTGTAATATTTGTTTTTATTTGCGTTTGTTCTCAAACTTCCACCGGGTCTCACTTATAGCAGTACAGTGGTTCTACTAGATGATGATGATTCAATCCTTTGCTGTGAGAAGGGAGCTTTTGACAGCCTATAGCCCTTCTGGTGAATGCAAAGGTTCTCCTCAGCAGTGCTGCAGTTGTGTGTAGTAGGAAGTGGTGGTAGTAGTTCTTGTCGTATGTCTGTTATTTTTGGGTACTGCAGTAGTAAATGTTCTGCCTCTTGTATGTTACAGTGTTTGCAATTTGGTTTATGTGATGAATTTATTCTGTTCAGGTGTTTATTAATGGTTTGTGACCTGTTCTTAGCTGAAACTCTGGTTTGCTCCTACTAGATATCCAGCAGGATGTAGGTCAAAGAACAAAAATATGCTGTGTTGCAGTATTATTTACGCAAATTGTCTGACGCATTCAACTTTAGCATCGGTAACTAAATGATTTTATCACTTCCACTGAACGGTGGATGTTTGTAACCATATCGCTAGAAATAGGTCAGCCATATGAGAGAACTTGTATACTTACACGCTGGTCACCAGGCTCAAAACTAACTACTGTCACAAGTGTTTGACTTTCTGCTGTTGTCTAGTTTCTATTGACATAGAAATATATGCATACTGTTGATTATTTTTCCGCATCTGACCATTCAAAAAATTTCTGGCACTGCTGTCATATAAATTTATGTAGGATTGTAATTGCTGTTTGTTGAATGATCTTCCCAATGAGACATTATTTTATATCAACAGAGAGTTGTCCTGAAGAAGCTAGTCATTGCCTCAGCTTGTTGTGTTGGTATGATGGTCTTGCCAGGATTGTTCTTCCCCCCTGAAAAACTGAATAGTAAGTTGCTTAAATTGTTTGTTTGCATTCAGTCTTGCTTAATCATCAAGAATTTTGTGTGATTTCCGTCATGGAGTGGGAAATAGCTGTACAACCGTTCAATTTGCGCCATATAGGCCTAAGACATCTGATTTCTGCATGTTTTTAATTTGGGTGAACTTCCCTAGCCTATGACAGACTTCCTATCTGTTGCCAGGCAACAGATGTGTATCAATTCTATGCTGTGATGGTTTATCACCCACTGTGCCCTTGAATTTTACAGATCAAACCATGTCCATGTGGAAGTCTTGAGTCTCTACACGTCTAGGAGCACCGGGGGACATATGCTGCTTCTTTTCCACAAGACACTTGGAAGTAACTAGAAGCTTGTTCTTGAGCTAAACATTCCTTTAGTTATTGTTTCTATTTAGCGTTTTCTCCATTTTATTTGCACATGACGCTGCTCTGTAGCATTTTACTAACCTCTATTTGTACTCAATATGTTAGCCGTATATCTCCAGAGACTTGCACATAGTTCTCGATGTTTGTACCATCTACCCATATCAGGATATTGACATTGGGTGCCCCTCTCCCCCAAATGCATCTGAATTTTGCTGACTGAGCCGAAATGCCTGCCCCACTCTGTGTATGACAGTGCTGCTGTATGTATTGGCACAGAGGTGTGGAAAATATTGTCTTATTTTGCAGCCAATTCTCATTCCGTCTACAGCCCCCAAGGATATGATCCCTAAAAGTGTTGGCTATGAACACAGTATAAGCCGCTGTATTCCTGTTTCCAGGCTGCACCACTATCAGGTATTTTTAGGATCTTGGTTATCTACTAACCCTCTGTCCGCACAAGAGCAATGCGGAACCCTTTGCACTCCCCAGTTTCTTAAATCAATGATAATAATAATAAGATACATAACCTGTCAGGATCGTGGAGATGCCGACTGATGACATCAGCAGAAAAAGCTTTGAAAAAGAGAAGGTACAACAGGTCACTATGATGACAGCGATATTGTTACTATATTTATTATATATATGGAAAATGTTGCAGAAAAATTCTAAAAATACCATGGATAAAAATGATCAGCAATGTAGCCATCCTGAGAAAAAAATAAATGTAAAGGAAAACTGTCTAAACAGCATAGTTCTTTCCAGAAAACTACAATATTTTGGCCAGTTCAAACGGAAAGACAACTATGAAGACCATAATAGAGGGGATGATGCCAGGGAGATGAACAAGAAGTTGGATGTTAAATATCAAAGACCATCTGAACATGACACTAACAGAAGCAGGAAGATTGGCTCAAGATTGACAGGTGTTTTGAACAGGTGTGATGACTGCTATTTCCTGTTTAACCTCACTATTCATCTCAATGTTATTGGATGTACTGTGGTGTGGTGGAAGACGTGTTGACTAAGTTGTGAGGCGATTGGGTGCCATCTGAGCAGACATGGTTCAAATTTCATTTTCTGCATGATTTTTCTATATAGTGATACGGAGGTTTTGACAGTGGAACAAAAGTAACAATATTTGTACTGGGTTGAGAAGGTTATCAACGAGAAGGATGTTTGTCAGTGCAGTAGTTTCTTGACATAAAAACCAGTCTTTGTAAAACTTGTGGGCAGAGAGAAAAGGTGAGAATTTTGCCATGCTGGTGATGACAGATTTTTGGCATCCTCAGAATATGGGCAGCATCATCGATAAGGAGTTCATTGAGAACCTCTAGTGTTTGTTTTTGCTCTTAAGCAAGCTAAATTGAAGAGTGAGCCATCAGGTGTTGTGCAGATTGAAATATCACCAGCGAAATCATTCATCACGTATCCACGGACAGTGAAGAAGAGGATGGAAACAAGTTCGCAACCTTGTTTGACCTCACTATTCACCTCTACAAGAGTTGTTGGATGTGCTGTGATCAGATTGTGTTATTGGCTCTCATGTCTTCTTGGAAAGAGACAATCATAACAGTTTTTGTGAGTATTTATTGCTAACTTTCTATACATGGATATTTATTGGCATAATAATTAACTGTAAACCTTCCAATTTTTTCAGCTGCAGAATATTACAGTATGAACTTTTTACAGCGGATGATCTTTGTATTGGGTGTGCTGACGTTGGCGAGACAGAAGTACTACTTTGCCTGGATTCTAGGTAATTGTCTGTAGGTGTTTTTTTGTTGTTGTTGAGAGGGGTAGGGGGAAGCATTCATTCTCAAACTCCTGCCTGGTTTCACTTGTAGCAGGACAATGGTCCTTCTAGATTTCCAGCAGGATGTAGTCCAGGGAATGGACATGTGTTGTTTTATTTCCATCATTGACCTGACTCATCGCTAGTAGGCCAGTCGTACGAGAGAAGTGGTTCCCATAGTACATGCTGGTCACCATCCTCAAAGTTTTCCGTGAGTAAACTTGCTTGACTTTTTTCCGCTGTCTGCACGCCACTATCATAATCTGGGGGAAATTTCCTTTTTATCTGCACAATGTCTCAAGAAACTCAAGTTCTCAGGAATATGAGACTACCCTGTCTTGTCCTTACAGCATACGGCCACATTGAATCAAACAGTTGTATAAGACTTGCAGAATGCTTTGGAAAAACTTCCCCTGAAAAAAAGGAATGACTTCTGGATCACTTTGACCGTCTACGGGATAAGACAGTTGGTTCCACCCCAAACCTTGTTAATCGCCTCCTACGACAAGTGTGTAGCAGGTAACAGTGTGGCTATTCTTTTCAGACTCTGACAACATACAGGCTAATTTAAAGTGTACATTCAGATTGATATAGATTGTATACAAATAATATTCTAGCTTGTATCAGACAGACATTTACTCAGCTTGTATCAGACATATACTCAGCTTGTATCAGACATATACTCAGCTTGTATCAGACATATACTCAGCTTGTATCAAACATTTACTCAGCTTGTATCAGACATTTACGCAGCTTGTATCAGACAGACATTTACTCAGCTTGTATCAGACATTTACGCAGCTTGTATCAGACATTTACGCAGCTTGTATCAGACAGACATTTACTCAGCTTGTATCAGACATTTACTCAGCTTGTATCAGACATTTACTCAGCTTGTATCAGACATTTACTCAGCTTGTATCAAACATATACTCAGGTTGTATCAGACAGACATTTACTCAGCTTGTATCAGACATTTACTCAGCTTGTATCAGACAGACATTTACTCAGCTTGTATCAGACATTTACTCAGCTTGTATCAGACATTTACGCAGCTTGTATCAGACATTTACTCAGCTTGTATCAGACAGACATTTACTCAGCTTGTATCAGACATTTACTCAGCTTGTATCAGACATTTACGCAGCTTGTATCAGACATTTACTCAGCTTGTATCAGACAGACATTTACTCAGCTTGTATCAGACATTTACTCAGCTTGTATCAGACAGACATTTACTCAGCTTGTATCAGACATTTACTCAGCTTGTATCAGACAGACATTTACTCAGCTTGTATCAGACAGACATTTACTCAGCTTGTATCAGACATATACTCAGCTTGTATCAGACATTTACTCAGCTTGTATCAGACATTTACTCGGCTTGTATCAGACATTTACACAGCTTGTATCAGACAGACATTTACTCAGCTTGTATCAGACATTTACTCAGCTTGTATCAGACATTTACTCAGCTTGTATCAGACATTTACTCAGCTTGTATCAGACATTTACTCAGCTTGTATCAGACATTTACGCAGCTTGTATCAGACAGACATTTACTCAGCTTGTATCAGGCATTTACTCAGCTTGTATCAGACAGACATTTACTCAGCTTGTATCAGACAGACATATACTCAGCTTGTATCAGACATTTACTCAGCTTGTATCAGACATTTACTCAGCTTGTATCAGACATTTACGCAGCTTGTATCAGACAGACATTTACTCAGCTTGTATCAGACATTTACTCAGCTTGTATCAGACATTTACTCAGCTTGTATCAGACATTTACGCAGCTTGTATCAGACAGACATTTACTCAGCTTGTATCAGACATACTCAGCTTGTATCAGACAGACATTTACTCAGCTTGTATCAGACATTTACTCAGCTTGTATCAGACATTTACTCAGCTTGTATCAGACATATACTCAGCTTGTATCAGACAGACATTTACTCAGCTTGTATCAGACATTTACTCAGCTTGTATCAGACAGACATTTACTCAGCTTGTATCAGACATTTACTCAGCTTGTATCAGACATTTACTCAGCTTGTATCAGACATTTACTCAGCTTGTATCAGACATTTACTCAGCTTGTATCAGACATTTACTCAGCTTGTATCAGACATTTACTCAGCTTGTATCAGACATTTACTCAGCTTGTATCAGACATTTACTCAGCTTGTATCAGACATTTACTCAGCTTGTATCAGACATTTACTCAGCTTGTATCAGACATTTACTCAGCTTGTATCAGACATTTACTCAGCTTGTATCAGACATTTACTCAGCTTGTATCAGACATTTACTCAGCTTGTATCAGACATTTACTCAGCTTGTATCAGACATTTACGCAGCTTGTATCAGACAGACATTTACTCAGCTTGTATCAGACATTTACTCAGCTTGTATCAGACAGACATTTACTCAGCTTGTATCAGACATTTACTCAGCTTGTATCAGACATTTACTCAGCTTGTATCAGACATTTACTCAGCTTGTATCAGACATTTACTCAGCTTGTATCAGACATTTACTCAGCTTGTATCAGACATTTACTCAACTTGTATCAGACATTTACTCAGCTTGTATCAGACATTTACTCAGCTTGTATCAGACATTTACTCAGCTTGTATCAGACATTTACTCAGCTTGTATCAGACATTTACTCAGCTTGTATCAGACATTTACTCAGCTTGTATCAGACATTTACTCAGCTTGTATCAGACATTTACTCAGCTTGTATCAGACATTTACTCAGCTTGTATCAGACATTTACTCAGCTTGTATCAGACATTTACTCAGCTTGTATCAGACATTTACTCAGCTTGTATCAGACATTTACGCAGCTTGTATCAGACAGACATTTACTCAGCTTGTATCAGACATTTACTCAGCTTGTATCAGACAGACATTTACTCAGCTTGTATCAGACATTTACTCAGCTTGTATCAGACATTTACTCAGCTTGTATCAGACATTTACTCAGCTTGTATCAGACATTTACTCAGCTTGTATCAGACATTTACTCAGCTTGTATCAGACATTTACTCAGCTTGTATCAGACATTTACTCAGCTTGTATCAGACATTTACTCAGCTTGTATCAGACATATACTCAGCTTGTATCAGACATTTACTCAGCTTGTATCAGACATATACTCAGCTTGTATCAGACAGACATTTACTCAGCTTGTATCAGACATTTACTCAGCTTGTATCAGACATATACTCAGCTTGTATCAGACATTTACTCAGCTTGTATCAGACATATACTCAGCTTGTATCAGACATATACTCAGCTTGTATCAGACAGACATTTACTCAGCTTGTATCAGACATATACTCAGCTTGTATCAGACAGACATTTACTCAGCTTGTATCAGACATATACTCAGCTTGTATCAGACAGACATTTACTCAGCTTGTATCAGACATTTACTCAGCTTGTATCAGACAGACATTTACTCAGCTTGTATCAGACATATACTCAGCTTGTATCAGACATATACTCAGCTTGTATCAGACATTTACTCAGCTTGTATCAGACATATACTCAGCTTGTATCAGACATATACTCAGCTTGTATCAGACAGACATTTACTCAGCTTGTATCAGACATATACTCAGCTTGTATCAGACAGACATTTACTCAGCTTGTATCAGACAGACATTTACTCAGCTTGTATCAGACATTTACTCAGCTTGTATCAGACATATACTCAGCTTGTATCAGACATTTACTCAGCTTGTATCAGACATATACTCAGCTTGTATCAGACATATACTCAGCTTGTATCAGACATATACTCAGCTTGTATCAGACAGACATTTACTCAGCTTGTATCAGACATATACTCAGCTTGTATCAGACAGACATTTACTCAGCTTGTATCAGACATTTACTCAGCTTGTATCAGACATTTACTCAGCTTGTATCAGACAGACATTTACTCAGCTTGTATCAGACATTTACTCAGCTTGTATCAGACATTTACTCAGCTTGTATCAGACATTTACTCAGCTTGTATCAGACATTTACTCAGCTTGTATCAGACATATACTCAGCTTGTATCAGACATATACTCAGCTTGTATCAGACAGACATTTACTCAGCTTGTATCAGACATATACTCAGCTTGTATCAGACAGACATTTACTCAGCTTGTATCAGACATTTACTCAGCTTGTATCAGACATTTACTCAGCTTGTATCAGACAGACATTTACTCAGCTTGTATCAGACATTTACTCAGCTTGTATCAGACAGACATTTACTCAGCTTGTATCAGACATTTACTCAGCTTGTATCAGACATTTACTCAGCTTGTATCAGACATTTACTCAGCTTGTATCAGACATTTACTCAGCTTGTATCAGACATTTACTCAGCTTGTATCAGACATTTACTCAGCTTGTATCAGACATTTACTCAGCTTGTATCAGACATTTACTCAGCTTGTATCAGACATTTACTCAGCTTGTATCAGACATTTACTCAGCTTGTATCAGACATTTACTCAGCTTGTATCAGACATTTACTCAGCTTGTATCAGACATTTACTCAGCTTGTATCAGACATTTACGCAGCTTGTATCAGACAGACATTTACTCAGCTTGTATCAGACATTTACTCAGCTTGTATCAGACAGACATTTACTCAGCTTGTATCAGACATTTACTCAGCTTGTATCAGACATTTACTCAGCTTGTATCAGACATTTACTCAGCTTGTATCAGACATTTACTCAGCTTGTATCAGACATTTACTCAGCTTGTATCAGACATTTACTCAGCTTGTATCAGACATTTACTCAGCTTGTATCAGACATATACTCAGCTTGTATCAGACATTTACTCAGCTTGTATCAGACATATACTCAGCTTGTATCAGACAGACATTTACTCAGCTTGTATCAGACATTTACTCAGCTTGTATCAGACATATACTCAGCTTGTATCAGACATTTACTCAGCTTGTATCAGACATATACTCAGCTTGTATCAGACATATACTCAGCTTGTATCAGACAGACATTTACTCAGCTTGTATCAGACATATACTCAGCTTGTATCAGACAGACATTTACTCAGCTTGTATCAGACATATACTCAGCTTGTATCAGACAGACATTTACTCAGCTTGTATCAGACATTTACTCAGCTTGTATCAGACAGACATTTACTCAGCTTGTATCAGACATATACTCAGCTTGTATCAGACATATACTCAGCTTGTATCAGACATTTACTCAGCTTGTATCAGACATATACTCAGCTTGTATCAGACATATACTCAGCTTGTATCAGACAGACATTTACTCAGCTTGTATCAGACATATACTCAGCTTGTATCAGACAGACATTTACTCAGCTTGTATCAGACAGACATTTACTCAGCTTGTATCAGACATTTACTCAGCTTGTATCAGACATATACTCAGCTTGTATCAGACATTTACTCAGCTTGTATCAGACATATACTCAGCTTGTATCAGACATATACTCAGCTTGTATCAGACAGACATTTACTCAGCTTGTATCAGACATATACTCAGCTTGTATCAGACAGACATTTACTCAGCTTGTATCAGACATATACTCAGCTTGTATCAGACAGACATTTACTCAGCTTGTATCAGACATTTACTCAGCTTGTATCAGACATTTACTCAGCTTGTATCAGACAGTCATTTACTCAGCTTGTATCAGACATTTACTCAGCTTGTATCAGACATTTACTCAGCTTGTATCAGACATTTACTCAGCTTGTATCAGACAGACATTTACTCAGCTTGTATCAGACATATACTCAGCTTGTATCAGACAGACATTTACTCAGCTTGTATCAGACAGACATTTACTCAGCTTGTATCAGACAGACATTTACTCAGCTTGTATCAGACATATACTCAGCTTGTATCAGACAGACATTTACTCAGCTTGTATCAGACATATACTCAGCTTGTATCAGGCAGACATTTACTCAGCTTGTATCAGACATATACTCAGCTTGTATCAGACAGACATTTACTCAGCTTGTATCAGACATTTACTCAGCTTGTATCAGACAGACATTTACTCAGCTTGTATCAGACATTTACTCAGCTTGTATCAGACATATACTCAGCTTGTATCAGACATTTACTCAGCTTGTATCAGACATTTACTCAGCTTGTATCAGACAGACATTTACTCAGCTTGTATCAGACATTTACTCAGCTTGTATCAGACATTTACTCAGCTTGTATCAGACATTTACTCAGCTTGTATCAGACATTTACTCAGCTTGTATCAGACATATACTCAGCTTGTATCAGACATATACTCAGCTTGTATCAGACAGACATTTACTCAGCTTGTATCAGACATATACTCAGCTTGTATCAGACAGACATTTACTCAGCTTGTATCAGACATATACTCAGCTTGTTTCAGACAGACATTTACTCAGCTTGTATCAGACATTTACTCAGCTTGTATCAGACAGACATTTACTCAGCTTGTATCAGACATTTACTCAGCTTGTATCAGACAGACATTTACTCAGCTTGTATCAGACATTTACTCAGCTTGTATCAGACAGACATTTACTCAGCTTGTATCAGACATTTACTCAGCTTGTATCAGACATTTACTCAGCTTGTATCAGACATTTACTCAGCTTGTATCAGACATTTACTCAGCTTGTATCAGACATTTACTCAGCTTGTATCAGACATTTACTCAGCTTGTATCAGACATTTACTCAGCTTGTATCAGACAGACATTTACTCAGCTTGTATCAGACATTTACTCAGCTTGTATCAGACATTTACGCATTGATATATTTTGAAATATCTCACTTTCTAAAATTATTTTGCAAGGAACAGTTACAGGAGGAGAGGAGGACAGAGAAAATCCTGAATTGATAACATCAAGGAATGGTCTAGGCATGATTTTTCTACACACGAATGACTGAGGATAGAGCTGGGAGGCTGCCCATATGTTGCCGGGTCAGAAAGGGGAGCAAAGAATAGCAACACTGTTTACCTTCCATGCATGTCGTAAAAGGCGACAAGGAGGTTATGGGATGGAGTTGACTGCCCCATCCCATATAGGGTCAGTGACCCAAAGCCATGCTGATCGGATGTGTCAGGCCAAAAGGCGCAGATATTGCAGCAATGCTGTAAATCATGACACAACGCATTCTGTTCTCCAGACCACTTCCTGCTAATCTGCAGGAGTTTGAGAACAAACGCAGAAGAAGAAGAAGAGCTGTTTGGTGAGCTCTGTGTGCTGATGTATCCAGTGTGACACTCCTTTGATTCTTAATGGTTTATGGGTATTATTATTATATTTTGATATTTCGCCATGTACATCTTTAATTGTTGTTATTTTCAGTTTTTTGTTTAGTGTATTGTTAAACCTGTATTGTGAACTGTTTCAGGTGATTCTTTAAATAATGCCGCTGGTTTCGGCTTCAGTGGTTATGATGCTCAGGGAAACCCCCTGTGGGATCTCACAGATAATGTCAGTATTTTGGGGGTTGAGGTAAGAAAATTAACTTTTCAGTTATATTCACATAAACATTATAGCATGAATGCTTATCATAATTGTTATAATCTTATAATAATAATATTTGGCCTGTGTGTTGCTGGACTCAAAAGAGGAGTAAAGAATCATTGTGTGACATTCTTTCCAGAGCGTAGTCTTCTTTATGGACTTTCTGAACACCTCGTGATCTTGTGTGAGTTGACCTGTCTCCTACAGGGACAGTCAGTTGTACCAACGTCATCTTGGTAGATCTCTCCTTCTATATGTTATTTAGGAGCCATCCCTCTTCGATGTTTAATGATTGTAATACTTAGTTTGTCCTCTATTTTGCTGTCCATGGTATATGCACAATTTTTTTTATAGCATCTCAATTCGAAGGCGACAATTTTCTTTGCCACTGTTTTCTAACACTTGGCATTTGATCCAATGCCATTGTGTGATATATGCATGTGTTTGTGAGCTGTTGTTTTGTTCCATATATGCGTTCCATTTATCTGACTTGGAGAGGGAAGCAATTTTTCTAATATCTAACATTTGACATTTGAAAAAGGGTAATGGTCAACAGTTTTGCAAGGATAAGTACAGTGTGCATCCTGGATTACGTTAGGATATTCTTTTCAGTTGATTACTAAGCTGTACATGTTCTGCATGAAGTCGAAAGGTGGTGCTCTAGTCTGTCTTCTCAGGAGGTTAATGTTGTCTTTCTGGATTTGAGTTGGTCATATATTTATAGATTTCTCTCCCAGTGTTTCCCATAGCCCATCTGTTCAGCCAAAGTCTCTTTGTTTCATGGTTTTAACATGTTTTAAAACTATGTGCGTGGTCGTTCATGTGTATGACTGTTCTTGTTTTTTCTGTCTTTGCTAATCTGTCTTCCAGCAGCGTGTCTCAAAACACTCCTGAAACTTATAGGACCATTTTGAGGATGTGCATCATGGACATTTATAGTTACACATGTGCCTGGTCAAAGCTTAGAGATCATGTAACCACACTAGTTTGACGTAATTAAGATAATGTCTGAAAGAAATAACAACACTGGCCTGCTATGCATGTCGCAAGAAGTGATTAAGGATGTTTGGGGGTGAAATTGAATGTTCACCTGATAGGGAGGCCAAACTGACCCAGAAGCAACAACTAAAGTTCCTCTAACTACTGTAAAAAAGCAGAGCCAAGATACAAATTTAGCCCTGCAGAAGCATCAAATGAAGAGCTCACAGCTCACTCACCGGACTTCTAGTTGTAGATAATCGTTATTTAATATACGAATCTGAAAACAAATTACAGCGACACACACACTTGCTCCATACAACCTGCGAACAACACAACATGAAACTAAACACCAGAGACTGAAAATAAGAAAAAAAACCAGGCCATTTAAATGTATCTGTCAATGGTACAAAACTAAAGTCCCAGAGTTTAAATGCCAAAGAATCATATTTATGGAGGATGACAAACTTGACATTTGAAACAAAGTGCCAAAAAGCCAAGGCTGTGATGTGCCAGCTGTCACCAATACTTAGACACCCATCAATCTGCATGGCTACAAAACGATAATTGATAAACAGTATTTTTATACTAACTCTGTGTTACCAATGTCAAACATGGTCCCTGACAAAGACACTAGCGAAAAAGATCACAGTTTGTGAAATGAGATATTTTTAGATAAGCTATAAATGTCATGAGAAGAGACCGCCGGAGAAATGAAGATATCAGGAAAGAAGTAAAGACTATCTCTAGTCAAGACTACATCCAGAGGCAGCAGCGAACCAGATGGTTTAGTCATGTCATGAGAATGGAGCCTGTACAACCAGCTCTTTATGCATACATCAACATAAGACCGGGCTACATGGCACAAGAAAGACCAAGAACTAGAAGGGCAAGTGACAATCAAAGAAAAAGACACAGGCTTACCATGGCCAATGCAGCTCAAATAACCAAAGACAAAAACTTCCCCTCTTCCTCCCCTCCCCTATCCATGACGCTTAATGGCACAAGTGGAAATGACAATAGATAGATAGTTGCTGCCTTTTTATTTCTGGTGTGCCTCAGTGACTGATAATGGATAAGGGGATAATATCATCAAATTCATTAGTACCTGAGGAAGGTAAACACTGCAATTTGCAGCACTTTTAGGTTGCCATTAGAAGAATTCAGTTTTAAATGTGTTATACTAATGGTAGAATAGATATCTATGTGGCTGAATAAGGATAAGAGTCTGTTTACTTACCGAGCTACAGGAATTGCCAGCATACATATGCTTTGACGTTAGCTTGGGAAAACTGAGCAACTATAGGTTGAAATAAAAATATTTTCTGCTCTAATTGATCAGTTCACAACCAAAATTCAGGTGCAGAAAGTAAGCCATATTATATGAGTATATTACACATTACATTTACCTTTGTTGTACTCCCTTCTCCTCAGTTGTCTACTAGTCTGAAAGTGAATATTGACAGCTGGAACAAGAAGACACTGGTCTGGCTGCGTCGGGTTGTGTATGATCGCACTCCTTCACACAACACGCTGGCCGTGTTTGCGTGCAGTGCTTTCTGGCATGGTTTCTATCCAGGGTACTACGTGATGTTTGGAAGTGGTGCAGTGATGACTATTGTGGCTCGGGAGGTAAATATGTGTTAATTTTTCTGCAACTGCTTTCATCTCTACCTATTATCATTTAATAATTAAATATATTTTTTTATTTTTGTTCAATCACGTCTGTTTGTTCTGGTAAATTAGTGGTAGAACGATTAGTACAAACACTCCTTGTGTGAACTTGCTCATGGTTTTAAACCAATAAATCACATTGTACTTGCAATATGATTGAATGTATTAACAGCACCTTAAAAAATTCATTTCTAGCCGAAGAGTAATTTCCTATAGGATATTCTTCAATTATAATTTTTTAAATATTCCTTCTCTTACCGTTCATTCTCAATCTCTTGCTGGATCTCTCTTATAGCTAGACAATAGTTCTACTAGATTTCCAGCAGGATGTAGTGTCCAGAGACTAGAAATGCATTGTGTCTCCGTTTAATTTGTGCCAATGGCCCGACACATTTGAGTTTGGTGGTTGTTCTAATAAGAGTGTTTAAGAACTTACACAGCTCTTAGTACAGCTCCTAGATCTAGTGTCTAAGTTAATACAGCTCCTAGATCTAGTGTCTAAGTTAATACAGCTCCTAGATCTAGTGTCCAAGTTAATACAGCTCCTAGATTTATTGTCTTGAATTGAGAATACCCAACAACAGATTGAACAATACATGTATGGAAGGTTGGGGTTGGTGAGACCTATATGTGCCCCATAGTGGATGATCTGAAGAAATCAAAACATATTCTGAACTGTGCAATGCCACAAGAAGAAAATTTGTCATCTGAATCAACTTTGATAGACAAACTCTACAGCCCTGCCTCAGTGGGCTGGTGAACAGCCCTGCCTCAGGTGAACAGTCCTGCCTCAGGGCGCTGGTGACCACAGTACAGTATAATGGAAGAAATCTATATTAAAGTATTACTCCACCAGGAAATGAGGTAGACGTGTTATGATTGGCCTTGCCCTATAAAATTGTACGTAGTGTTTACGTCATGTCTTCTATTGTTGATATATTCCTGCAGGTGAGACGCCACATTCGGCCTTTCTTCCAGACATCCAAGGCTGGCATATACACTTACGAGACCATTACGTTCATTGCCACTCGCCTGGCTAACTGCTACCTCAGTTTACCATTTCTCATTCTGGAATTCAGTGCATGCATGCAGATGTACAAGTAGGTGGTTTATTATATTTAGTAAATTATCCTCTGTACACTAGGATAAGACTAATACTTGGACTTGCTGTCAGATATCATCGGACAGGTTCCAAATTTTCTTCTTCAGAGTTCATTCTCAAACTCCCGCCGGATCTCTCTTTTAACAAGATCATTATCCTACTGGGTTTCCAGCAGGATGTAATCCAGAGAATGAAAATATGTTACTGTTTTATTTTCGCCAATGGCCCGGTATATCCGTCTTCGGCGGAGGTTCCCAAAAAAATGAGCTACTTGTAATGGAAGACTTCAACTGTCATGTAGGGCAGAGACGAACACCGTGAAAAAAACCAGGCTAGGCCCCATTTACAGATAACAATAGAGATTCCACTACAATGGGAAAACACATATTAGAGATCTGTGCAGAACATAGGTTTTATATCATTTTTTCCTTAAGGGAAAAATGATAGGAAAACATATAAGACAACTCTTCTAACTATGCTGGGCAGGTGTTGCTCAAGAGTTGAGAAAGGCAGGCCAACTAGGAGATGGAAAACTCTACACAAAACCTGAGCAGTTGATGCCCATGAGCCGAAGAGGGCAGACTGTCTAAGGAAAGTAAACCTAAGAAATATAGCTGGCGGAAATCAGATGCACTTATCATATGGAGCATAACAAAGTGCAACATATCTCATATAAATATATATATATATACATACATACACACACACTCATGCAGATTGTGACAATGGAGGTTGGCAATATGATTCTGAATATGGTGCTCTGCCTGAGGAGTCCCACCAGACAGGTAGAGTGCCAGGCCTCATGTCTTGAAGGGGTCCACCCCAGGCTACTGGTGGTCATCCTGGGCCCGTTTTGGAAAACCAGGAAATGGGAACAGTGGGAAAATACGACTGATCAAACCACATGACAGACAAGAGGACTAAATATACTGCACTGGAATGCAGAAGGCATTTACCACAAAAAGCAGACACTAATGGTTAGTTAGACTAGACAATGACAAGATAGATGTGGCTTGCATACAAGAAACCCATATCATAGATTCTCTATCAGTGGCTACCAGACATTCAGACAGGACAGAGAAGGGCATAAGGGAGGGGTAATTACACTGGTACGCAACACCATACCAGCAAAGCAGATAGAAATAAACACGAGAATCAGAGATTATAGATATTTGTGTGCACATAGACAACCAACCCATCAGAATTTATAACATATACAGCCCAATAGGAAGAGCCCTTAAATTAGAAACGATGGATATTACAGACACACACTGTATTGTAGTGGGTGACTTCAACAGCCACTCTGAAAGGTGGGGTTACCAGCAAACTGACTCAAGAGGAGAATTGGAAGAATGGGAAATTGATAACAACCTATTTCTTGTAAATACACAGGAAGATCCCCAACTTTCTACCCAAGGAGGTAGAAATCAACATCAACCCCCAATTTAGCATGTGCCACTGGCGATTTATCTCATAAAATAGTAAGAACATTGAGGACAGTTCTAGTTCAGCGACACAATAATTTTTAGAGCTGTGATCCAGTGGATACCGTCGCACTGTAACATCAAAGGGAATGAAGTTGCAGATAGACTGACTAAAGAAGGAAGAAATTTACCTCAAGAAGACTATCTGGTCAGTTATGAAGAAGTGAAGACTATTATTAAAGGCAACGCCGTTCTCCGGACTACATCCTGCTAATCTGCAAGTGTTTGAGAACAAACGCAGAAGATTAAAGGCAACTATAACAAAAAGTGGAAAGAATACCACCCAAATATAATGCAGATGATGGGTATTACCAACTATCCATCCCATCAAGGCCAACTCCTTGACGTGGAGATGGGGCTTGGTCCAGCAAACAGAGGCTGGAAACTAAGATCTTTCCATGCATGTTGTAGGATGTGACTAAGGAAAGTTGGGGGGATATGCTGACAACCTGTCACAATATCGACATCATATTGTCTCAATTTCTTACTTTTGCCTTCTATCAAATAATCCCCATGGATGATGAAGTGATGCAGACCAGCGGACATTGCAGCTTCTGGGTATGAAAAAAAGCTCTGCAGAAACCTCCCTATTGGTGCAAATAAAATGAAGACACAATGCAATTCCATTCTCTGGACTACATTCTGTTAAAATTGAAATCTACTAGGACCATTGTCCTGCTATAAGAGAGATCTAAGGGAGTTTGAGAATGAACATTGATGAAGAAGAAATTGCAACTGAAGTAATATGATTATAATTGAATGTCGACTAACGTAACATGCTAATGTGTACATGACAACTAAAGTAGTTATTTATGTGTTCTTGACAACTAGAGTAACTTATTGTGTACTTGACAACTAAAGTAACTTACTAATGTGTTCTTGGCAACTAGAGTAACTTATTGTGTATTTGACAAAGTAACTTATTAATGTGTACTTGACAACTAAAGTAACTTATTAATGTGTACTTGACAACTAAAGTAACTTATTAATGTGTACTTGACAGCTAAAATAGTACATTCACATGGCTGTACATATAACATAAGATGAGTGATGAGGCTGTTTTTATATAACAATTTTTGTGTTTCAGATCTCTTTACTTCTATTATCACATTTTGTCTGCGGTGGGCTTTCTGTACTTCACATTGTTCAAAAAGCAAGAACGAAGTCGAGAGAAAGTACAGACAACCAATTCTGATAGATACTCCACAAATGGCCAGCCTTCTGTCTACCAGAAAACAAGCAAGCAAACTTTGGATTCTGAAACTACAGGTCATGTGACACCTACCAAGTCAGATGAGATATCTGAGACAAAGCAGTCACAACATGATACATTTGGTAATGCTGAGCACCGTCCAAAACAGAGCTAGTCATTTTTCATCTCCACAGTTGATATTTACATGTATTTTTTTGAAAGATTTGATCGCTTCACGGATTTGTGAACACTTTAAAAGTGTAATATAAATGTATTTCTTGAATTTGGAATGTGTATTTGTCAAAGGAAATCATATTGATATTTGATGTAGAACATCATATGGAACTTTTTTTTAACTGTTTACATTTTTGTCCTGGCAAATTAGTGGTCTAGTCTTTATAATTTTGTTTGAAGATTGGCAACCTTGTCTTGTCTCCAAGATTACCAATAACTTATTAAAATATATTTTTAGTTGAAGTGTAAATAAGGAGTATATTAATGGTTGTCAAATGTTTTTTTTCAAGTTTTTTTCATTGAAATTTGTTGGTTTATTTTTAAATCATTGTAGCTTTATGAGGAAACAATTTATGTTTTGTGAGGTTTGCCAATCTGGCAAGTTATGGTGTCAGGATATATAGAAGAATAGAGAGAAATTCATGGAAAGAGAAGAAAACAAAGACGTTCTAACAACACTTTGTATGAAGAAAGAATTATATAAAGGAAATGAAGATCAAGCAAAAAATAATATTTTGGACATTAAAAGATATGACCCTCTTTCTTGAAGACCTTACTGGAGGGTAAAGTCGAAGAGAAGTGAACAAGTAACTTGAACACACAGTCGTGATGTATTATTGTTATGAGAATTAAATATGTACAAACATTCTATGTAATATTTCTTTGTTAATTTAGGTGAGATAGAGAGTTTTTAGAAAGTTGTATTGAATCAATCCTAATGTATGGAAGTGAATTGTGGACAATTAGAAGTGTAAGAAATTATGTGTCAATTTTGAGCACAGTCGTAGTGTTTTTATAGAAGAATGATAGCACCACAGATAGATAGATGATTGGTTGGTTGCTGATCCAGTGGTCGATGGGCTCATGTCCTTTGCCCCAATGCCATTAAAATGGCATATTGCTGGGAAGTCTGGATTTTTGGCCCACCCCGGGCCAGAGAATAACTCACACCTCCAGAAAGGTAGGTTTCAACCTATGCACTGCTTCGAACCACTGCAGCCAAGATCGGGTTCACTGTGCCCATTCCCAGCCACCAATTGACTGCTGGTTATGCTGAACTTCTCAATTGCTCTAAGCATACAACCAAATGTTCAAGTCAAAAGGATTGTCACGTCCTGAGTCACTGTACCTCTATGATGGGGCTCAGCCATAGGAAAAAATAGTACTGTCAGTTTCCTTCTCCCCAGTGCTGCGCAGTACATCTCTGGCTCTCTCCAAACCACAGAGGGTGCATACATATATATTCAATTAGACATGAAACACATTTCAGCAGCAAAATAAAAGCATGAGAAGCATAATTGTATAGATGGCGTGCCATGAAGCTTTTATAAGAAGATAACCTCATATAACGGCATGTCATCTACTAAGGTTTTTCTGTTGCATGGATGGTTTGTCTAGTGAGCCATTAGTGAGACCCACAGATACAACCGCATGCTAGATAGATAGATAAAAAGCAGTTATTCTTGAAAGATATTAATTCAACAGAGAACTGCTCACTTTTTTCAGAAATGTGTTCAACATCTTAAGATCATAATTAGAGTATATTATAGTTATAGGCACGAATGAGAGAGACGATGCAAGGTAACTTGACCTAATGCCAATCCTTTCCTCCAGCATCATAAATGATTTAAAAAACACACTTCTTCTTCTTCTGCGTTCGTTCTCAAACTCCTGCAGATTAGCAGGATGTAGTCCGGAGAACGGAATGCGTTGTGTCATGGTTTACAGCATTGCTGCGATATCTGCACCTTTTGGCCTGATACATCCGACTTCAGCATGGCTTTGGGTCACTGACCCTATATGGGATGGGACAGCCAATTCCATCTCATAACCTCCTCAGTCGCCTTTTACGATATGCGTGGAAGGTAAACAGTGTTGCTATTCTTTGCTCCCCTTTCGGGCCCTGGCAACACATGGGTGAAAAACCGACTTAAAACTGATGTTTCGACTAAAAAGTCTTTATAAAGAATAAAGAAATAACTTTAAGGACTTTATAAAGCTCTTTTAGTGAAGACATACATTTTATATGGTATTTTTTTCAGTAAGTTTCCATTAATTTGCAAAATATCATTACCATATTTTATTACTTTTTGCCTATTGATTAGAACTAGAGTAGACCATGGTCTTTCTCTTCAGTGATCCAGCAGCTCCTGGGATTTTGCTCAAATCCTTTGCAGGTGTTTGCCAGTTGTTGCTTAGAAGACTGTGATCAGACATAACTCCACATTGTTTTGACAATGAGGGTACAGTACAAGTAGATGCCACCACATAGTCAAGTTATTTCCCCTGTCTATGTTTGTAAATTTCATGTTCATAATTTAATAATTGAAATATTTATTTGGTTAGGGTTAGTTATGTAAAACACAACTTTCCTAACCCTAAAATAAATTAACATTTAAATTATTAATTGATAAACATGAAATTTACAAACATAGACAAGGGAAATAACTTGACTATGTGGTGGCATCTACTTGTACTGTACCAACAGCGGTAGATGAATTCTCTTCAATGATAGAGCTTGTAATGACCAGACTTGGTTGTAATACTGTTACATGGTTGTTTGTATAAATTTTGTACTCAATTTTTTGTTAATGAAAGGATCATGTACTGCAGATATTTTTTATAATGGAAGAGAGCTGATTACAGGGCAGACATTGCTGTGTGTAACCTAGGAGCAAAGAACAGTAACATTGCCATGCATGTCGTAGGAGGCGACTAAAGATGATGGACTTGTTGTTTACCCCACTCCATGATCTGGCATGGGGTGAAGTCTACTGAAGAACTATACTGAACTGCTAGGAGAAAGTCCATTTTTATCTGCAGATTTCCTGCCAAAGACAGATGTGTCGGTGTGTTGTATTGGCGCAAATAAAACAGACACAATGCATTTCCATTCTCTGGACTACATCCTGCTGGAAATATAGATGGATCATGGTCCTGCTACAAGAGATATCCAGCAAGCATTTGAGAATGAATGTTGCAGAAGAAGAATCTGTAGAATTGCCAGTCTGTTGTCAGGGCCTAAAAGAGGAATAAAGAATAGCAACAGTTTACCTTCCATGATTGCTGTAAGAGGCAACTAAGGAGGTTTTGGGTTGGAGTTGGCTGTCCCATATCATATATGGTCAAAGTGACCCCTTAGCTATGCGTTATCTATCCTATAATTGCTAAAAATGATAAAATTTGCGAAATCGCCAGTACTCTTCAACCATCCAATACATACAGTATATATTTCTGGTGTCCATAAACAGCCAGTACCCTGAAAGATCTCTTATTTTGTAGGATGAGAATGGTTCAGCAGAGGGGGAAAGCCATTGTGGAAAGATTTCAGCAACTAAAGGGTGAATAATTGAATTAGCAGATCATTATCTTATGCTTCAAGTCCAACACATGAACTGTGAACAGTCACAACACACTCCAGGGTGTCAACACATGAACTGTGTACAGTCACAACACACTCCAGGGTGCCAACACATGAACTGTGTACAGTCACAACACACTCCAGGGTGCCAACACATGAACTGTGTACAGTCACAACACACTGCAGGGTGTCAACACATGAACTGTGTACAGTTACAACACACTCCAGGGTGCCAACACATAAACTGTGTACAATCACAACACACTCCAGGGTGCCAACACATGAACTGATCACAGCACACTCCAGAGTGCCAACACATGAACTGATCACAGCACACTCCCGAGTGAGTTACATACACATCATCTGAAGAGTCTGATTCTCATAACCTTTTATAGTTATTGAACAGTATCCAGCAACACACTTCATGGTCAGTTACATACACACCATCAGTAGCGTCTTTTTGTCATAGCCTTTTATAGTTATATTTTATTCTAGTGTCATGATGTGTCGAGTCACAATGAGGCCCCCCTATTATAGTCATAGCAGGGCTGTTATGTACTGAGTCACAAGGTTGATATCCCTTAGGTTACAGAGGACAACGATGTCCTAGGTCACAATACTATTCTATCTATGTTCCTTCAGCTCCGAATAAGGTGGGTAGACAGAAACCAGAGCTCTCCAGCTTGAGCGATGTGATACTACTGTGTATAATTCTTGCATGTTCTTGAGACTCAAAGTCATACCCTCTTTGATGGTTCTGCGAAGAGTCTCTCTTGGTCTTCCTCTTTCTTTTGCCATTTTAATGCTTGTAGTGGCAGTGTTTTTTTTTCATTCTAAGTACATGTCTGTGAACTGTCCATCGTTTTCATCTTATTATTGTAGAAACACATTACTGTTTGATGTCTTCTCTAAAGTGCTTGTTTGACTTGAATTCTTCCCAACTAATATTTATGAATTTTATACGGCATTTATTTTCAAATTAATTCAATTTTTCTATAGTGCCTGTGTCATTTTTCCAACTTTCGCAACAGCAAACAATGCTATTAGCAATCCTTAATTATTGCCTAATACATCCCCAGACAGTTGTTAGTTCTTAAACTCCCAGTAGTTAGTTCTTAAACTCCTGGTAGTTAGTTCTTAAACTCCTGGTAGTTAGTTCTTAAAGACCAGAAATGTTTCTAATTTTGTCACAATTATGTTTTACTTCATACAACATATTTTTTTAATAAAATGGAATTTTTTTGTGATGACGCAATACACATGAATGTATTATACATGGAACTAAAGATAAATGAATATACAGTTGTATTTTGATAAAAATGTACTTGTATGTTGAGCCCTCTATTGCACTGTTTATGGTTGTCATTGATAAAAATGTGTTTACCGAATATTTCACGTATATTAGGTTCAGGTATGCATAATATGTAAACAAAATTTTAAGAATTGGAAAAGCTGTATTTTATATATTTCTTGCCAGTGTTGGCAATTTCTTGGCAATATATTTCTTCAGTAGTTTGCCATTGCTTTCTGGGCATCTTCATGCACAATTGCCTGCTAGGGGATTAGAATCTGGTACCTTGGCTATCACTAGAGCTCCCAGTACCATGCCAACACAGTAACGGACAATAATAAGCTTTACGCAAAGAAAATATAGATGAAAAAATTATATATACTTTTCATGCGATGCTTTACTCTCTCAAATGTCTCGTTTACTTCTGTATCCATGTCAGAAAGGTGTTTCCATTTTGATGTTATATGATCTTTTGACTGGCTAATAAGGGTTCATTCTCATTAACCCTTTCAGTCCCAGCCGAAAAGAAAAATCTCCCAGCTTAATTCCCAGGGCAGAGGAATAACTCAGAAAAAGTCAGGAGATTGTGCAAAAATTGAATAAAAAATACAAGATAACAATTAACAGATAAATGGAAGAGGTACTGATCTGTGAACATATCTTTGTGAATATCATGTAAGACAGGTTTACTTGTCATGTAACATGGGAGAGGAAAAATAATGAGCACCATTTTCGTATCAGGTTCATTTACAGTGTCCATTTGTGTAAAATAACTCAAACAACCAAATACTTTTCTGTAGTCTAATTTTTTCAATAAATTCTGTGTAATTGCTATTAACTGTATCAATTTTACTCCGTTGCTTTTACAAATGTGGGAACTTGTTGAGATCCTTGTTTTCTACCTGAGACCTAAACAGTTGTAATTTTGGTTGCATTTTGGTTTCAAATTTACATCTTTCCCTGAAGTTTCACATTTACATCATTGAGGTTTCTGGTAACATAGACTAAAATTGCAGGTTCTTGTTTGGAATGTGTATCCTGCGATGTATGCGATTATTCTCCTTGGCAATGTTTGTCAGTTTATGTTTGTCCTTAATTAATTTTACAATAAATTTATATATTTATGGTTAGTTATATAAAACAAAAACTCTCCAAACCCTAAGCCTAGCCCTAGAAAAATGAATGTTAAATTAATAATTTATAAATATAAAATGACTAACCTTGCCAAGGGAAATAATCAAATGGGAGGGGGGGGGGGGTAATTGTCGGTTGCACATTCCAAACAAGAGCCAAATTGCAAAATAAAAATAAAAACATTTATCACATAAATGGACGCTATCCTCATGCAGCTCATTCCTCTCTTGTAGTACATGAGCCTGCTGTAAAACTGTATAACAATAGTACTTATATAAAACACCAGGTCCATCAGTTGTACAATGAATGCACAGGCAATAGAGTTTATGAAAAAAATACAAGTAACAGTATACATGATAGTTTCAATCTCTCTTCTAGAAAATTATGAACACTATTTTTCAGTTTCCAAAATCTACTGAGATCTTGTCCTCTAGAAAGCCAGTTCATTCATTAATTTTCCTTTTGCGCTGAAGTTAGCGCAGAGGTCAGATCTTTCCAATACTGTCTGTTCAATGCTATTCTGTGCAGTTCTTGAATAGTATGAATATTGGTTGTTTTACTTTCTCTAAGTATTGTTCTTCTGAGTGTTTCTTTTGGTGAAGCTGTGGGGCAACCGTGAGGACCTCCTGCTGACGACTGAATTCATGGAGGCGGCCCATCTTCCTGTATAAACTTATGAGCATAGGAAACTGATTGCAGAAGAAGAAGAGTGTTTCTTTTGGTCTACCCCTTGCTCTTTTGCCAGTAGGTATCTATTCAACAGGTTGGTGATGTATTCTGTTGGTGTCTGCTCGTAGGACATGCCCGATGTAGGACCAACGGCATTTTCTGATAACATCTGTGATGAAATTTTGATGTCTGAATGAAAAAGAATTGGAATGAACTGACTTCTGTTACACAAATCGGTCTGGACTTTACGATGTTAGTTGATTAATCCAACAATCGCCGGAATGACCCAGACTTGATTAGAGAAACACCCTCCATCAACGGACGTCACTACCAAATGCCAGTGCACATCACAGAATCTTCGGATATTTTGTCCTCTAGAAAGCCAGTGCACCTTCCAAAATCCACTGAGATCTTGTCCTCTAGAAAGCCAGTGCACATTCCAAAATTCACTGAGATCTTGTCCTCTAGAAAGCCAGTGTACCTCACAAAAGGAAGAGCAAGATCACCATATTCTAGACCTAATATTCTTTGAATTCTATTGTATTTAATCCTTTTTCTATAATTTTAATAATGTGTGACAAAACCAGTAGTATAAAATACTGCAAGTTTAACCATATCCCCTTTAGAGTCGCTTCTATTGGTAGAACACTAGAGTGAGAGCCGGGCGCTTATTTTGACTAAGTTTCACTAAGATCCATATTCTATTTGAATCTGCCCAGGGTTAATCCCTGGCTGTGACCTTTACATGGTTCAGAGTTAACGCTTTCTCAGCGTATTTAGATCGTGGAAATATGTTGGACTGATTCTTTACGAAATTTCAAAATTTGAGAAGTTTTGACACAATTTATTAGCAATGGAGGATATTTTTTGTATAAACACTAATGATGGCAGACGTAGTTATGATTGTGATGTGCATGATGTAGGTAATATGCATACCAAATATAATGTGGAAAGTAATAGGGAAGTTCCTTGTTAGATCTTATGTTTCCTTCAACAAGAAGAAAATTTGTGGTACTGTCACATCATGAATTTCACCGGAGTGATGTAGATTTTCAGGTAGAATTTGAGAGGGCTGTACATAATCTTGATGAGATTTTCACACATTACGAATACTTTATCATCATTATCGAGTAGTTTTATCGATTTGCAGCCGATCTGACAAATTTGTATGTAACATAACACCAAAAGAAAGGAAGACACATGCTGGACATCTGTAACTGCCAGTTCTTCTTCTTCTTTTGTTCACTTGAAACATGTCTATATCTGTAATTCTGTCTCCTTAATAAAACTCACTGTCTTTTGTAGTTCATACAGTGTCCCATAGAGTTTTGATTCCATTGTTGTTTCCTCTGGCCAATATGTCTGCCTCAGCATTTCATGCTCAGAACACTCTTGAAGTATATGTTTGGCACTCTGTGCTGCCTGTCCACATGTACACATGGCCGTGTTGCCAATCTTGAACTTTGTATACATGTGACTGCGGAGTCGGTTGTGTCCTGTTCTGAGGCGTAGAATTATAACTTGTTCTGGTCTATTCATAATATGATAGTCATCTTGTGTTGGTGTTTGTGGCTTTCTTATTGACTTGATCATCTGTTTTTTCTGATGGTAGGTGATTGGTATATCTGGTTGGTCTTCGGCAGCACCTTCCTTAGCCAGTTGGTCTGCTTTTTCATTTCCTGGTATTCCACAGTGAGAGGGTATCCACAGCATGGTTACCCTATACTGGTAAGACAATTCGCTAAGTAGTTTTTTCAAGTCTGTTAGTTTTCCAGACTGGAGAGCTTGAAGCACTGACCTTGCATCTGTCAGGAATACCACAGGCTGTAGGTCAGAGTTGGAGTTCAGCAGTTTAACTGCCAGTGAAATAAAACATATTTTTTATATTTTTATTATGATAGGCCTGTGAATTCTGCTTGAGTATGGCGTATATTGGAGTACAGATGACAAGTCCAATGTTTTGGGAATATTAGTCCATTTGGGAAAACACAGATTTTAGAATATATCTCATCTTATTGAGAAAATATTTTTGTTTCACTATGACTCCACTAAACAGCAACCCCAAGGTAAAAAAAAATGTGTCCCAGATTTGTTATGTTGACTGACAGTTTCTGTTTTAAAATCTATACGTATTAAATTATCTTTGATATAGTTTCATGTGAGACTATTCATTTTTCTGTTGATCTGCCAAGTCTCATTGTGATATGATAAACAGTTGGAAAGAAAATGCATTTTTAACATATATCGACAATTTGGAAGAGTTGTTCTCCTTGTCGTAGTAATGGGGGATTGACAATAGGGAAATCTCAGTGGTGAAAGGGTGAAATATTTTTCAACATAACGATTCTTTAGGTATAAAGTTTTTCCACATAACAATTCTTTAGGTATAATGTTTTTCCACAGAATGATTCTTGAGGTGTAATGTTTTTCCACATAATGATTCTTGAGGTATAATGTTTTTCCACATAATGATTCTTGAGGTATAAAGTTTTTCAACATAACGATTCTTTAGGTATATAATGTTTTTCTACATAACGATTCTTGAGGAATAATGTTTTTCCACATAATGATTGATATTACCCTTTAGCAAGCTAGACTAAATTAATGCATTTTCCCCCTGCCACAAGATTCTTTTTTATAAATTTGTGTTATTGTTTGTGTCTGTTTTGAAAATACGATCACTTTTTTTGTTGTTAAAGATATTTAAATAATATTTGTACATGTAAATTAAAAATTGAATACAGCATATATTGGTGTACATTTTGTGTGTGTGGTACCAGACGTGTGAGAAAGTAGTAAAGATGGTTTTTTCACAAAAAACAAATTATAACAAACAGAACAAAAATATTATTAAAACATTATTTACTGTTTTTGTTGTCGAATTCTCTTAATTGACAACACTTCAAAACACACATAATTATATAGTATTTATGTTGTTTCATTGTCAATAATTTCACTTGGGGAAAAATGAATAAACCTTATAGATTTGTTGTAAAAATCATTTTCTGAAGCTAGATTTCGTTCAAAATTGAGTCACTCCAAAACTGTTGTTTGGCCTCTACATAAAGAAACTAACATGACCTACTGTATATTTTGTACTGTGAAAACTAAATACCTCCCAAGAAATAATCATCGGAATCACAATCCATAATGATTTTACTGAAAATATAAAACAAAAGTCTATAAAACCCGATTCACTTCATGGCACCATACCAGTGGACGATGTTGTGGATGCGATATTACGACATATCGTACTTCATGTTCACTAAGCGTACAGGAAAAGGAAGTCAAATAGGATAGCTACCAGATTTGTCTAATCTGGTGACCAAAATATAAAAAATTTGGCTATTTTATTGATTACAGTGTGCCTAACAATGGGGCTTGTACACTCGACCACCGCTGTCTGAAACTTGTAAAAAGTTGTCAAATGCATTAAACTGTAGCGTGCTTAAGGTTAACGAAAACTCATAAACTTTGGCATTATCTCAATCATGGACATTAACAATAAAAGACAAAAGAATACTTGTTACAACATAAATGACTTGTCTACGTAAAATCCTCAGAGTAACAATAAGAGACAGAAATGAAAACATCAGAAGAACACAATGCCAATTCTGGATTACATCAGAAGACGACAGATTAAGCAGTTCTCACATGTTTGTCGACTGCTATCAGATAGTGCCCCCCCCCAAAAAAGCAGTACTATACAGACATGATGCATATAAAGCCATGGGCAGACCATGCATATCATTGATTACAGAAGAAATAAAAGAGTCAGGGAAAACAAACATATATGAAGCATACAAAAACCTGTCCACAGAGAACTCTTCTACTCCTGGTTCTGCAAGGTATAAAGGTGTATAATGCTAAAAGAATGAAAACTCAATGAAGTATTTTCTAGCTTGCTAAGGAGTTAAAATTTCAAGCATTGCATTTAATATTCCATAAGTTCAAATTATAATGGATTATAAATAGCAGAAACATCTGCTTGGGTGTATGTTTTATTCAACTATATTAAAATCCTTTTATATGTTTCTGAGTCTCAGGTCACTTTGCTTCAATAAAATGTGGTCACGACTCGAAATAGTTTGTGATCATGGAGTGACATCTGAATATTGCCAATTTTTAATATAATCTTCCCAAGTAAAGATCATGGAGTGATATCTCAGTATTGCCATTTTTTAATATTACTTTCCTATGGATATTATTATTACATGCCTTTTTATACATTTCTTAGTTCAATTCCATTTTGTTTTAACTTGGTTTATGATTTCTGTCATATATATAAACAGTGCTCTAAGCCCCAGGATATTACCTAACTTCAGGGGTTAGAATAGTTTTGATATCATTTTCTTTATTATCAGTCATACATTACCTGGATTGGATATAATTGTTGTTTATGTGATTTATATTCATACCATATTCTTATTACTGAACTAGACCTAGTCAGCTTATTTGGTTTCTCTCAAGAACGTACACGTTTGGGTATTATTGTACTTGCCAACCTATTATTAGATAGGAATCTGTACAAAACACAAGCAGCCAACCTTCGTTGCGGAGATGGCACTTAATGATGATGGTTATACAGGTTACAATGCTTAACATGGCTGCTGGAAATGTTACGCTGTAATATGTTTACAAATCTTAATTCTTCTTTCCAATATTAATTTAGTGTCTCAATCTTCAAATCAATCTCAATCAGTCAAGTGCCAAGAAGAAGAAGAAGTCCAGTGCCGTACTGAGGGACGTATGGGATCATGCTTCTCCACAACTCTCTTGTCTCTTGTATTGTTAACAAGTTCAGTTGGTGACTTCATTTTGTGACACAGTGACAACCCATCCAGAAATTTCTCTTCCTCTCTCTCTTCTCCCCTTCATCTAAATGGTTACTAAATGTTCAAGTTTTGTTTTTCTCATCACATGCTTGCAAAATCTTGATTGTTTGCTTCTAATATTTGCTACAATTCGTTGTATTACTCCAGCCTCTCTGAGAATGTCTACATTAGTTTGCTTCTAATATTTGCTACAATTCGTTGTATTACTCCAGCCTCTCTGAGAATGTCTACATTAGTTTGCTTCTAATATTTGCTACAATTCGTTGTATTACTCCAGCCTCTCTGAGAATGTCTACATTAGTGTGCTTCTAATATTTGCTACAATTCGTTGTGTTACTCCAGCCTCTCTGAGAATGTCTACATTAGTTTGCTTCTAATATTTGCTACAATTCGTTGTGTTACTCCAGCCTCTCTGAGAATGTCTACATTAGTTTGCTTCTAATATTTGCTACAATTCGTTGTGTTACTCCAGCCTCTCTGAGAATGTCTACATTAGTTTGCTTCTAATATTTGCTACAATTCGTTGTGTTACTCCAGCCTCTCTGAGAATGTCTACATTAGTTTGCTTCTAATATTTGCTACAATTCGTTGTGTTACTCCAGCCTCTCTGAGAATGTCTACATTAGTTTGCTTCTAATATTTGCTACAATTCGTTGTGTTACTCCAGCCTCTCTGAGAATGTCTATATTAGTTTGCTTGTCTGTCCATGGAATTTTCATCATCTTTCTTGAAAACATCTTGGTTACCTCCAGTTTATTTTGGGTGCTTTTGTTTACTGTCCATGCTTCACTTCAATAAAGAAAGATTGGTTCAACATGACATCTCAGCACTTGAACATATGCATTCATATTACATGCAGATAAGGAACATCAATTTCATTCGGAAATACAGAATGTTCAAGATAGCAGACTGAAGAGAGGGAAGTCATGGATGGGACGTGCTGAAGATGTCATACAAAGCATGTGTAGATTGTAAGATGTGGCAGTAGGTGTATAATGGATAGGTCTACCCACAGATTTAGAAACTTGTTTGAGAGTAGTAATAACACTTAGCAGGGAATGAAGAGAATGATGTCCCAGGACCGTGGAACAAAAAGTGCAGGCTTTAATCAGTGAGAATGCCAAAGAGGGGGGATGTGATTATATACACTGATAGATCTGTGATTAGATATGTTCGCAGTGCTTGGGACTTGATTTAGCAGTTACAGCCTTAGTGCTCAGGTAAAACGATCAGGGAGGAGAGTGGTGCCTTTGCTGTGACTACGAGTAGCATGACCGTGGAGATTATGCCGGTGATCAGGGCATTTGAGTCGGTATGCACACAGAAGGTAACATAGGTTTGCATCTTTTGTGACTCTATGTATACGATTAGGAAGGTACAAGTGGGTCTCATTCGCGAACAGTGGATTGAGGCCTTGAGAAAGGAGAGGTTGAATGTAGCTACATTTATTTTTGTGCCTGGACATGTGAGTGTTCGAGACAATGAAAGAACAGAGCAACTGACATGCGCGATGAGCAATGGATTGAGCTTATGTTTTGAACTCCATATAACATGCGAGAGTGAGATTAGTGTTGATGATGATTCATTTCCAATGGCCAGGATTAAAGATCAGGGTTTGAATTGCGGTGTTGATAAAAGTGAACATTTTGGAGGATGCAGAAGAATGATGGTCAACCAGCAGAGGACCGGTACTGTCAGCAGAAGTGTAATGGTGGAGACACTCAGGAAGACATTAGAGCAACTATGGACGTGTCCAGTTTGCAGTGATGATTATCCGACGACTAATTAACATTCATATTACTCCACTCTCCACTTCATAGAATCTTTCTCATTTTTGAAATGTTGATTAGACCTGTGCTATGCTGCTCTTGGATGATGTCATCACGACAACATGACACTGTGTTTTCTTTCTGTGTTCTGTGGTGCACTGAACTGTGTATTTATTATATTTAGTGGAATAATGTGCAGTAGACAGTAAGACAATGTGTCGGGACAAAATCTTGAAGGTTATTTCGCCAACGGATTAAAAGATAAAATGAATGTATTATCAAGTTTATAAATATTTATGTGAATTTGTACGAAATAAAGGTTGTGACCTAGTTAAATATTAGTGAAGCGCGAAGTTAAAATGTGATGTAGTGGCAACATCAGTAAAGTGCAATGGAGACGGAGAGAGAAAACACATCCATGTAACCACATTGTAAGGACAGCTGGAGAGGAGATGGGCAACACTAGCTAAACCTTTTGCTCACTAAAATACAATAGATAATCACACACAGAGAATAAATAACAAAGCTCTTAAACTTACCGAGAAATGTGTTATCGGCACATGCAGAGCCGGCCCTAACAATTGCGGGGCCCAATGCGAAACGGATTGCGCGGGGCCCAGTCTGGGTAGGGAAGAGGATAATAAAATACATTCTAATATGAATTTATGGGCCTATGATGTGCGGGGCCCACTGCGGCCGCATAGGTTGCAATGGCCTAAGACCGGCCCTGGGCACATGGAATGTACGCAAGCTATATGCCCGCTGAAAGGTCAGTGAACGAACACACGAACTAAACAAGTACACATGGGACATCATGGACATGGCAGAGGTAAGGTGGATGGGATTTGGTGAAACAACAACGGATGATGGTCATAAAATCTGGTATAGTGGAGATGAAACAAAACACCAGCATGGAGTGGGATATATTGTCCACAAAGAGAAAGTTAAATCTATCATTAGTTGCACCCCAATAAACAGCAGACTTATAACAATACGTGTTACAGCTAGACCCAAGAACATCATGATTACTCAAGTGTATGCCCCGACTGCCGATTATGACGAAGAGGAAATAGACACATTTTACGAAACACTAGAAGACACAATAAAGGAGATCCCCAAAATAAGATATATTTTAGCTTCTTTGGTAGCTGTGCAGCTATTCTTTCTTGATAGTACCACTCTTGATGCTTCTGTTAAACTCACGAAAAAGGTTGTTTATGTCACTCCTTAAGAATGACAAAGTCCTGATATCGTATACCATCAGGGCCTGGAGCGATGTGCCGTGACCATTTAAGAGTGGTCTGGATGGTCTCTGCAGTGATATATATGCTCTCATGTCTACTCAGCCTCCGTACATAGACCAGATAGCGTGGTGATAATCCTCCACCTGACAGTTAGGTTATTTTTATCCATCTGTTCAATGCTCAAGGAAGATGATGACTCTCATGTCAGATCAGTGGATTGAAAATCAGGTTTACCAAATCTTTAGACATTTCCGTTTATGCTCCACTGAAAACGCCAGAAAGGATTTGTCTAAACTGATCTGCTTGTAGAATTCATGCTACCTTTCTTCTTTGGCTTGCTGAGCATATGTCTTGAAGAGTAACATAGTGTCATCTACAGTCTGCTTCAATGCTGTTAAGTTATTGGATGGTGCACCGTTGTAGTTGCATGCTTTCTGCCACCCCTTGACGGCATGTTTCTTCATGCTTCCTCTATGTCGTCATTCCACAATGGTGGCTGGTTCAGCTCACTGGATGGGTAGAAATGGATACCCAACTTGTACAATTACTGTAATAGTAATAATTTTAGCATATACTATATAGAAAAATACTTGTTCACTATTGCTGCTAAGTTGCCACTATTTTCAGCTACAGTCAGTAGCATGGATCTACGCCCTACCTTCGTCGTAAACCTCAGTCTAATTAGGGAAAGTCGGATTGTGTGACAAATGGTACTGCCTTCGCATGTAAGTGGTCCTGTGTTCATTTCCCAGTTGGCAGAGATGTTTTTAAGATCGCAACGGCTCCCGAATACTACCCAGCCGTAATTGGGTACCATATTAATCTGGAAAGTAAAGACTGAGGGAGAGGAGATGGCTTCCATTCTCATATAGCAGAGCAACTTAAATGTGAGATTGCTAACATCTCACACCCCTACTGCAAATTGTATGGGTTAACTTTCCTTTTTCTTTACTGCGAACAATGTTGCAGCTATATGATTAAAAACAATATGCAATATCCTAGGATTCTCTTGTATAGTATATTTTAGTAATGACGAGTTATGACTGCATGTTGTTATTAGCACACACCTGACTAATCCATAATTGTAATCCCCGCCTGAATAAATCTATTGGAGTGTTGTTGTATAGTACACTAATGACTTCTTAAAATCTGATCATTCTTTATATTGATCTTTAGGTATATTGATTGTCTTCACACACCGGACATATCTGTTGCTCAGATCTCTGGTTCAGTAAATCTCTAAGGGTGTAGTGACTGGTGGTTCCTGTCCTATGTATGTTAAGTGAATTTTTTGAAATGTGTCTTATAGAGCATTGATTATGCCTTCTCTGTTCATAGGTTGACCATCTGTTATTGAGGCAGAACAAGCTTCTCTGTTCATAGGTTGACCATCTGTTATTGAGGCAGAACAAGCTTCTCTGTTCATAGGTTGAACATCTGTTATTGAGGCAGAACAAGCTTCTCTGTTCATAGGTTGACCATCTGTTATTGAGGCAGAACAAGCTTCTCTGTTCATAGGTTGACCATCTGTTATTGAGGCAGAACAAGCTTCTCTGTTCATAGGTTGACCATCTGTTATTGAGGCAGAACAAGCTTCTCTGTTCATAGGTTGACCATCTGTTATTGAGGCAGAACAAGCTTCTCTGTTCATAGGTTGACCATCTGTTATTGAGGCAGAACAAGCTTCTCTGTTCATAGGTTGACCATCTGTTATTGAGGCAGAACAAGCTTCTCTGTTCATAGGTTGACCATCTGTTATTGAGGCAGAACAAGCTTCTCTGTTCATAGGTTGACCATCTGTTATTGAGGCAGAACAAGCTTCTCTGTTCATAGGTTGACCATCTGTTATTGAGGCAGAACAAGCTTCTCTGTTCATAGGTTGACCATCTGTTATTGAGGCAGAACAAGCTTCTCTGTTCATAGGTTGACCATCTGTTATTGAGGCAGAACAAGCCAATGATCCTTCCACATTTGTTTGTACAGGATTAAAGATGACATTTCTTTTACAGAGTGAGACCATTCTTTACTGATCTTGTTTGCTGAATATCATCTTTTATTCTGTGCTACTTTCAATAGTGAAATGAAAACTCACATGGATTTGGCATGATGATTCCTTGTCAGATATGATACTACAGGACACAATCGAAGGTAGAAGAAGCAGAGGGGGATAAAGACGATCATGGACAGACAGCATCAAGGGCTGAACAGGTTGGGGTTTTTCTTTACTCATTTGCATCACTGAAAATAGAAATCGCTAGCAGACTCTAGTGTGTTGGTGCATCCAATGTGGTACCCCTGACTCTTTTTTCTTGAAGCATCCAATGTGGTAACCCCTGTAACCCTGACAGGCTTGGACTTAATCAAATTTGGTATTATACTTATCTTTTGTTTATCATTGTAAATCCAGTCTAAGTAGATCCGATCCAACCTAAGTAGATCCGATCCAGCCTAAGTAGATCCAATCCAGTCTAAGTAGATTCGATCCAGCCTAAGTAGATCCGATTCAATGTATCAAATGATTTTCATATGATCTCAATCAGTGCTTTTGATGTTTTCATTCTTAATTTTTATTATGCCTTTGTTTAAGATTCCAGATTTTTTCATAACTTTATTTCTAAAACAATTAAGGATTTTGTGGGTACATTTTCATTGAAAGAAATTTTTAACTGTTTGTAAACATCCTGTTGCCTAATTGTCATAGAAGAAATAAAAATGTTATAGGTTTTATGGTGTTTTTTCTTATTGTTAGTTAGTCATCGGATCATCATCACTGCAAACTGGACACGTCCATATTTTTTGTTCTTATTAAATGATGATGTAGTATAATGGAATCCTTTTACCCGGTATAACAAATTTCCCTATATAACATTTTTTCAAAATCCCCAATTATATTTTGTCTGTATTGTTTGTACTGTATATAGTGAATTTCTGTTATTACATAGGCCTACATATTTTCTTGGCCAGGACCAAGTTGTTATAATGGGATTCCACTGTATTCTATATTGTTTGACTGTATAAAGCATGTTTCTGCTATTACATACATATTTTGTCAGTCCGGACCTAGTTGTTATAATGAGATTCAATTGTAATTGCTTTAGCTGTGAGTAGGTAGCTCTTTCCCATAGCCTTTCTGGCAACAAAAAAAAAGAGACACTGTTGAGTAACCAAGGTGACACACAAACTCATAAAATTTCATGTCTCAAAGGCATGGATGCATATTTGGTAGAAGGCATTTCAGTGCGAAAGTATCCAAGGATCATCACATCCTGCCAGGAGAGTAGCATACACTCCTGGGTTAATAAGTTCATCATTCTTCTACCAGATCTGTTCACCCATATGCAGTGTTGCCAATTAGTTCATCATTCTTCTGCCAGATCTGTTCACTCATATGCAGTGTTGCCAACTAGTTCATCATTCTTCTACCAGATCTGTTCACTCATATGCAGTGTTGCCAACTAGTTCATCATTCTTCTGCCAGATCTGCTCACCCATATCCAGTGATGGTATATCTAACATACCCCACCATCTACGAGTCTGCCACAAAATATCCTAACTTTCCTTAGTTGTTTCCTACGACTTGCATGGAAAGAAGGGAGTGGATCTATTTTTTGCACTGTGAACTAAGAAGTGAAACACCTAAAGATCAAGATGGAAATCAAAAGACATAATATCTACAATTTTTATACCAACATGCTATCAATGCCAGACATATTCTTTAACAGTCTTGCCAACAAAAAATTGTTACATGTGGAATGAAGTGTATGAGAAAAGCTGCAACGGTTACTAAATCAGATAAAATAAGGTATGAATAAATTAGAAAAAGAATAGGTATAATATCATATATTGAATAAATTGAAAGACAGCAAGTAAAATCGTTGGGTCACCTTATGAGAATGAACCCAAACCAAATACAGTACCAATAAGAGTATATAACAAAATAATATCCAGACATAAAGCCAAAGGTATACCAAGAAAACGATGGATGGAAAATATCAAGATAATCTTGGACAAACATGGACTCAACGCGACAAAGGCGATACATCTTGCCTTGGAATGACAACTGAGTCTCCCACCCCTACACGTAATGGCAATTGTGGATACTAAAAGCTATCATTCACCTGGAGAAAGACAATAGATAACAGAGGCTCGCACTCCTACAGTTAACAGCAGTTGTGTATACTAAAAAAAACTCATACTGTATTTCTCTCATTAGGAAGTTACAGTAAGTATTCGAGTGCCTTGTGTGATAAAGGCTGCATGCCCTTGTTGTCGCCACGTCATGTTCAGGGTGAGTTTTTTAATTTACACTCCGACAGAAGAAAACTCAATCCTTAATGGGGATTGAACTCTGATCTCAAGGATGTGAGACCAACAATCTAACCTCTCGGCCATGCATCCCACTGTTGTGGATACTAACAACTATCATTCACCTGGGGAAAGATAATAGAACTAAGAGGTCTAGGCCCTGGTTGCCACTCATTCTTATTGTATATATCTTTCCCTATTCCTATCTTATCACAATCCAAAAACAGCAGAGAATAATGAGTATTAACACTGTAACTGACCATAATTGTTGTAAGAGACAATTAAGGAAGGATGGGAGTGGTTGATTGTACTCAACCCTAAGGCTGTATATAGGTAGGTGGGAGTTTGAGGGTTCACCCGTATCCTCTAGAAAAGTGAAGCACGACATTTTACTCGTAGATATATGCTAAAATTAGGGAAACTCCTTTCCTTTAGAGGTTGTAACAAGACAATATCACCTTACCCTTTCCTTTAGAGGTTGTAACAAGACAATATCACCTTACCCTTTCCTTTAGAGGTTGTAACAAGACAATATCACCTTACCCTTTCCTTTAGAGGTTGTAACAAGACAATATCACCTTACCCTTTCCTTTAGAGGTTGTAACAAGACAATATCACCTTACCCTTTCATTTAGAGGTTGTAACAAGACAATATCACCTTACCCTTTCATTTAGAGGTTGTAACAAGACAATATCACCTTACCCTTTCCTTTAGAGGTTGTAACAAGACAATATCACCTTACCCTTTCATTTAGAGGTTGTAACAAGACAATATCACCTTACCCTTTCCTTTAGAGGTTGTAACAAGACAATATCACCTTACCCTTTCCTTTAGAGGTTGTAACAAGACAATATCACCTTACCCTTTCCTTTAGAGGTTGTAACAAGACAATATCACCTTACCCTTTCCTTTAGAGGTTGTAACAAGACAATATCACCTTACCCTTTCCTTTAGAGGTTGTAACAAGACAATATCACCTTACCCTTTCATTTAGAGGTTGTAACAAGACAATATCACCTTACCCTTTCCTTTAGAGGTTGTAACAAGACAATATCACCTTACCCTTTCCTTTAGAGGTTGTAACAAGACAATATCACCTTACCCTTTCCTTTAGAGGTTGTAACAAGACAATATCACCTTACCCTTTCCTTTAGAGGTTGTAACAAGACAATATCACCTTACCCTTTCCTTTAGAGGTTGTAACAAGACAATATCACCTTACCCTTTCCTTTAGAGGTTGTAACAAGACAATATCACCTTACCCTTTCATTTAGCGGTTTTCACAAGCCAGGAGGAAGAAGACAAACAACCCACATACATCGGAGTTACTTATGATGATAAGCTGACATGGAAGCAGCACATAAACAAAGCAACAACAAAAGCTAGGAGGAAGTTAGCTATCCTGAGGAAACTAAATGGAACCACATCAGGGGCCAGTGGGAATATACTCAGTAAAGTTTACCAGCAAGGCATAAGACCACACCTGGAATATTGTTCAGCTGTGTGTTGTCGTGCATCAAATACCACATTACAAGATCTAGATAAAGTGCAAAACCAGGCACTTAGAATAATGTTGGGAGCAATGAAATCAATACCCATAGCAGAGATGCAGAAAATGGGAAGAATTAAAACATGTGGCGAATGCGGAGACACAAATGTGCTAATACAAGCAGAAAAGTTTCAATGTATGCCGAGTCATCCAATGAAGGAAAGATTCCAAAATCTAGTAATTAGGCGACTGAAAAGAAGCAGCTTTATTCACCAAGTTAAATTACTTTGTAGATAACTTACAGACCTACCTGAAGTTGACAGCCGTTTAAGGTCTGTACCAGAACAAACCCCTTGGAGTGAAAGGCACGGAATACCAATATACATTCATTCCCACGTGAAAGGAATACTAAGTGAGGACAAACAGAAGTGTGCAGTGAAGGGCAGTCACAACCAGTTTCCTGGAAGAGGAATATCCACAAGACATATGGGTCAGAGTATACACAGATGGGTTAGTACATAATGCAGTGAGGAATGGAGATGCAGTGTATATATAGAATATCCATACAAGCCTAGAGATATGAGCACACCAGCTGGAAAATTCTGCAATAATTATGATGCAGAAATCCTGGCAACTAGTGTAGCAACTGAAAAACTGCTTAACTTCAACCCTGGCCTACAGCCGGTGGTATTCCTGACAGATTAAGGTCAGTGCTTCAAGCTATCCAGTCTGGAAAACTAAGTGACTTACCGGTACCAGTATAGGGTAACCATGCAGTGAATACCCTCTCACTGGAATACCAGGAAATGAAAAATAGACCAACTGGCTAAGGAAGGTGCTGCCGAAGACCAACCAGATGTACCAATCACCTACCATTAGAAAAAACAGATGATCAAGTCAATAAGAAAGCCACAAACACCAACACAAGATGACTATCACATTATGAACAGATCAGAACAAGTTGTAATTCTACGCCTCAGAAGGGTACACAACCGATTCTGCAGTGACATGTACACAAAGTTCAAGATTGGCAAAACAGCCAATACATGTGGACAGACAGCACAAAGTGCCAAACATATACTTCAAGAGTGTTCTGAGTATGAAACAGTGAGGCAGACATAATGGCCAGAGGAAACAACACTGGAATCAAAGCTCTATGAAACACTGTATGAACTACAAGAGACAGTGAGTTTTATTCAGGTGACAGAATTACAAATATAAACATGTTTCAAGTGAACGAAAGAAGAAGAAGATGGTTGGGAGAGGTTTACTGTCATCATCATCAGGTGCCATGCCGGGTGGCGTAGGCGGTCATGGCTCTCCACAGCTCTCTGTCCACAGTATTATGTATCAAAGTCGTTGTTGTTTCTTTGCCGTGCCAGGTTGTCAAACTGTCTAATATTTTCTCACGTTGTCGCCCTCTGTCTCTGGTGCCTTCAATCTTGCCTGTTGTGATTATGTTCTCTAAACCTGCCTGTCTCATGAAGTGGCCAAAAAAAGAAGATTGCCTTTTTCTTATATTGTTGATTAAGGTCCGTTTCGCATTTAACTCTTTTAACACCTCTACATTAGTTTTTCTGGCAGTCCATGGTATTCTCAGCATGGTATTCTTCTGTAGAACCACATCTCTGTTGCCTCCAATCTCCCACTTTCCAGTTTGTTTATTGTCCAAGACTCGCACCCATATGTTAGTATACGGGTTATATAGCACTAAGGCTGACTTATATAGCACTAACTCAACCCTAAAGCTGTACATAAATAGGTGGGAGTTTGAGGGTTCACCCTTATCCTCTAGAAAAGTGAAGCACAACATGTTACTCTTAGATATAAGCTAAATGAAGGACAACCTCCACCCTTTCCTTTAGCGGTTTTAACAAGAAAATATCAAAACCCTGTAGTTTTTTTAAAGGTTTAAACCCCTCATAGTCGTTTATGACTCTTCTCTGTTCAACCCATATAAAATAGATGTTGCCGTGGCCCGAAAAGGGAGCAAAGAATAGCAACACTATTTACCTTCCATGCATGTCGTAAGAGGCGACTAAGGAGGTTATGGGATGGAGTTGGATGTCCCATTCCATATAAGGCCAGTGACCCAAAGCCATGCTGAAGTAGGATGTGTCATGCCGAAAGGCGCAGATATCGCAGCAATGCTGTAAACCATGACACAACGCATTCCGTTCTCCAGATTACATCCTGCTAATCTGAAGGAGTTTGAGAATGAACGCAGAAGAAGAAAAAAGCCAAAAAGTGCAAGTCTGACAGAAGAGCAAAGAATGGTAACTCTGAGACAGACAACTCATGCACAAGAAGAGCAAAGAATGGTAATTCTTGATTCGAATCATAGCACGTGGGACACTCCCATAAGTATTCAGCTCTCTGTTCCAGCAACCATCCCAGTGTATGTGGACTCAGAGTCCCAGTCAGGTGTTGATTGCGTGATCTTAGGGATTTTCCAAAAAAATTACTTCTCCTCCCTTCTAGATACGCCCATTTTTGACATGCTCTGTATGTATCTTGTATAGACCTTGTACTTCTATGGCCCTCTCCATTAATGTTCTTACTATATATGCCTATAGGGCATTTCTTGTGACTTTTCCGTCTACGATGAAAACACTGAATATCCAGACATAATCTGCATTGTTCTTCTGCTATCTGGTTTTATTTGTCCTCTTATATGTTTCATTATTATGTGCAGTAGAACCTTGGTCATCTGACTCATATGGCCTAAGGCTGATTGTTCTGTGATCTTCGCAATATACTGCAGCAGGTTTCGTTGGTACTTAGACCTATATTATAACTATATAATATATATATATAACTAAATAAAAGCACAAGAAGCATACTTGTATAGATGACGTGCCGAGTAGCTTTTATAAGAAGATAACCTCAATATAACAGCATGTTATCTACTAAGGTTTTTCGTTGCATGTATGGTTTGTCTAGTGGGCCATTGTGAGATCCACAGATGCAAACCATGTGGACCCATTTTTCATAAAATAAGGAGAATTACAACCGAAAACAGGCGGATTTTTTAAGGTATGTTTTTAATATTCTTAAGGTAAAGTTAGTTAGTCATTGGATAATCGTCACTGCACTCTGGACAATTTCATAGGTGCTCAGATCTCTCCTTGTGTGTAGCCACAATTACACGTTGACTGACGGTCCCAGTACGCAGTTGATTGACCATCATTCTTTCTTGCCCACGAGTTCGCTCCTTTCTAGCGACACCACATTTCCAACCAAATTCCTTTATTCTAGTCATGGAACAAGAATTATCGTCACTTATACAGTCATTTGCTCGTGCGTTTCCCGCAGGGCGTTCACAATGTCTGCTCGATCCATCGCTCCACCAACAGCCGTAGTAGAAGCGTGTGCGGCCAACCTATCTGCTCTCTCATTACTCCGGACTCCCGCATATCCCGGCACAAAAATAAAAGTCATTTTACGCATACAGGAATTCTTCACTCCACCCGGCTACTGTTCCCGAATGTATCCCGCCTGAACTTTCACAATCATGCTCATCGAGTCACTGAGTATGCAGGCATGCTCGCAAATTTTGAGTATGCAGGCAAACTTTGATTACTGCCAAAATCTCCATTGTCATGCTGTTTGTCATCTGCGCGAATGCACCACTTTCATCTCTGATGGTTTCCCCCCACCTTTGAGATGTGAAGGCCCAGGCACTTCTGATGTGTCTCAAAAAAAAATTGAGGAATGATTTTAGGTAAAATCTCATCCTTACTGAGAGCGCATTTGCGGATTGATCCTCATGGGTGATGAAAAGCTGTAGACTAGCGGACATTAAACCTTTGTCATTTTGTGACACACTTGTCCCATTGGGCACATAAGCAATAAGCATATGCTACGAATCTGGAAGGGAGTGATGTCCCTTCTGTGACTGATGTTATCATAAACCTCCGAACACAGCCATGCATATAAAAGTCAGTGTATCACCTCAGTTACTCAGCTGACCTTGGGGTCTTTGTTACCTTTTATATTTTATGGTAGTGTGTCCTTATATAATCTAATTGGACTTTGTCCTCTGGTTGAAAGGGCACGCCTCTCCAAAAGAGAGGCAAACTCATTAACTACCTACCTAGGTTACTCAGCTGGGGATGACCTATGCATTTTGCTAAGGCGGAGGCTGTAATAGGCTTTCAAAAGCTACTTGCTCATAGCGAAAGGGATTAGGCTCTTCATGATGAAATTCATCATCTTATTTTTGGGATGTTTGTTCTCAAACTCCCACTGGATGTACCACACATAGCAGGACAATGGTCCTAGATTTCCAGCAGCATGTAGTCTAGAGAACAGTGATAGTAGGTGCACAGTGTCGCTGTTTTATTTACCTTATATTGATTGTTGTTTTACACAAATGTTGGTCCTTTTTTTGGGTCAATTAAATCAATCAATACGAGATATTGATTGACACCGAAAGGCAACAAATGGTTTTAGCGAATAGATAGATAGAATACAAGATATTGTTAATCTTTTTAGGAGAAAAATAGAAAAGACAACAAAGAATGTTCTTCCGGTTCATGGCCATCTTTTGTCTATAGTGGTAGGCCGGGCTGAAATAATCTGTTTGCTTGGTTGTTAGTCTTCATTGGTTGATAGTGTAAGTATTCTATCACTATGAGGATGTATCATTTAGATTACCAGTAAGCAGCTAGTTACAATAATATCACAGTTCGCATGTCTCCATAAATGAGGAAGCAATGATAGTGCAAGGAAAAAAAATGATTGTTTTCTTTGACAAAAATTATTTGACAACAACGTCAACAATAGAAAGCGGATATGATAGTCTAGTTTTATATACACGCACTCCACCGAAGACGGATGTGTCGGGATATTGACACAAATAATACAGCGAAACAACGCATTTCCATTCTATGGACTACATCCTGATGGATGAGCCTTTTCTTCATAGATATTTGGTCTTTGTGTTGATTTCTCTTTAGCTAGTTTATCTGCTCTTTCATTTTCTAGTAATCCACAGTGAGATGACATCCACTGTAGCTCAACACTTCTTTGAATCCTCATTTACAATATAGGGTAGCTGGGGGCAAGATGGCACACTTTTTTAGCGTATTCTACCAACTAGACTTAACTATGAGTGACAAAACTGCCATCAGTGTATATCTTATTCATCTATCTAACATTAGTGAGAGTATTGAAAACATACAGCTACATGTAGACAGAAGAGTGAGAGTATTGAAAACATACAGCTACATGTAGACAGCTACTCTCCCAGCTTTAGGTTGGCGTCTGCAACTTCCTCATGGCATCAGCATTTTTCACAAATTTTGAGTGAGCCATCTTTCCCCAAATAACATTTTTAGCAAAATTCAGATGAAAAAACAAAGTAGCATGACAAGATAATGTGCTTAAGAAGTTAACAACACAACATATATTTCAGTTTAAACATACAAAAAAAAATCATATTAGTGATAACAGCTTGTGCGGCAGAAGTTAATAAAAAAAATTTAAACATAGTGAACAATTTTTATTCTGCATTGTTGAAAATTGACTTGTCCTTGACATATAAAATTTCATTGCAGTAAAGATTGGAATGTTGATGTCTGACCTAGTCATGTGTGCTATTGGAAAAAGCTCAGCAAAAACCATCTGTGCCGTCTTACCCCCGGCTACCCTAATATTTTATAAGTCTTGCGGTTTATTGCTATCAATGGCTTGTAAAACAGACATTATATGAGTAAGAAACACCAGTTGTTGATATCCAAACATTAAATCGTTGAATTGGACATCCAAGTATTAAATTACAAATGCCAAATTCTTGAACTGGACACATCCAAATACTAAATTCTTGAACTGGACACATCCAAATACTAAATTCTTGAATTGGACATCTCATGCTAAGTTTAGTTTTGCACTCAGCATCTGCTTGACCTTTAGGGCTCTGAATTAAATTACCGGGTAAGCAAAATTTTCCTCTGCGTCTGTATTCTTTTTGGAAATTTTGCACTATTTATGATGAGTGTTTGGTAAAGGCGATAACTATTTTGTTTTTAAAGATATCAAAATAATTTTTGCACGTTAATAAAGAAGTGAATAATGCTTATAATCATGCTTTGTTGTTGTTGTATGTGTGATATGCAAGTTGTGAAATTGAAAATTGGAGGAAAAAATCTCAAAACGCCATTTAAAAGAAAATAGCAAATATAATTTCTTGACCCTAATACTTGAGCAATGTTTGGCAACATTGATAAAATCCTCCTAAATACCTGTTTCTGTTTTATATATGTTGTTTCATATCCAAACTAATATAATATGGACTGAACAAACTAATAAAACATGAAGAAATCACATACAACATCCGTTTGTTCAAGACTAGGCCTAGCCGGACAGATGTTTTTATTTTAAATGCAGACATGTTGAACCCCTGATGCAGACATGTTGAACCCCTGATGCAGACATGTTGAACCCCTGATGCAGACATGTTGAACCCCTGATGCAGACATGTTGAACCCCTGATGCAGACATGTTGAACCCCTGATGCATATTGTGTGTGTGTTATTCAATGAATGAACAAACATACTAAATAATTCTTATAATATAACAACTAAAACATATAGATACGACTTACCATGACGATCACGAACCATGCCACGAGGTACTACGTTTTATTTTACAATATGGCGTCGGAAATCCACAGTCATTCCAGAAATTAGTTGACAAAATCAGGCCACTTTCTCCTGATTAAAATCATAATGTGTAAAGGAGTTTTGACCTTTAGGATGTGACGTATTCCTAACTTCGTGTGGTGGTAATTCTACGTCATATGAGCATAACTTCGTGAGATTCCGTACTGATGAATCGGGGCATAGTAACAGGGATGAATGGAGACACCTACCAGATTTAGCTACGAAATGACATTGGGGGGGGGGGGGGGGGGGGGAGAGAACAATAATTGCCTATAGAGCCTTAAGGTTAATAGAACACATTACTTTTAAGCACATTTATAAAATATATAATTTTGAATCAAAATTTGTAAAAGAACAAGAATATGACATTTATAGCATTGTTACAGTGGAATCTCTGGGAGAATTTATGGCATTGTTACAGTGGAATCTCTGGGAGAATTTATGGCATTGTTACAGTGGAATCTCTGGGAGAATTTATGGCATTGTTACAGTGGAATCTCTGGGAGAACAAGAATATCACATTTACAATATTGTTACAGTGGAATCTCTGTGAGAATTTACAGCATTGTTACAGTGGAACCTCTGAGGGAATTTATAGCATTGTTACAGTGGAATCTCTGGGAAAATTTATGGCATTGTTACAGTGGAATCTCTGGGAGAACAAGAATATCACATTTACAGTATTGTTACAGTGGAATCTCTGTGAGAATTTACAGCATTGTTACAGTGGAATCTCTGGGAGAATTTATAGCATTGTTACAGTGGAATCTCTGGGAGAATTTATAGCATTGTTACAGTGGAATCTCTGGGAGAATTTATAGCATTGTTACAGTGGAATCTCTGAGGGAATGTACAGCATTGTAACAATGGAATCTCTGGGAGAATTTACACCATTGTTATAGTGGAATCTCTGAGGGAATTTACAGCATTGTTACAGTGGAATCTCTGTGAGAAATTACAGCATTGTTACAGTGGAATCTCTGGGAGAATTTACAGCATTGTTATAGTGGAATCTCTTAGGGAATTTACAGCATTGTTACAGTGGAATATCTGAGGGAATTTACAGCATTGTTACAGTGGAATTTCTGAGGGAATTTACAGCATTGTTACAGTGGAATATCTGGGAGAATTTTCTTTTAGGACTTCACTGTGCTATAAATATAACACTTCACATTTTTAACTAGCTGACATCACATTCTGTGGAAGACCAATCAAATTGATTGCTGCCATGACTTAACATCTCCCGACGCAGATGAGAATTTTTTGAAAACTGAACATAAGTAAGTTAAATATCACAACTGTTGTACATGCTAATCCTACCCTTATTCTAAATACTAATTCTATATCTACCCCTAACTCAATCACAAGCTGCGCATCCCCAATCACACTGCAAAGGTTAGGTTACCTCTCAGTAGAATTAAACTAAAATAAAGGTCACAATGAAGACCCCCCCCCCCCCAAAAATCTTCTATAACACTAAAAAAATGTGTTATATTTTACAATTTTCAAAATCCTCAATTATTTGTATTTGTTGTTGTTTGTATTTTATAAAAAAAAAAAGTTCTGTTATAACATAAATACAATGGAATCCCTCAATAGCACATCCTTTTATAACAAATTTCCCAATTTAACAACACTTTTCAAAATCTCCAACCACGTTTATACTTTATTGTTTGTAGCTGTACATAGTGAATTTCTGTTATAACATAAATACAGCGAAATACCTATAAATAAAATGTGTATTCTTTATTGTTTATACTGTATATAACGAATTTCTGTTATTAGATGTTGGTCCTGACCAAGTTGTTATAATGAGATGTTACTGTTTCATCTTCAGATCATGCTGAAAGTGGTCTGGAATATTTTGAAGTATGTTATTGGCTTAGTTTTCTCCATCTTTCGACCCTTAAGGCGTTTGATCTGCCAGAGGAGAAAATCATCTGAAAGTGACGGGACAGAATTGACGTCAATAGAAACAGGGGGCCTATTACTGGACACACCTCTTGCTTGCCCTAAGGATGGGGAAGGAGAACAAGTTAGTATTCTTGTTATTTCCATGTTACTCCTTGAGAGATACTAAATCATTAGATTGTATGTAGCTTTTTTTGTATATTCCTTGTCCATGCTGTTTCACCTCTGACCTAGTTACAACTCTTCTGGACCATCTCTACATTACAGTTAACTTGTGTCATTCATGTCATTTTCTGTTGTGTATATTCAATTTTTGTCTTGATAAAGGCCTCTTGGTCGAAACGTCGATTTGTGTGTGTTATTATGTGTGTTCTATTGATTAGTGCAATTTGATTACCCTGTTCTTGACTTTACCTGTTGGATTTCAGTTTTGCACAGTGAGTACATATTATTTTGAGATGAAATACCTGAGAAAGGTTATACATGTCACAGGAAGAGACCGAATGAGACATGAAGATGTCAGAAAGATAGTAAAGACGATATCATGCAAACAATATATGGAAAGCAGGTTAACTGGTTCAGACACCTTATGTGAATGGAGCCATCCAGGCGTACAACATCAGAACGAATGGCTACAAAACAAGAGGAAGAAAAAGATGGGAAGATTCAATTAGAGAGATTGTTAAAAACCATGGCCTAACCATGATAAGTGCAACAAAATTAGCCAAAAACAACTCCTCATGATGCCTAACAGCATTTGTGGAACAAAAGACAATAGATAGATTAGATTGAAGTCTGAAGACTGGTGTTAACACTTTGCTGACCAACAATCAAAGCTGTACTTATTCCTTATTACCAAGGTTGGCTAGTTGGTTATTGATCCAGTTGTCTGTGGGCCCTTTGACCCAATGCCATTGTGTGATATATGCATGCGTTTGTGAGCTGTTGTTTTGTTTCATTTATCTGGCCTTGGAGGGAGAAGCATCTTCCTGGCGTCACTCAGAGCTGGACATTCAAAAAGGTGGTGGGCCATGTTATGTGACAAGAACGTTTGGAGAACATAGTCACAACAGGCAAGATTGAAGGCAACAGAGACAGAGGGCGATAATGTGAGAAAATATTAAACAGTTTAACAACCTGGCACGGCAGGGAAACAACAATGATCCTGATACATAATAATGGAGAGCCATGATCGCCTACACCAGCCGCGGCATGACATCTGATGATGATGAGGTTATACAGTCTTCTTCAAGTTAAACAGTCTAAAGTGTTGGTCTGATCATATCTCATTCCTAGGTTATACAGTCTAATAATTTTGTTATGTTTTCTGATATTTCTTTGTAAATAATTTCTGCCATTTTTCATCAGATTGAAATGGAATCATGGGATACTTGGGATTTGCAGTCCCAAACTGTGTCAGCCTACAAACCACCTGGGAACTATCCAGATCAGCAGTTAGTACAATCGAATCCTCATGGAAAACGAGGAGATGCACAGATGAATGGATTTGGTTTCAAGGCTCCACAAGGTTACAGTCATAATAAGAAAGAGACACAAGTAACAGAGAATGAGCCTGATGTTAATTTCTTTGAAGATATGACCCCACAGGTCAGAAGGCAGCCAAAGGTAAGTGATGATAGTTCTTACTTGTGCATATTATTTGCAGACTTCTATGATCAACGAAGAAGAAGATTTGCAGACTTCTTCCAGTTGACAGGATATAGTCAGAGAATGAAATGTTTTATGCCAAAAATACATAGAAAAACAAAGAGTGAAAAGAGAAAGTAGGTACTTTGAAAATTTTTCAAAATAATGCTACATAATTACAAAGAATATAGTTAGATAGCCCTTGAAAATTGCAATTCAACGATACATTAATCAAAAGTCTGTACGTCAACCCTGAAAAAAGTTATTTAAAAAAAAAATTGACATAAAAATAATTTACATGAAAGATATAGGAAAATATAAATGAAACTTAATAGCATCACAAAATAGCATCGAGTTGATAATTTCTGAATTGGATAACAAATCTTTGTTATTTTAAATAATACAACACACAAACTATACATTTTTGTGTTCGTGAAATTACAATGCATCTGTTGATCCAAGGTTCTGTAATTTTCAGTAGCATGCACAGCTAATTAATAGTCAAAAATGGCAGCCAATTAGAATTTTTTAAAAACAAAAATAAATTGAATAGCTATTAACTCTTTTCGGACCAATCTCCACTATACTGGCTTTATAGTATGGGTCTACAGGACCTTTCGACACTTTACTGGCTTTGATATGATATTTCATTACTTCACAAGGCTAACTGTAACCTTGTGAAGTAATCAAATATCATCAATGTACTTATATATTCATATTCTGTATCCATTCCCCTTTCCAATGATGTATTACACATACACTATTTATCAATAAGGAAATTATTTAACAACTAAAAATTAATTTGGTCCAAACCTAAAAATAATCAAGTCCTGAAAGAGTTAAATATAATAAAATATCACATAAAATATATATTTTTTTGTGTTCGCAAAGGCAAGACGCATCTGTTGATTACATAGTGCTAATGTTCTCTCCTGTAGCTGGATTATTTTTTTCCGTAACATGTGCAGACGAATATCCAAGTGTCTATATATATGTTGTTATTGATTATTGTATAAAATGTATGTTGTTACTTGTTATTGATTATTTTCTGATTTGACAGAAAACTAATTGTTTTTTTTTAAACATTTCAGATTTTGATCCGTAAAAAAGATCCAACTATGACATCCCAGTCTTTTGCAAACAGATTAGCAGTCATGTCGGATGTTCCGTTTACAGTAAGTCTTTTGCAAACAGTTTAGTAGTCATGTCGGATATTCCGTTTACAGTAAGTCTTTTGCAAACAGTTTAGCAATCATGTCGGATGTTCTGTTTACAGTAAGTTGCTTTGTTTTTTTCCCCCTTTATACCCCTTTATTCTTCACAGCACCAGGTTGTCATCACATGCCCTAAAAAATCTTCACTGCTTCTAATTTTTGGTATAAATTGTCTTTGTTTACTCCACTATTTCTGGGGACTTCTACATTAGTCTTCTTAGCTGTTTATAGAAGCTTTCATCATTCTTCTTAAAAACTTCATTTCAGTAGCCTCCAGCTCACTCTTTTGAGTTTTTTAACACTGCTAATCGGTAACAGGTAAGAATGCATCAAAACTGATTCCAGAGGCAACAAATGAACAAATATGGTAATGAAGTTTTGTTAATTAAAGTACATAAGAATCATACATAAAATTGATGTTTCGACCAAAAGGCCTTTACCATTAACGTAACATAGTACACAATGTGTAAGGAAAAGCTCCACCTATTATCACATCATAGCACAATAGTAAATGACAGCAGATAAAACAAAATTAGAAGGGAAATGAAAATTGAATGGTAATACAAAAACTGAAGGGAAAGAAACTGAACAAAATGAGTTGGAAATTGACAGAACACACTCTGGACTATATCCTGTTAACCAACAGGAGACTGAGATTAAGTAATGAAGAATTGAAAAATAAATGGGAAAAAAAGATGAAGTCATGGGACACAGAGTGATAGAACAAAATGTATCAAGTAAGGATGTGTAAAATGTTATTTGGTCGCAAATTTTAAGGTATATTTCAATATTATTTCTTCTTCTTCTGCATTCATTTTCAAACTCCCACTGGATCTCTTTTGTAGCAAGACAACAGTCCTACTAGAATTCCAGTAGGATGTAGTCCGGAGAATGGAAATGCATTGTGTCACCGTTTTAATTGTGCCAATGGCCCAACACATCCGTCTTCAGCAGAGCGGACAATATTATTTCAAGACAAAGGGGCTTTTCAAAATCCCCAATAATATTTATTCTATATTTTTTTTGTACTATACGTAGTGAATTTCTGTTATTATATATATATTGTGTCGGTACGGACCAAGTTGTTATAACAGGATTTCACTGTATATCTTATGAAGAGAGAGAAGACAAAAAGTTCATGACAGGCATCAGAGAACACGTACAGGACTGGGGTTAGAGAACATATAGTATGTACAGACAGGCATCAGAAAAACAGTACAGACAGATATCAGAAAATATAAATATTACAGACATTAGGGAACATCTAGAGTACAGACATTATGGAACATCTAAAGTACAGCCAAAAGGCAATCTTATTTTTTTGGTCACTTCATGAGACAGGCAGGTTTAGAGAACATAGTCACAACAGGCAAAATTGAAGGCAACAGAGACAGAGGGCAACAACGTGAGAAAATATTAGTTTGACAACCTGGCACGACAAGGAAACAATGACTTTGATACATAATACTGTAGACAGAGAGCTGTCGAGAGCCATGACCGCCTAAGACAGCCGGCAAGGCACCTGATGATGATGATGAAAGTACAGTCAGACAATTGGGAACATCTGTAGCACAAACATCAGATAGCATCTTTATTACAGACAGATGTTTGGGAACATCTATAGTAATAGACACCAAAGAAGATATATATTACAGACAGACATGTGAGATCATATGGGGTACAGACAGACATGTAAGGACAAGTACATTTCAGATGTTAGGGAGCAATTACAATACAGACATGTGAGATCATATGAGGTACAGACAGACATGTGAGATCATATGAGGTACAGACAGACATGTGAGATCATATGAGGTACAGACAGACATGTGAGATCATATGGGGTACAGACAGACATGTGAGATCATATGGGGTACAGACAGACATGTGAGATCATATGGGGTACAGACAGACATTAAGGAACATCGTAACATATTATTCTTATCATTGTATTTCCTAACAGAACTCCGAGCTTGAGGCATGGCAGGATGAAGAAAATGCCTGGGACACAGAAGAAGCATCAGATGATTTGATGTGGCAAGCAGAGGAAGCTATTAAGGAGAATAAGAGAAGAGAACGGATGGAAAGACATGTTGAGCAGCAGAAGAGGAAACAAAGAAAAGATGAAATAAGAGGGGTGAAAAGTGGATCGTTAGCAACGAGGTTATCTTGATAATGTGACTGCTGGACTTGTGAGTGAATGTTGCGTGTGTCAGTTTTGTCTTGATAATGTGACTGCTGGACTTGTGAGTGAATGTTGTGTGTGTCAGTTTTGTATTCGTGTTGTAGTTGATTATTTAGAGCTGATTGAGTTGAATACTATGTAGCAGGCAATGGCAAGTTCAGGAATCTGCAAGTAATTTGAAATAGAAGTCTTTTATGTTATATGATTACTTTTATGTTTGTGATTATTGGAAGATTTGCGAATGTTTGTGATTATTGGAAGATTTGCGAATGTTTGTGATTATTGGAAGATTTGCAAATGTTTGTGATTATTGGAAGATTTGCTGACAAATTTTTCTCTCCAATTTGAGAGTGAATGTTGTTTATATGAGTGTGAATGCTGTAGATTTCAGTGAATATTTCCTGTTTCAGTGTGAATGTTGTATGTGTCATTGTGAATGTTGCCATAGTGTGAATATTTTCTAAGTGTGAATGTTGTCTGACTGAATAACTGTTTGAGTTTGAATGTGCTTTCTATGTTTGTGAATGCCTGTGTGAACAAGCGAATAGAAAGTTGTTTTGATGGTTTATGAATGTGTAATAAAAGTTCCTATTGATCTGTGTGAGGAATGAGAGTTTGGCTATGTTTTCAAATATTTTTCCTACAAGTGCAGATGAGACAGTGGTTTAGGCAGATACAAATCAGAATTGAGGAAGTTCTTGATAACTTAATTTTTTTCTTTAAACCTGCTGTTCTCTATTTTGCATTTGTCATGTGACATATTCTTTCCAGAATATAGTCTTCCTTATGAATCTTATGAAATCCCTGCGGCCTCCGGCAAGTTGTCCCACTTCCTCTAGCGACATGTACATACATTCCTGAATATCTCTTAGTTCTTGATAACTTTATTTTTTTCTTTAAACCTGCTGTTCTCTATTTTGCATTTGTCATGTGACATATTCTTTCCAGAATATAGTCTTCCTTATGAATCTTATGAAATCCCTGCGGCCTCCGGCAAGTTGTCCCACTTCCTCTAGCGACATGTACATACATTCCTGAATATCTCTTGTCCAACAATGTTTTGATTGGCCTCTGCCTCTACTGCCTTCTATCACCCCCCCCCCAACAACACTCTTTCCATGACATTGTGTCTCTTCACATGGCTGAAAAAAAGTACCTTCCTTCTTAATAGTGTTGAAAAGCCAGCCTTCTTAAACATTGATTTTTTTTTAGCACATCTTGATTGGTCTTGCTGTGCATGGTTTTCTAAGGACTTTTCTATATCACTTCATTTCGAAAACCTATATTCTCTTGGCTGTAGTTTTATTTATTGTCCATGTTTTGTAGCCATAGGTTGCCACTGAGAACACACATGTACGCAACAAATATATCTTCGTTCTCGTGTTTGCCCAGGGCCACAGTTTTTTTTAGTTGTTTTAATTTGGACATCACTATTACTTGTCTCCTGATCTTGAAAGCATAGTCTTCTGTGCTGTTTATGTTAGCTCCTAGATATTCAAAATTATTTTTGTATGCAGAGTATTAAAATATGTACCTGCATCCTCTGATGATGTGCGCTGCCTCGCATAACTTAGAGGGAACATCGGTGTGGTCATATACTTTTTGATGACAAATGCTTCTTTAGCATCACACAAACCACTTTACATTCCCTGATTTTTTTCTGGTGTCAATTTCATGAGGCTAGATCAACCTGGAAACTGTGGGCAAAACATTCCAGCTTAACTGGCACCCTGAACGGCAGGGTAGGAAACCATTGCTCACACTGTGCCATCATGACTCCCATTCAGTGTGTGAGTTCATGCCATTATCAACTTAAAAAGTGTGGGTTATTTGTTTGGATGTTTGCACATGAAAGTTAAAACTCCTCTCACATAATCTAGCACCGAAGTACATTCATTGTGAGAACTCCTCACACATAATCTAGCACCGAACTACATTCATTGTGAGAACTCCTCGCACATAATCTAGCACCGAACTACATTCATTGTGAGAACTCCTCGCACATAATCTAGCACCGAACTACATTCATTGTGAGAACTCCTCACACATAATCTAGTACCGAAGTACATTCATTGTGAGAACTCCTCGCACATAATCTAGCACCGAACTACATTCATTGTGAGAACTCCTCACACATAATCTAGTACCGAACTACATTCATTGTGAGAACTCCTCGCACATAATCTAGCACCGAACTACATTCATTGTGAGAACTCCTCACACATAATCTAGTACCGAAGTACATTCATTGTGAGAACTCCTCGCACATAATCTAGCACCGAAGTACATTCATTGTGAGAACTCCTCGCACATAATCTAGCACCGAAGTACATTCATTGTGAGAACTCCTCGCACATAATCTAGCACCGAAGTACATTCATTGTGAGAACTCCTCACACATAATCTAGTACTGAAGTACATTCATTGTGAGAAATTTTGCACATGTGGATTTGTAGTTGCCTAAAACCTGCCATCTGATCCACACATCAAGGAATAATTTTAGAGATGTATCCACTCATTTGTTCTATGGATTTATAGATGTACAAATATCAGTGATATAATATTGTTGCTAATGTATTTCCTATGTATTTGAGTTAACATGTTTGGATATAGGGGTCTGGTTTTAATCCATTTTTATGACATTCTAGTTGTGAAGGTATATTATTATTTTTCTTTGAGACATGCCCTGAAACAAGGGGGTATTTGAGACATACCCTGAAACAAGGGGGTATTTGAGACATACCCTGAAACAAGGGGGTATTTGAGACATATGTACTAGTTGGACAAATTTCATTTCGGAATATTCTAGTATTGGAAGTGATAACAAGTTCTACTATTAGTTTGTAGATTCTTGATTTGATCTCCTTTATCCACATGCATGGCACATGCTAATAGTTAGTGGGTTGCGGGTTCAAGTAATGCATTATTATTTATTGTTTATAAATATTATCCATGATTTTTGTGGATATGGATAGTTGAAACACAGGCTCTTTATTGTATATTATCCCATCTTGTTTATAATCATGTAGTTGGTTCATCATCATCATCATCAGGTAGCATATCCTGGACAGGATGTAGCAGTCCTCACAGCCTTTCGAAACTTCTACAGATCTTGAGCCAGTCTTCCTGCTTCTGCGAGTGTCATGTTTCGGCTAGGCATTTGATTAGGATTTGCAACCGACAGTATAACAATCCATTTGCCTAATTGCCATGGGAGAAGTTAAATTTATTATAATCTTGACAGATATTGTCTTTTATTGTATATTTTCAATTATGGAGATTTACTTAAAGGTTGGTCACTCATACTATTATCATATACATATGTATGCCAGTTGTTTGTACATTTTTATCTTAAAGGCAAATATCTGACCGTAACTAAGACACAAACATAATGGTTGACTTCCCGTAGGAAACTATCATCAGTACTTGTAGTCAATGAACCACACTATAGGTGTGCATTTGATTTCAGCAGATGTTTGTTTGTTTTGCGTTCGCTCCATTGTAACCAGCATGGATATCCATTCGATTTCCGCCGGGATGTGATTACGTTGTGCCACCGTTATGCGCCTTGTAGGCCTAGCACATCCGATTTTGGCATTCCTTGACAATTCGGGTGAGCTACCCTAGCCTATGACAGCCTCCCTATCTGACGCCAGGCACGTGTGTGTGCTGTGACTCTTCGCCCAGACGATTTTTGCTCACGTCTGTCTCGCACAAGGTGTTCCACTGTCTGTGAACTTGCCTCGTGTAATTGGACGTACTGTGCCTGTGCCCATCGGGTACTGAACTGTTTCTCATCCGTGAGCCTGGTTCCTTAAGAGGAAGAACTCCAGAAGAGTTTGACCCTGGCTCTTTCGCCCTCTTAGCCGAGGTGTCATTCACCGACATCGTGAACCCCTTGCCCAAGTTCGAGTCTCACACCACGCGTTTGAGAGCAAGGCGTTCTCGAGCTGAGCGACTCTGTCCCAATAGCGCCTGAGCCCATCAGGTACTGAACCCTTTCTCTCTGCAAGTATGTTTCCGGTACAGGAAAGCTTGACAGTAGAGTTGGGCCAGGGCTAAAATTGTTGTCCCTTTTGTGCCTGAGCCCATGTGCCTGAATCCTTTCTCTCTGCAAGTATATTTCTGGTAAAGGAAATCTTGACAGTAGAGTTGGACCAAGACTACCATCGTTGTCCCTTTTTTGCCTAAGCCCATCGGGTATGACACCCTTTCTCTTCACGAGCATATTTCCGGTTTAGGAAGGCTTGACATTAGAGTTGGGTTAGGTTTTCTTGCTTTTCCGAATGCCCATGATTGGGTCTGGGTCTCTGCCTATAAGGACTACAGGTAACTAGAAGCTCGTCTCGAGCTAACAGAGCTTGTAGTTCCTCTTTCCTTCTTTCAGCAGATGATAGTGGGGTTAACTTGGGAGCACACTGGTTTATCATTCAATGTTTTGGGTTCAACTCCTGAAGCTACACTCTCTTGTTGACTGCTTTACAAATGGATACCCGACTCACATATTTGGGTACGTTAAACATGAGGAAGAGCACTGACCACTTCAATCTTCACCTGCATTTGTTCTCAAATATTGTTTAGCAAGATATAGTCCAGAGAAAAAAATGCATTGTACCATGGTTTACTATTTTCTGACTTGTGGCCAGACATATTTGACTTTATCATTACATTTTTGGGTTGGTTACTTGGTTAGTTAGTGAGTGAGGTAGTTAGATAGGTAGCTAGTTATTCAGATCATATACATATGTGATCCAATCTCCCCTGAGTATATCTACAATTACATGGCGACTGACAGTTCCAATTCTCTGTTGGTTGACAAATATTCTTTTCAGCTTATAATGACATTAATTTCTGGTGACTCCACATTCTCAACAATTTTCAAAGTATTAATGATCTTCTGTCTAGGTCATGCAAAAGTCAAACTCTTCCTCTTCTTCTTCGGCGATCATTACTCAGTCAGGTTGGGACTTCGGATTCTATGATATAGGCTGCTGTCTGTTTTAAAGTGTCCACTGTGCCATACAGTTTCTCTTCAACACTGATTGGGGTAGGCCATGTCTTGTTTCTCAGGTCTGCATACTGGGGACATTCTTGTAGGATATGTTCTGCTGTCATATTCACAAGGCTGCAATGGCAGAGCCCAGTTGTCTCTATTTTGAATTTGGTGTACAAATGATGTCTCATTTTGTTGTGACCAGTTCTGAGGCGCAGCAGGATAACCTGGTCTCTTCTGGACAGTTGGTAATACCCGTCATCTGCATTATATTTGGGGTGGTCTTCTTTCCACTTTTTGTTATAGTTGCCTGTAATGATGGTCTTCACTTCTTCATAACTGACCAGATAGTCTTCTTGAGGTAACTTCCCTCCTTCTTTGGCCAGTCTATCTGCAACTTCATTCCCTTCAATGTTACAGTGTGCCGGTATCCACTGGATCACTACTCTTTGGAAATTATTGTACAACTGAACTAGAACTGCCCTCAATTCATTCAGTTCGGTGTTCTTGTGTAGCTGCTTCAGTGCTGTTATGACAGAGACGTCAAACTCAACAAATGAGCCGATGCATTAGCAGGTACACTAAATTGGATGACACAGTGATTGTGCTAAATAGAGCAGTTATGAATCTATAGGATGCTGAAATTTCAGAGAATGATAGAAATAGGAGTGACCAGCGGAGAAAATGTGACCCCTGTGAAAAGATCCACAGTTACTGTGCCTTCTTCAGTGTTGGTGGTAGTGAAATTGTCTATTGTGGTACCATGACTTCCATACGTTTTCGTGTTTAAAAACACAACTGATATAACCAAATTGTAATGGCCATGGTTGAAATAAACGTACCTTACCATAACAAGATGGTGATGGCTGCCATGGCAAGACTGAATATGATTTTGTAAAGTAAGACCAGTATTACAGTAAAGATCAATCTATTCAGATCTGCTAGTACTAAGTAAACTTTTATACGGATGTGAAAGTGGGACACTCAATGTAGACACAGAAAGAAGGATTCAGGCTTTTGAAAACAAGTGTTACAGATGTTTGTTAAGAATGAGTTATATAGAACACAATACAAATATATTTGTCCGGCAGCGAATACAGAAACTTGCAGGTGATCAAAAACCATTTTTGGCGGTAGTGAAACAGCATAAGCTTGTTTGGTTTGAACAGGTAATGAAACATGAATCACTTTCTAAAATAATTATGCAGAGAACAGTCCAAGGCGAAAAAAAGGTCGGAAAAATCATCTGAATGTTAAACTATGGTACACAAGATGACCTGGAAAACACTGTCCAATTTATACAAGAGTCAATACTGCAGATATAGACATTACTAGCGAATAAAAGAAGTTTGTGAATGCTATCCTAGCTATTAGTCTTCCTTTATGACATTTGTTTGGGAATGCTATCCTAGCCATTAGTCTTCCTTTAAGACATTTGTTTGGGAATGCTATCCTAGCCATTAGTCTTCCTTTCAGACATTTGTTTGGGAATGCTATCCTAGCCATTAGTCTTCCTTTAAGACATTTGTTTGGGAATGCTATCCTAGCCATTAGTCTTCCTTTATATTTGTTTGGGAATGCTATCCTAGTCATTAGTCTTCCTTTCAGACATTTGTTTGGGAATGCTATCCTAGCCATTAGTCTTCCTTTAAGACATTTGTTTGTGAATGCTATCCTAGCCATTAGTCTTCCTTTAAGACATTTGTTTGGGAATGCTATCCTAGTCATTAGTCTTCCTTTCAGACATTTGTTTGGGAATGCTATCCTAGCCATTAGTCTTCCTTTCAGACATTTGTTTGGGAATGCTATCCTAGCCATTAGTCTTCCTTTAAGTCATTAGTCTTCCTTTAAGACATTTGTTTGGGAATGCTATCCTAGCCATTAGTCTTCCTTTAAGTCATTAGTCTTCCTTTAAGACATTTGTTTGGGAATGCTATCCTAGCCATTAGTCTTCCTTTAAGACATTTGTTTGGGAATGCTATCCTAGCCATTAGTCTTCCTTTCAGACATTTGTTTGGGAATGCTATCCTAGCCATTAGTCTTCCTTTATATTTGTTTGGGAATGCTATCCTAGCCATTAGTCTTCCTTTCAGACATTTGTTTGGGAATGCTATCCTAGCCATTAGTCTTCCTTTAAGACATTTGTTTAGGAATGCTATCCTAGTCATTTGTCTTCCTTTATATTTGTTTGGGAATGCTATCCTAGCCATTAGTCTTCCTTTATATTTGTTTGGGAATGCTATCCTAGCCATTAGTCTTCCTTTCAGACATTTGTTTGGGAATGCTATCCTAGCCATTAGTCTTCCTTTAAGACATTTGTTTGGGAATGCTATCCTAGCCATTAGTCTTCCTTTATATTTGTTTGGGAATGCTATCCTAGTCATTAGTCTTCCTTTAAGACATTTGTTTGGGAATGCTATCCTAGTCATTAGTCTTCCTTTAAGACATTTGTTTGGGAATGCTATCCTAGCCATTAGTCTTCCTTTAAGACATTTGTTTGGGAATGCTATCCTAGCCATTAGTCTTCCTTTATATTTGTTTGGGAATGCTATCCTAGTCATTAGTCTTCCTTTAAGACATTTGTTTGGGAATGCTATCCTAGTCATTAGTCTTCCTTTAAGACATTTGTTTGGGAATGCTATCCTAGTCATTAGTCTTCCTTTCAGACATTTGTTTGGGAATGCTATCCTAGCCATTAGTCTTCCTTTAAGTCATTAGTCTTCCTTTAAGACATTTGTTTGGGAATGCTATCCTAGCCATTAGTCTTCCTTTAAGTCATTAGTCTTCCTTTAAGACATTTGTTTGGGAATGCTATCCTAGCCATTAGTCTTCCTTTAAGACATTTGTTTGGGAATGCTATCCTAGCCATTAGTCTTCCTTTCAGACATTTGTTTGGGAATGCTATCCTAGCCATTAGTCTTCCTTTATATTTGTTTGGGAATGCTATCCTAGCCATTAGTCTTCCTTTCAGACATTTGTTTGGGAATGCTATCCTAGCCATTAGTCTTCCTTTAAGACATTTGTTTAGGAATGCTATCCTAGTCATTTGTCTTCCTTTATATTTGTTTGGGAATGCTATCCTAGCCATTAGTCTTCCTTTATATTTGTTTGGGAATGCTATCCTAGCCATTAGTCTTCCTTTCAGACATTTGTTTGGGAATGCTATCCTAACCATTAGTCTTCCTTTAAGACATTTGTTTGGGAATGCTATCCTAGTCATTAGTCTTCCTTTCAGACATTTGTTTGGGAATGCTATCCTAGCCATTAGTCTTCCTTTAAGTCATTAGTCTTCCTTTAAGACATTTGTTTGGGAATGCTATCCTAGCCATTAGTCTTCCTTTAAGTCATTAGTCTTCCTTTAAGACATTTGTTTGGGAATGATATCCTAGCCATTAGTCTTCCTTTAAGACATTTGTTTGGGAATGCTATCCTAGCCATTAGTCTTCCTTTCAGACATTTGTTTGGGAATGCTATCCTAGCCATTAGTCTTCCTTTAAGACATTTGTTTGGGAATGCTATCCTAGCCATTAGTCTTCCTTTAAGACATTTGTTTGGGAATGCTATCCTAGCCATTAGTCTTCCTTTATGATATTTGTTTGGGAATGCTATCCTTGTCATTTGTCTTCCTTTAAAACAGTGTTTTCCATCATAATAGACTCTAGTATAAAAATTGTGCTTCTGAATCAGTAAATAATTTAAAGATATTTTGATAACCCCGTATCTTTTATATTGTTCTCAGTAGCTATGCTACATTTCCCATGCATTTTCTTGAGCTACAAAAGTAAGAGTTTCCACTGTACTGACTTTTTATTGTTACCAGAAACTATATACAGCATGAATAAAATTATTGACAAGTACTGGGTGATTTCAGAGTGGCATCATTGTAGTAAGATGATGGAGATGACTGAAACAACGGGCTAACTCGTCAAATTACAATATGATAAAGCAACGAGTAAACACATGCTTGGCAGTTAGAGGGTTAATAAGGAACGACTGTTGATTAGTGTTCTTATTCACAGATTTTTGACAATTTACCCCCGCCACCTTTCACCACCACCTAGCTTCTACCACTCAGCTTCTACCAACCTCTGGCTTCTACAATGATGTGTTTCCTGACCATGTCCTTGGTGGAAATTTATTGGTTTTTTTGGTGTGAATTTGTAGCCTTAGATAAAATTTTTGTGTATTCTACATAATGTAGCATTCAATATTTTCAATATCTTAAATAAGCGGACATGCTTCTCTGTGTTCATGTATGGTGCCCCACACATATTTTAGCTCGTTAGATTGAGGAGTATTTTACAAGCTATATTATTAGCTGGGATTACCACATACAGGCATAGTTGTTGGCAGCTATGTATTTATGCAAATATTTTCTATTTATTTTCCCCCAGAGACTGTTTACTTCATGCAGACATTTCCTTCTATGTAGACAAAGATCAGACTTAAGAACTCTTTACTATCCAGGGACTGTTTTTTTTCATGCAGATATTGGAACCTTCTACATTTTAAAGTATTTGTCATTGATTCTACAGGGTAATTCACATGGGACTGAACATGCAACAAATGGCAATTAGAATTACAGTCACTAGAGACTTGGCATCAGTAGTTCACAAAACAAGATCACATGATGAACTACAAGCAACCAATGCCATCAACATAGAACTACATAGCACTATCATGCCGTAATGTTGGCTGTACATGAATATTTGTTGAAACCAGCGATGGAGAAAAATAAGGCCTGTCAAGCCCCTTTTTAATGGCTGACCAGGCTGATTTAAAATTACTACATGCAGTGGTCGCTGAGGTCAGAAGGTATCAAATCACAAGCTATCTCAGGCAAACTGTAAAATATGATGCTAACTGTGACAAAGAGAAATCTTATCCATCCATAAACCCATCAGGGTCATAGTGGTTCTACATTGGATGCGTCAGCACACAGAGTACTCCAGCAATGCGGATGAGAGTGGGAAAAATCTTGATCTGTCCAGTTATAGATATTGTGTCTGCCCTTGATTTTCTTTGGCCTTTGATTCGATATAGGTGTTGTATCCTGAACTATTATGTTAAATCTTTAATTTGATTAGTTGAAAACAATGTTTAGAACGAAATAGACTTTTGGAGACCGCACTCACCATCAACTTTTGATGTTCGCCATTGGAGTCATAAAAAATCTTAGACTCAACATTTTTCCGACCAGTAATCCAGAGCATACTTATCTCCCATTACCGAGGGCACACATACACATTTTTAAAAATAGATCGACGTCTTTACAAATCTGTATAAACTCACGCGAGAGAGCCTTGAAGCAGTCATAATGGATGTTTGCACTTTCTGAATGAATTTCAAATCTCGTGTTATTTTGAGTGCGAAATCCGACATATTATAATGCTAGACCTAGATTTACATTACTTTATATCACACAATCTCACCTCCGAAAATCCCATTTTTTTCATGATTAAATACTCATGAACAATGTCTATAGACTGTTTATCACCGGTGCCACTATATTGGAACAACATACTTTCCTGGGAGAGCTATTCTTTTAGTAACAGTATCATTATTGTTGCCATATTTCTCAAGTATCATAGCGGTTTTGACGATCATCAAAATTGGTCACGATGGTTTTATAATATAATTCGACGACCATAAATTGGTATGTAAATTGTTAAAGTGCAGCAAGCCTTTTTAACATTGAGAAAGGTTTTGTCGGTTGTGCCCACAGCTACAACGTGCTTTGGAAACTTAGACGGATTAAAATAAAGTGCTTTGCTTCCATTTCACACGAGAAATGCTGTATTTGCCCCACCAACGTTGCCTACCTCAAAATGAAACAATCTTGGATCTAGTACATTTTAAAACTTCTTTTACACCAGTTTCTATTAAATGTTCTTCAGCATTCCTTCTCATACTGCTCCTGGATCTCTCTTGTAGCAGGACAATGGGCCTACTAGATTTAAATTCAAACTCCCGCAGGATCTCTCTTGTAGCAGGACAATGGGCGTAATAGATTTAAATTCAAACTCCCGCAGGATCTCTCTTGTAGCAGGACAATGAGCCTACTAGATTTAAATTCAAACTCCCGCAGGATCTCTCTTGTAGCAGGACAATGGGCGTAATAGATTTAAATTCAAACTCCCGCAGGATCTCTCTTGTAGCAGGACAATGGTCCTACTAGATTTATAGCAGGATGTAGTCCAGAGAATGGAAACACTTTATGTCGTCATTTTATTTGCATCACTGACCCAACACATCCATCTTCAGCAGATATATTAAATGTTCAAATCTCAGTGGGGGGAGTGGGGAGAATCAGACGACAAAGAAAATCATGGGCAGACAATATCAAAGACCAGACGGGCCAAGTTTTTTTTCCATCCCCGTATCAATGAGCATAGAAATTGCTGGAGAACTTATGTGATGACACATCTAATGATGTACTCCTAATGTGATGACACATCTAATGATGTACTCCTAATGTGATGACACATCTAATGATGTACTCCTAATGTGATGACACATCTAATGATGTACTCCTACGACCCTGATGCATACTGGGTTTATTGATATATGGGCTCAGTTTTCTAGTGCCTGGATTCTAGTTGCTTTCACACATTATAAGTCCAATGTGACTCATGTTTAAATTCTTTAGGTTCGAACAAGGTGCACTCAAGCACATCTGTGGTGCACTCAAGCACATCTGTGGTGCACTCAAGCACATCTGTGGTGCACATGTGTATATGTATATAATTATTCAGAACATGTGATCATTTGTAATGATGAAATATTTAGGTTAAATAAATTTTTTTAGTAAATGGGATTCTTGAAACTGTATGGTGTGTTGTTTTTTGTCTTCTTTGTTGATGCTTTGTTGAATTGTTAGAGCTGTGGTTTTGAGGTTGTGGAGCTGAGAATTGTTCTTCTGCTTCATCGTTCATTCTCAAACTGCCGCTGGATCTCCCTTGACGAAGGACTATGATCCTACTAGATTTCCAGCAGGATGTAGTCCAGAGAATGGAAATGCGTTTTATTTGCACCAATGGCCTGACACATCCGTCTTCGGCAGGAGATTGTATTGTTCAAGATGTAGTTTATGAGGTTGTGGAGCTGTAAATTGTTCGAGCTGTGATTTATAAGTTTTAAAAGCTGTGGATTGAATTTTTGGGGCTGTGAATTGTTCAAGCTGTGGTTTGAAGTTGTGGAGTTGTAAATTATTCCTCTTCTTCGTTCATTATCAAACTCCTGCTGGATCTCCCTTGTAGCAGGACCATGATCCTACTAGATTTCCAGCAGGATGTAGTCCAGAGAATGGAAATGCGGTGTGTCATCGTTTTATTTGCGCCAATGGCCCTACACATCCGTCTTCGGTGAGTGAATTACTCAAGCTGTGTTTATGAGGCTGTGCAGCTGTGAATTGTTAAAGCTGTGGTTTTTTAAGTAGTGAATTATTAATACTGTGGTTTATGAGGTTGTGGAGATGTGAAATGTTCAAGCTATGGTTTATGTGGTTGTGAAACTATATAGAATATAGAACTGATGTCTGTCAATAGAGAATGTGATGTCTGCCAGTATAGAACTGATGTCTATCCATACAGAATCTAATGTCTGTCAATATAGAACTGATATCTATCCATACAGAATCTAATGTCTGACAATATAGAACTGATATCTATCCATACAGAATCTAATGTCTGACAATATAGAACTGATGTTTGTCAATAGAGAATCTAGTGTCTGCCACTATAGAACTGATGTCTGTCAATAGAGAATCTAGTGTCTGCCACTATAGAACTGATGTCTGTCAATAGAGAATCTAGTGTCTGCCACTATAGAACTGATGTCTGTCAATAGAGAATCTAGTGTCTGACACTATAGAACTGATGTCTGTCAATAGAGAATCTAGTGTCTGCCACTATAGAACTGATGTCTGTCAATAGAGAATCTAGTGTCTGCCACTATAGAACTGATGTCTGTCAATAGAGAATCTAGTGTCTGCCACTATAGAACTGATGTCTGTCAATAGAGAATCTAGTGTCTGCCACTATAGAACTGATGTCTGTCAATAGAGAATCTAGTGTCTATTCCAATATAGTTGGCATAGTGGTAGAGTAGAATAATTAACTCACCTCACAAACTCAACTAGTTGAATTAGATCTCGGTTCAAACACAGAATATCCACATTACACTGTTGATAATAATATTATATATATTAGTGGCCCCTTATAATTCAATAACAGTTGAATAGTAATGTCCTGTTTCAGCCATATGTGTCATGAAGCTTTGTGAGAAGTTGAAGTCTATTCAGCCTATGTGCCATGAAGCTTTGTGAGAAGTTGAAGTCTATTCAGCCATATGTGCCATGAAGCTTTGTGAGGAGTTGAAGTCTATTCAGCCATATGTGCCATGAAGCTTTGTGAGGAGTTGAAGTCTATTCAGCCATATGTGTCATGAAGCTTTGTGAGAAGTTGAAGTCTATTCAGCCATATGTGTCATGAAGCTTTGTGAGAAGTTGAAGTCTATTCAGCCATATGTGTCATGAAGCTTTGTGAGGAGTTGAAGTCTATTCAGCCATATGTGCCATGAAGCATTGTGAGGAGTTGAAGTCTATTCAGCCATATGTGTCATGAAGCTTTGTGAGGAATTGAAGTCTATTCAGCCATATGTGTCATGAAGCTTTTTGAGGAGTTGAAGTCTATTCAGCCATATGTGTCATGAAGCTTTGTGAGGAGTTGAAGTCTATTCAGCCATATGTGCCATGAAGCTTTGTGAGGAGTTGAAGTCTATTCAGCCATATGTGCCATGAAGCATTGTGAAGAGTTGAAGTCTATTCAGCCATATGTGCCATGAAGCATTGTGAGGAGTTGAAGTCTATTACTAAATGTGTTGCTGATGTCTTGTATAGGTTATACTGTTGAATACCGGTAGACAGGACTACAATTTAAAAAAAAATGCGAAATGAAATATCTTTTCTTTTTCAGCGATTATTTCACATAATCTCAGATCGTCGCAGATGTGTATAAAAAGTTAGACTTTAGTCCGGTCTAACAGTACTGTATTACATCAATTAAAAAAAACAAAAAAAAAATATAGATAGCTATCCACCAACATAAAATCAACTTTCCTTAAAATAAAATGTTCTATTTCAAATAAAATATGACGTTCTACTTAAAATAAAATGTTCTATTTCAAATAAAATATGACGTTCTACTTAAAATAAAATGTTCTATTTCAAATAAAATATGACGTTCTACTTAAAATAAAATGTTCTATTTCAAATAAAATATGACGTTCTACTTAAAATAAAATGTTCTATTTCAAATAAAATATGACGTTCTACTTAAAATAAAATGTTCTATTTCAAATAAAATATGACGTTCTACTTAAAATAAAATGTTCTATTTCAAATAAAATATGACGTTCTACTTAAAATAAAATGTTCTATTTCAAATAAAATATGACGTTCTACTTAAAATAAAATGTTCTTTTTCAAATAAAATATGACGTTCTACTTAAAATAAAATGTTCTATTTAAAATAAAATATGACGTTCTACTTAAAATAAAATGTTCTATTTCAAATAAAATATGACGTTCTACTTAAAATAAAATGTTCTTTTTCAAATAAAATATGACGTTCTACTTAAAATAAAATGTTCTATTTAAAATAAAATATGACGTTCTACTTAAAATAAAATGTTCTATTTCAAATAAAATATGACGTTCTACTTAAAATAAAATGTTCTTTTTCAAATAAAATATGACGTTCTACTTAAAATAAAATGTTCTATTTAAAATAAAATATGACGTTCTACTTAAAATAAAATGTTCTATTTCAAATAAAATATGACGTTCTACTTAAAAGAAACTAAATATCCTTTCAAATTGAATATAATGCATCCTTTAAATAAAATATGATGTAAAATCCCTGTAAAATAAGGCCCCCTGTAAAATAATGCCCGCTGTCCTCTAAAAAAAATATCAATATAATTCTTGGATCTTTCTGATAACATATAACAATATAGTGCTCCCTACCATTCTATCAACATACAACATAGTGCTCTCAATATCTCTGTCAACATACAAAGTGCTCCCAATATATCTGTCAAGATACAATATAATGTTCCCAATACGTCAAAATACAACATAGTGCTCCCAATCTCTTTCTACACAACGTAATGCCACTCTTCTGTCAATCACTGATATATCAGAATCAACCAGGAAAGCATGGGATTAGCTCACAACAGACAATGGTACTAATTACATGTACAGATTTCTATGATTCAGAGATTGCTGACAGACAATGGTACTAATTACAAGTACAGATATCTATTGCCCACAGATTGCTGACAGACAATGGTACTAATTACAAGTACAGATATCTATTGCCCACAGATTGCTGACAGACAATGGTACTAATTACAAGTACAGATATCTATTGCCCACAGATTGCTGACAGACAATGGTACTAATTACAAGTACAGATATCTATGGCCCACAGATTGCTGACAGACAATGGTACTAATTACATGTACAGATATCTATGGCCCACAGATTGCTGACAGACAATGGTACTAATTACATGTACAGATATCTATGGCCCACAGATTGCTGACAGACAATGGTACTAATTACATGTACAGATATCTATGGGCCACAGATTGCTGACAGACAATGGTACTAATTACAAGTACAGATATCTATGGTCCACAGATTGCTGACAGACAATGGTACTAATTACAAGTACAGATATCTATGGCCCACAGATTGCTGACAGACAATGGTACTAATTACAAGTACAGATATCTATGGCCCACAGATTGCTGACAGACAATGGTACTAATTACAAGTACAGATATCTATGGTCCACAGATTGCTGACAGACAATGGTACTAATTACAAGTACAGATATCTATGGTCCACAGATTGCTGATGGCAATCTTCAAGGGAGTTAGATTTTACAGCTCTGTGAAGTTACTGACACTGTGATCTGATGACTGACAGAAGAATGGAGAAATTACCAATGCTACTAACTGACAGATGATTGGAGAAGCTATCAAATTCTACAGTCTGACAGAAGAATGAACAATCTACCAATGCTTCAATTTGACAAAAGAATGGAGAAGATACCAATCCTATAATCTGACCAAAAGAATGGAGAAAATACCAATGCTATAATACGACAAAAGAATAGAGAAAGATACCAATGCTATAATCTGACAAAAGAATGGAGAAGATACCAATTTTATAATCTGACAAAAGAATGGAGAAAATACCAATGTTATAATACAACAAAAGGATGGAGAAGATACCAATGTTATAATACAACAAAAGAATGGAGAAGATACCAATGTTATAATACAACAAAAGAATGGAGAAGATACCAATGCTATAATCTGACAAAAGAATGGAGAAGATACCAATTTTATAATCTGACAAAAGAATGGAGAAAATACCAATGTTATAATACAACAAAAGGATGGAGAAGATACCAATGCTATAATCTGACAAAAGAATGGAGAAGATACCAATTTTATAATCTGACAAAAGAATGGAGAAAATACCAATGTTATAATCTGACAAAAGAATGGAGAAGATACCAATTTTATAATCTGACAAAAGAATGGAGAAGATACCAATGTTATAATACAACAAAAGGATGGAGAAGATACCAATGCTATAATCTGACAAAAGAATGGAGAAGATACCAATTTTATAATCTGACAAAAGAATGGAGAAAATACCAATGTTATAATCTGACAAAAGAATGGAGAAGATACCAATTTTATAATCTGACAAAAGAATGGAGAAGATACCAATGTTATAATACAACAAAAGGATGGAGAAGATACCAATGCTATAATCTGACAAAAGAATGGAGAAAATACCAATGTTATAATCTGACAAAAGAATGGAGAAGATACCAATGTTATAATCTGACAAAAGAATGGAGAAGATACCAATGCTATAATCTGACAAAAGAATGGAGAAAATACCAATGCTATAATCTGACAAAAGAATGGATAAGATACCAATGCTATAATCTGACAAAAGAATGGAGAAGATACCAATGCTATAATCTGACAAAAGAATGGAGAAAATACCAATGCTATAATCTGACAAAAGAATGGAGAAAATACCAATGCTATAATCTGACAAAAGAATGGAGAAAATACCAATGCTATAATCTGACAAAAGAATGGATAAGATACCAATGCTATAATCTGACAAAAGAATGGAGAAGATACCAATGCTATAATCTGATGACTGAAATAGAAACAATACGAAAGTAAAGTACCCCATCCTTAAAACAACCAAAAAACTGAAAATATTTTTCTACAAAACGCAACCACACAACACCCCCACATCTGAGATAACATATTCTCTGTAAAACCAGAAATAGAATCTGAATTTTCTCGTAACGCACATTTACACAATAAATATGAAACAGTATGAATGACCATCATGTTATAAATATCAAGTAAATGCATGTTATTCAGTTTCGTATAGCATTAACCAATATTAATACATTAACAGGTCAAACCATCGCACATTATATTTCTTATAATACTGTAACATTTCTATATAACAAATTTGCCTAGTCCTCAGAAAAACTAAGGCTTATGTAATAACTAAAATTCATTACATATATAACAATAATATTTTCTCTGCATTCTATACGCAATTAATCATTTCTTTCGCTCATGTGTTGTCGAGGTCTGAAAGGGGAGCAAAGAATAGCATCACTGTTTACCTTCCATGCATGTCGTACGAGGCGACTAAGGGGGTTATGGGATGGAGTTGGCTGTCCCATCCCATATGGGGTCAGTGACCCAGGGTCATGCTAAAGTCGGGTGTGTCAGGTCAAAAGGCGCAGGTATCACATCAATGCTGTAAACCGTGACACAACGCATTCCGTTCTCCAGACTACATCCTGCTAATCTGTAGGAGTTTGAGAGCGAACGCAGAAGAAGAATTTCTTTCTCTGCATTCTATATGTAATATATAATTTCTTTCTCTGCATTCGTTCTCATATTCTCCAGATTAGCAGACTGTAGTCTCAAGAACAGGATGAGTTGTGCCATGGTTTACGGCTTAGCTGCAATATCTGCCCTTTTCTGCCTGACACATGCGACTTCAGCATGGATTTTGGGCCACTTTGATCCTACATAGAATGGGACAGCCAATTCCAACCCAAAACCTCCTTAGTTGCCTCTTACGACATACTTGGCAGGCCACGGTGTCACAATTCTTTCTTCTCCTTTAGGTAACACAGGAACAAATTAAAATTGTATAATTAAAATACCATCAAAGACTAGACATGTCAACATTTGTACTCAATCATCTGCTCATTGAAGATAGAAATCACTGGTGGACTCTGTGTATTGATGCATCCAATGTGGTACCCCTACAACCCTGACTGTGTATTGATGCAGCCAATGTGGTACCCCTACAACCCTGACTCTGTGTGTCTTGATGCATCCAATGTGGTACGCCTACAACCATGACTGTGTTTTGATGCATCCAATGTGGTACCCCTACAACCCTGACTCTGTGTTTTTATTATTCCAATGTGGTACCCCTACAACCCTGACTGTGTGTTGATGCATCCACTGTGGTACCCCTACAACCCTGACTCTGTGTGTCTTGATGCATCCAATGTGGTACCCCTACAACCCTGACTCTGTGTGTCTTGATGCATCCAATGTGGTACCCCTACAACCCTGACTCTGTGTGTCTTGATGCATCCAATGTGGTACCCCTACAACCCTGTGTGTTGATGCATCCACTGTGGTACCCCTACAACCCTGACTCTGTGTTTTGATGCATCCAATGTGGTACCCCTACAACCCTGACTCTGTGTGTCTTGATGCATCCAATGTGGTACCCCTACAACCCTGTGTGTTGATGCATCCAATGTGGTACCCCTACAACCCTGACTCTGTGTGTCTTGATGCATCCAATGTGGTACCCCTACAACCCTGTGTGTTGATGCATCCAATGTGGTACCCCTACAACCCTGACTCTGTGTATTGATGCATCCAATGTGGTACCCCTACAACCCTGACTCTGTGTGTCTTGATGCATCCAATGTGGTACCCCTACAACCCTGACTCTGTGTATTGATGCATCCAATGTGGTACCCCTACAACCCTGACTGTGTGTCTTGATGCATCCAATGTGATAACCCTACAACCCTGACTGTGTATCTTGATGCATCCAATGTGGTACCCCTACAACCCTGACTGTGTGTCTTGATGCATCCAATGTGGTACCCCTACAACCCTGACTGTGTATCTTGATGCATCCAATGTGATACCCCTACAACCCTGACTGTGTATCTTGATGCATCCAATGTGATACCCCTACAACCCTGACTGTGTATCTTGATGCATCCAATGTGATACCCCTACAACCCTGACTGTGTATTGATGCATCCAATGTGGTACCCCTACAACCCTGACTGTGTATCTTGATGCATCCAATGTGGTACCCCTACAACCCTGACTCTGTATGTGTTGATGCATCCAACGTCGCATCTCTACATACCTGATGGGTTATGGATTTATAAATATACAATAAAGAAATAAAATATTTGATGATTTTGAAAAACGTTAAATAGGAAAATTTGCTATCGAGGGATTCCACCATACTATTTTCTATGTACATATGTATACATATCCAGCAGTTGTATGTTACTACGTTTATTTTGGCATTATGTCATATCAATACGTATCATGTCTTGCTGGAGCTCATGTCTTTTAAGCATGAAAGATCCATCCCCGGATACAAAGTTGTTATCCAGTGGACCATGATCTGCATTCTGGGAAGACAAGAAAAGGTACCGGAGAATTGTTAAACAATGAGCTATAAATAGTTATTAGGATTATAAGTTATTTTCTTCTTCTTCTTGTTCACAGTTTAACAAGTCTACACAGCAAGTCTGGTTTAACATGTCAACACAGCAAGTCTGGTTTAACATGTCAACACAGCAAGTCTGGTTTAACATGTCAACACAGCAAGTCTGGTTTAACATGTCAACACAGCAAGTCCGGTTTTCTTAATAAATGCCGTTGTATTTGAAAGTTCCTCAGTGCTCCCATACAGTTTTCTGTGGATATCCGTATCTGTGGGCCAACGTTTCTCCTGTCACTGGTTTAGTGTAATGAAATCTTGCAGGATATGTTCAGCGGTCTGTGCTGCCTGCCCACATGGACACAGAGGTGATGGGACTAGTCTTAGTCTATGTATATGCCTGTTTAGTCTGATGTGTCTTGTCCTAATGCGGAAGATGATAACTTGCTTAGCTCTGTCAAAATAATTATAGGGTGTAAAATGATATCACTGCACTCTGAGAAGGCCCACAGTAGCCAAGACCTAATACTTCTCATTCACGACTCAACACATTGTTATCTGTCTACATAAAAGTTGCACTATGGCAGCGGTATCACAGTTAGCTAAAGAAAGAAGACTTTGACTCCCCATGACACCTAGAGACACAAATGGATAGGCCAAGACACGACAAGACATAAAGGATTATAAGACCATAGATGGAAGCACATTAAGGATTATAAGAACATAGATGGGAGCACATTAGGGATTATAAGAACATTTATGAGAGCACATTAAAGATTCTAAGAACATGGATGGGAGCACATTAAAGATTCTAAGAACATAGATGGGAGCACATTAAAGATTCTAAGAACATGGATGGGAGCACATTAATGATTATAAAAACATAGATGGGAGCACATTACAGATTCTAAGAACATAGATGGGAGCACATTAATGATTATAAAAACATAGATGGGAGCACATTACAGATTCTAAGAACATAGATGGGAGCACATTAATGATTCTAAAAACATAGATGGGAGCACATTAAAGATTCTAAGAACATAGATGGGAGCACATTAAAGATTCTAAGAACATAGATGGGAGCCCATTAAAGATTCTAAAAACATAGATGGGAGCACATTAAAGATTCTAAAAACATAGATGGGAGCACATTAAAGATTCTAAAAACATAGATGTGAGCACATTAATGATTCTAAAAACATAGATGGGAGCACATAAAGGATTATAAGAATACAGATGGGAGCACATACTTGCTTGCTGTAGCTGGATTGGATTGATTGTGATCTTCGGGAACTGGAACTTTCACAGAACCCAAAACTGCAGATCAGGTTTACAGCGATGCTGTCGGAAGAGAAGGAAAGATTATTATCTCAAGGAGAAGTCACGGAGACAGCATATAACTAATGAAAGTGCAAAGCAAGTGTTGATATAATGGGTCCTCTTGTTCTGTGTTGATATAATGGGTCCTCTTGTTCTGTGTTGATATAATGGGTCCTCTTGTTCTGTGTTGATATAATGGGTCCTCTTGTTCTGTGTTGATATAATGGGTCCTCTTGTTCTGTGTTGATATAATGGGTCCTCTTGTTCTGTGTTGATGTAATGGGTCATCTTGTTCTGTGTTGATGTAATGGGTCATCTTGTTCCGTGTTGATATAATGGGTCATCTTGTTCCGTGTTGATATAATGGGTCATCTTGTTCTGTGTTGATGTAATGGGTCATCTTGTTCGGTGTTGATATAATGGGTCATCTTGTTCCGTGTTGATATAATGGGTCATCTTGTTCCGTGTTGATATAATGGGTCATCTTGTTCTGTGTTGATGTAATCGGTCATCTTGTTCCGTGTTGACATAATCTAGAAACCATAATCTAGAACAGATATCTAGAACACACATAACATTAGAACAGACATCTAGAACATACATAACATTAGAACAAATCTAGAACGAATGTAACAGTAGAACAGACATCTATAACAAAGACAGCACTAGAACAGACATCAAGAACACACATAACACTAGAACAGACATCTATAACACACATAACACTAGAACAGACATATAGACCACACATAACACTAGAACAGACATTTAGAACACATGTAACACTAGAACAGACATCTAGAACACATGTAACACTAGAACAGACATCTAGAACACACATAACACTAGAACAGACATCTAGAACACACATACCACTAGAACAGACATCTAGAATGAACGTAACACTAGAACAGACATCTAGAACACACATACCACTAGAACAGACATCTAGAACACACATAACACTAGAACAGACATCTAGAACACACATACCACTAGAACAGACATCTAGAATGAACGTAACACTAGAACAGACATCTAGAACACACATACCACTAGAACAGACATCTAGAACACACATAACATTAGAACAGACATCTAGAACACACATAACATTAGAACAGACATCTAGAACACACATACCACTAGAACAGACATCTAGAACACACATACCACTAGAACAGACATCTAGAACACACATACCACTAGAACAGACATTTAGAACACACATACCACTAGAACAGACATCTAGAACACACATAACACTAGAACAGACATCTAGAACACACATACCACTAGAACAGACATTTAGAACACACATAACACTAGAACAGACATTTAGAACACACATACCACTAGAACAGACATTTAGAACACACATAACACTAGAACAGACATTTAGAACACACATAACACTAGAACAGACATTTAGAACACACATACCACTAGAACAGACATTTAGAACACACATACCACTAGAACAGACATTTAGAGCACACATAACACTAGAACAGACATCTAGAACACACATAACACTAGAACAGACATCTAGAACACACATACCACTAGAACAGACATTTAGAACACACATAACACTAGAACAGACATCTAGAACACACATACCACTAGAACAGACATCTAGAACACACATACCACTAGAACAGACATTTAGAACACACATACCACTAGAACAGACATCTAGAACACACATAACACTAGAACAGACATCTAGAACACACATAACACTAGAACAGACATCTAGAACACACATAACACTAGAACAGACATTTAGAACACACATAACACTAGAACAGACATTTAGAACACACATACCACTAGAACAGACATTTAGAACACACATAACACTAGAACAGACATCTAGAACACACATAACACTAGAACAGACATTTAGAACACACATACCACTAGAACAGACATCTAGAACACACATACCACTAGAACAGACATCTAGAACACACATAACACTAGAACAGACATTTAGAACACACATACCACTAGAACAGACATCTAGAACACACATAACACTAGAACAGACATCTAGAACACATGTAACATTAAAACAGACATCTAATGAAGTTGATGTAATCTCTGCTAAAAATTGCCATGTTGTGTTTCAGGCTACATGGTCTGAAATGATGGAATTTACTTACAAACATAAAAATGAGTGTGTTGTCTTCATGTCATAGAAACCAAGAGAAGCACACGAACAGAATATCTGAAAGCAATAGTAAAAACCATAATTAGGGTTTCATCTTTAGGGAGGTATCCATGTAAGAGAAATGAGAGAAGATAGTAACAGAAGACAATGTTGAAGGAAAAAACTAGGGTGACATGAAAGATGGCTGAGACAGTAAAGAGGGTTAGAATTAATTCCTTCTGTATTTCTTCTTCTTTCAGCCCAATCTTTATTGTTCCATTTTTTCATCATTATCTCTCTTTATCCTCCAGCATGGATGTCTTGGGAAGCATTGAGCTGAAGGTATGAGGGCAGAGATTAGGTTGTTCTGTATGAGGGCAGAGATTAGGTTGTTCTGTATGAGGGCAGAAATTGGGTTGTTCTGTATGAGGACAGAATTTTGGTTGTTCTGTATGAGGGCAGAGATTAGGTTGTTCTGTATGAGGGCAGAGATTAGGCTGTTATGTATGAGGGCAAAGATTAGGATTTTATATATGAAGGCAGAAATTAGGTTGTTTTCTATGAGGGCAGAGTTTAGGTTATTCTATATGAGGGCAGAGATTAGGTTGTTCTATATGAGGGCAGAGATTAGGTTGTTCTATATGAGGGCAGAGATTAGGTTGTTCTGTATGAGAGCAGAGATTATGCTGTTATGCATGAGGGCAGAGTTTAGGTTATTCTATATGAGGGCAGAGATTAGGTTGTTCTATATGAGGGCAGAGATCAGGTTGTTCTATATGAGGGCAGAGATCAGGTTGTGCTTAAGGGCAAAGATTAGGTTGTTCTATATGAGGGCAGAGATTAGGTTGTTCTGTATGAGAGCAGAGATTATGCTGTTATGCATGAGGGCAGGGATTAGGTTGTTCTATATGAGGACAGAGATTATGTTGTTCTGTATGAGGGCAGAGATTAGGTTGTTCTGTATGAGGGCAGAGATTAGGTTGTTCTGTATGAGGGCAGAGATTAGGATTTTATATATGAAGGCAGAAATTAGATTGTTCTATATGAGGGCAGAGATTAGGTTGTTCTATATGAGGGCAGAGATCAGGTTGTTCTATATGAGGGCAGAGATCAGGTTGTGCATAAGGGCAAAGATTAGGTTGTTCTATATGAGAGCAGAGATTAGGTTGTTCTGTATGAGGGCAGAGATTATGCTGTTATGCATGAGGGCAGGGATTAGGTTGTTCTATATGAGGACAGAGATTATGTTGTTCTGTATGAGGGCAGAGATTAGGTTGTTCTGTATGAGGGCAGAGATTAGATTGTACTGTAGGAGGGCAGAGATTAGGTTGTTCTGCATAAGGACAGAGATTAGATTGTTCTATATGAGTACAGAGCTTAGGTTGTTCTATATGAGGACAGAGATTAGGTTGTTCTATATGAGGACAGAGATTAGGTTGTTCTATATGAGGGCAGAGATTAGATTGTACTGTAGGAGGGCAGAGATTAGGTTGTTCTGCATAAGGACAGAGATTAGATTGTTCTATATGAGGGCAGAGATTAGGTTGTTCTGTATGAGAGCAGAGATTAGGTTGTTCTGTATGAGGGCAGAGATTATGCTGTTATGCATGAGGGCAGTGATTAGGTTGTTCTATATGAGGGCAGAGATTAGATTGTACTGTAGGAGGGCAGAGATTAGGTTGTTCTGCATAAGGACAGAGATTAGATTGTTCTATATGAGGACAGAGCTTAGGTTGTTCTGCATAAGGACAGAGATTAGATTGTTCTATATGAGGACAGAGCTTAGGTTGTTCTATATGAGGACAGAGCTTAGGTTGTTCTATATGAGGGCAGAGATTAGATTGTACTGTAGGAGGGCAGAGATTAGGTTGTTCTGCATAAGGACAGAGATTAGATTGTTCTATATGAGGACAGAGCTTAGGTTGTTCTGCATAAGGACAGAGATTAGGTTGTTCTATATGAGGACAGAGCTTAGGTTGTTCTATATGAGGACAGAGCTTAGGTTGTTCTATATGAGAGCAGAGATTAGGTTGTACTGTAGGAGGGCAGAGATTAGATTGTACTGTAGGAGGGCAGAGATTAGGTTGTTCTGCATAAGGACAGAGCTTAGGTTGTTCTATATGAAGACAGAGCTTAGGTTGTTCTATATGAGGACAGAGCTTAGGTTGTTCTATATGAGGGCAGAGATTAGATTGTACTGTAGGAGGGCAGAGATTAGGTTGTTCTGCATAAGGACAGAGATTAGATTGTTCTATATGAGGACAGAGCTTAGGTTGTTCTGCATAAGGACAGCGATTAGGTTGTTCTATATGAGGACAGAGCTTAGGTTGTTCTATATGAGGACAGAGATTAGGTTGTTCTGTATGAGGGCAGAGATTAGATTGTACTGTAGGAGGGCAGAGATTAGGTTGTTCTGCATAAGGACAGAGCTTAGGTTGTTCTATATGAAGACAGAGATTAGGTTGTTCTATATGAGGACAGAGATTATGTTGTTCTGCATAAGGACAGAGATTAGATTGTTCTATATGAGGACAGAGCTTAGGTTGTTCTATATGAGTACAGAGATTAGGTTGTTCTGTATGAGAGCAGAGATTATGTTGTTCTATATGAGGACAGAGATTATGTTGTTCTGCATAAGGACAGAGATTAGATTGTTCTATATGAGGACAGAGCTTAGGTTGTTCTATATGAGGACAGAGATTAGGTTGTTCTGTATGAGAGCAGAGATTATGTTGTTCTATATGAGGACAGTGATTATGTTGTTCTGCATAAGGACAGAGATTAGATTGTTCTATATGAGGACAGAGCTTAGGTTGTTCTATATGAGTACAGAGCTTAGGTTGTTCTGCATAAGGACAGAGATTAGATTGTTCTATATGAGGACAGAGCTTAGGTTGTTCTGCATAAGGACAGAGATTAGATTGTTCTATATGAGGACAGAGCTTAGGTTGTTCTATATGAGGACAGAGCTTAGGTTGTTCTATATGAGGGCAGAGATTAGATTGTACTGTAGGAGGGCAGAGATTAGGTTGTTCTGCATAAGGACAGAGATTAGATTGTTCTATATGAGGACAGAGCTTAGGTTGTTCTGCATAAGGACAGAGATTAGGTTGTTCTATATGAGGACAGAGCTTAGGTTGTTCTATATGAGGACAGAGCTTAGGTTGTTCTATATGAGAGCAGAGATTAGGTTGTACTGTAGGAGGGCAGAGATTAGATTGTACTGTAGGAGGGCAGAGATTAGGTTGTTCTGCATAAGGACAGAGCTTAGGTTGTTCTATATGAAGACAGAGCTTAGGTTGTTCTATATGAGGACAGAGCTTAGGTTGTTCTATATGAGGGCAGAGATTAGATTGTACTGTAGGAGGGCAGAGATTAGGTTGTTCTGCATAAGGACAGAGATTAGATTGTTCTATATGAGGACAGAGCTTAGGTTGTTCTGCATAAGGACAGCGATTAGGTTGTTCTATATGAGGACAGAGCTTAGGTTGTTCTATATGAGGACAGAGATTAGGTTGTTCTGTATGAGGGCAGAGATTAGATTGTACTGTAGGAGGGCAGAGATTAGGTTGTTCTGCATAAGGACAGAGCTTAGGTTGTTCTATATGAAGACAGAGATTAGGTTGTTCTATATGAGGACAGAGATTATGTTGTTCTGCATAAGGACAGAGATTAGATTGTTCTATATGAGGACAGAGCTTAGGTTGTTCTATATGAGTACAGAGATTAGGTTGTTCTGTATGAGAGCAGAGATTATGTTGTTCTATATGAGGACAGAGATTATGTTGTTCTGCATAAGGACAGAGATTAGATTGTTCTATATGAGGACAGAGCTTAGGTTGTTCTATATGAGGACAGAGATTAGGTTGTTCTGTATGAGGGCAGAGATTAGGTTGTTCTGTATGAGGGCAGAGATTAGATTGTACTGTAGGAGGGCAGAGATTAGGTTGTTCTGCATAAGGACAGAGATTAGATTGTTCTATATGAGTACAGAGCTTAGGTTGTTCTATATGAGGACAGAGATTAGGTTGTTCTATATGAGGACAGAGATTAGGTTGTTCTATATGAGGGCAGAGATTAGATTGTACTGTAGGAGGGCAGAGATTAGGTTGTTCTGCATAAGGACAGAGATTAGATTGTTCTATATGAGGGCAGAGATTAGGTTGTTCTGTATGAGAGCAGAGATTAGGTTGTTCTGTATGAGGGCAGAGATTATGCTGTTATGCATGAGGGCAGTGATTAGGTTGTTCTATATGAGGGCAGAGATTAGATTGTACTGTAGGAGGGCAGAGATTAGGTTGTTCTGCATAAGGACAGAGATTAGATTGTTCTATATGAGGACAGAGCTTAGGTTGTTCTGCATAAGGACAGAGATTAGATTGTTCTATATGAGGACAGAGCTTAGGTTGTTCTATATGAGGACAGAGCTTAGGTTGTTCTATATGAGGGCAGAGATTAGATTGTACTGTAGGAGGGCAGAGATTAGGTTGTTCTGCATAAGGACAGAGATTAGATTGTTCTATATGAGGACAGAGCTTAGGTTGTTCTGCATAAGGACAGAGATTAGGTTGTTCTATATGAGGACAGAGCTTAGGTTGTTCTATATGAGGACAGAGCTTAGGTTGTTCTATATGAGAGCAGAGATTAGGTTGTACTGTAGGAGGGCAGAGATTAGATTGTACTGTAGGAGGGCAGAGATTAGGTTGTTCTGCATAAGGACAGAGCTTAGGTTGTTCTATATGAAGACAGAGCTTAGGTTGTTCTATATGAGGACAGAGCTTAGGTTGTTCTATATGAGGGCAGAGATTAGATTGTACTGTAGGAGGGCAGAGATTAGGTTGTTCTGCATAAGGACAGAGATTAGATTGTTCTATATGAGGACAGAGCTTAGGTTGTTCTGCATAAGGACAGCGATTAGGTTGTTCTATATGAGGACAGAGCTTAGGTTGTTCTATATGAGGACAGAGATTAGGTTGTTCTGTATGAGGGCAGAGATTAGATTGTACTGTAGGAGGGCAGAGATTAGGTTGTTCTGCATAAGGACAGAGCTTAGGTTGTTCTATATGAAGACAGAGATTAGGTTGTTCTATATGAGGACAGAGATTATGTTGTTCTGCATAAGGACAGAGATTAGATTGTTCTATATGAGGACAGAGCTTAGGTTGTTCTATATGAGTACAGAGATTAGGTTGTTCTGTATGAGAGCAGAGATTATGTTGTTCTATATGAGGACAGAGATTATGTTGTTCTGCATAAGGACAGAGATTAGATTGTTCTATATGAGGACAGAGCTTAGGTTGTTCTATATGAGGACAGAGATTAGGTTGTTCTGTATGAGAGCAGAGATTATGTTGTTCTATATGAGGACAGTGATTATGTTGTTCTGCATAAGGACAGAGATTAGATTGTTCTATATGAGGACAGAGCTTAGGTTGTTCTATATGAGTACAGAGCTTAGGTTGTTCTGCATAAGGACAGAGATTAGATTGTTCTATATGAGGACAGAGCTTAGGTTGTTCTGCATAAGGACAGAGATTAGATTGTTCTATATGAGGACAGAGCTTAGGTTGTTCTATATGAGGACAGAGATTAGGTTGTTCTGTATGAGGGCAGAGATTAGATTGTACTGTAGGAGGGCAGAGATTAGGTTGTTCTGCATAAGGACAGAGCTTAGGTTGTTCTATATGAAGACAGAGATTAGGTTGTTCTATATGAGGACAGAGATTATGTTGTTCTGCATAAGGACAGAGATTAGATTGTTCTATATGAGGACAGAGCTTAGGTTGTTCTATATGAGTACAGAGATTAGGTTGTTCTGTATGAGAGCAGAGATTATGTTGTTCTATATGAGGACAGAGATTATGTTGTTCTGCATAAGGACAGAGATTAGATTGTTCTATATGAGGACAGAGCTTAGGTTGTTCTATATGAGGACAGAGATTAGGTTGTTCTGTATGAGGGCAGAGATTAGGTTGTTCTGTATGAGGGCAGAGATTAGATTGTACTGTAGGAGGGCAGAGATTAGGTTGTTCTGCATAAGGACAGAGATTAGATTGTTCTATATGAGTACAGAGCTTAGGTTGTTCTATATGAGGACAGAGATTAGGTTGTTCTATATGAGGACAGAGATTAGGTTGTTCTATATGAGGGCAGAGATTAGATTGTACTGTAGGAGGGCAGAGATTAGGTTGTTCTGCATAAGGACAGAGATTAGATTGTTCTATATGAGGGCAGAGATTAGGTTGTTCTGTATGAGAGCAGAGATTAGGTTGTTCTGTATGAGGGCAGAGATTATGCTGTTATGCAAGAGGGCAGTGATTAGGTTGTTCTATATGAGGGCAGAGATTAGATTGTACTGTAGGAGGGCAGAGATTAGGTTGTTCTGCATAAGGACAGAGATTAGATTGTTCTATATGAGGACAGAGCTTAGGTTGTTCTGCATAAGGACAGAGATTAGATTGTTCTATATGAGGACAGAGCTTAGGTTGTTCTATATGAGGACAGAGCTTAGGTTGTTCTATATGAGGGCAGAGATTAGATTGTACTGTAGGAGGGCAGAGATTAGGTTGTTCTGCATAAGGACAGAGATTAGATTGTTCTATATGAGGACAGAGCTTAGGTTGTTCTGCATAAGGACAGAGATTAGGTTGTTCTATATGAGGACAGAGCTTAGGTTGTTCTATATGAGGACAGAGCTTAGGTTGTTCTATATGAGAGCAGAGATTAGGTTGTACTGTAGGAGGGCAGAGATTAGATTGTACTGTAGGAGGGCAGAGATTAGGTTGTTCTGCATAAGGACAGAGCTTAGGTTGTTCTATATGAAGACAGAGCTTAGGTTGTTCTATATGAGGACAGAGCTTAGGTTGTTCTATATGAGGGCAGAGATTAGATTGTACTGTAGGAGGGCAGAGATTAGGTTGTTCTGCATAAGGACAGAGATTAGATTGTTCTATATGAGGACAGAGCTTAGGTTGTTCTGCATAAGGACAGCGATTAGGTTGTTCTATATGAGGACAGAGCTTAGGTTGTTCTATATGAGGACAGAGATTAGGTTGTTCTGTATGAGGGCAGAGATTAGATTGTACTGTAGGAGGGCAGAGATTAGGTTGTTCTGCATAAGGACAGAGCTTAGGTTGTTCTATATGAAGACAGAGATTAGGTTGTTCTATATGAGGACAGAGATTATGTTGTTCTGCATAAGGACAGAGATTAGATTGTTCTATATGAGGACAGAGCTTAGGTTGTTCTATATGAGTACAGAGATTAGGTTGTTCTGTATGAGAGCAGAGATTATGTTGTTCTATATGAGGACAGAGATTATGTTGTTCTGCATAAGGACAGAGATTAGATTGTTCTATATGAGGACAGAGCTTAGGTTGTTCTATATGAGGACAGAGATTAGGTTGTTCTGTATGAGAGCAGAGATTATGTTGTTCTATATGAGGACAGTGATTATGTTGTTCTGCATAAGGACAGAGATTAGATTGTTCTATATGAGGACAGAGCTTAGGTTGTTCTATATGAGTACAGAGCTTAGGTTGTTCTGCATAAGGACAGAGATTAGATTGTTCTATATGAGGACAGAGCTTAGGTTGTTCTGCATAAGGACAGAGATTAGATTGTTCTATATGAGGACAGAGCTTAGGTTGTTCTATATGAGGACAGAGCTTAGGTTGTTCTATATGAGGGCAGAGATTAGATTGTACTGTAGGAGGGCAGAGATTAGGTTGTTCTGCATAAGGACAGAGATTAGATTGTTCTATATGAGGACAGAGCTTAGGTTGTTCTGCATAAGGACAGAGATTAGGTTGTTCTATATGAGGACAGAGCTTAGGTTGTTCTATATGAGGACAGAGCTTAGGTTGTTCTATATGAGAGCAGAGATTAGGTTGTACTGTAGGAGGGCAGAGATTAGATTGTACTGTAGGAGGGCAGAGATTAGGTTGTTCTGCATAAGGACAGAGCTTAGGTTGTTCTATATGAAGACAGAGCTTAGGTTGTTCTATATGAGGACAGAGCTTAGGTTGTTCTATATGAGGGCAGAGATTAGATTGTACTGTAGGAGGGCAGAGATTAGGTTGTTCTGCATAAGGACAGAGATTAGATTGTTCTATATGAGGACAGAGCTTAGGTTGTTCTGCATAAGGACAGCGATTAGGTTGTTCTATATGAGGACAGAGCTTAGGTTGTTCTATATGAGGACAGAGATTAGGTTGTTCTGTATGAGGGCAGAGATTAGATTGTACTGTAGGAGGGCAGAGATTAGGTTGTTCTGCATAAGGACAGAGCTTAGGTTGTTCTATATGAAGACAGAGATTAGGTTGTTCTATATGAGGACAGAGATTATGTTGTTCTGCATAAGGACAGAGATTAGATTGTTCTATATGAGGACAGAGCTTAGGTTGTTCTATATGAGTACAGAGATTAGGTTGTTCTGTATGAGAGCAGAGATTATGTTGTTCTATATGAGGACAGAGATTATGTTGTTCTGCATAAGGACAGAGATTAGATTGTTCTATATGAGGACAGAGCTTAGGTTGTTCTATATGAGGACAGAGATTAGGTTGTTCTGTATGAGAGCAGAGATTATGTTGTTCTATATGAGGACAGTGATTATGTTGTTCTGCATAAGGACAGAGATTAGATTGTTCTATATGAGGACAGAGCTTAGGTTGTTCTATATGAGTACAGAGCTTAGGTTGTTCTATATGAGGACAGAGCTTAGGTTGTTCTATATGAGGACAGAGATTAGGTTGTTCTGTATGAGAGCAGATATTATGCTGTTATGCATGAGGGCAGTGATTAGGTTGTTCTATATGAGGGCAGAGATTAGATTGTACTGTAGGAGGGCAGAGATTAGGTTGTTCTGCATAAGGACAGAGATTAGATTGTTCTATATGAGGACAGAGCTTAGGTTGTTCTATATGAGTACAGAGCTTAGGTTGTTCTATATGAGGACAGAGCTTAGGTTGTTCTATATGAGGACAGAGCTTAGGTTGTTCTATATGAGGACAGAGATTAGGTTGTTCTGTATGAGAGCAGAGATTATGCTGTTATGCATGAGGGCAGTGATTAGGTTGTTCTATATGAGGACAGAGCTTAGGTTGTTCTATATGAGGGCAGAGATTAGGTTGTTCTATATGAGGACAGAGCTTAGGTTGTTCTATATGAGGGCAGAGATTAGGTTGTTCTATATGAGGACAGAGCTTAGGTTGTTCTATATGAGGGCAGAGATTAGGTTGTTCTATATGAGGACAGAGCTTAGGTTGTTCTATATGAGGGCAGAGATTAGGTTGTTCTATATGAGGACAGAGCTTAGGTTGTTCTATATGAGGACAGAGCTTAGGTTGTTCTATATGAGGACAGAGATTAGGTTGTTCTGTATGAGAGCAGAGATTATGCTGTTATGCATGAGGGCAGTGATTAGGTTGTTCTATATGAGGGCAGAGATTAGGTTGTTCTATATGAGGACAGAGCTTAGGTTGTTCTATATGAGGACAGAGCTTAGGTTGTTCTATATGAGGACAGAGCTTAGGTTGTTCTATATGAGGGCAGAGATTAGGTTGTTCTGTATGAGAGCAGAGATTATGCTGTTATGCATGAGGGCAGTGATTAGGTTGTTCTGTATGAGAGCAGAGATTATGCTGTTATGCATGAGGGCAGTGATTAGGTTGTTCTATATGAGGACAGAGCTTAGGTTGTTCTATATGAGGGCAGAGATTAGGTTGTTCTATATGAGGACAGAGCTTAGGTTGTTCTATATGAGGGCAGAGATTAGGTTGTTCTATATGAGGGCAGAGCTTAGGTTGTTCTATATGAGGGCAGAGATTAGGTTGTTCTATATGAGGACAGAGCTTAGGTTGTTCTATATGAGGGCAGAGATTAGGTTGTTCTATATGAGGACAGAGCTTAGGTTGTTCTATATGAGGACAGAGCTTAGGTTGTTCTATATGAGGACAGAGATTAGGTTGTTCTGTATGAGAGCAGAGATTATGCTGTTATGCATGAGGGCAGTGATTAGGTTGTTCTATATGAGGACAGAGCTTAGGTTGTTCTATATGAGGACAGAGCTTAGGTTGTTCTATATGAGGACAGAGCTTAGGTTGTTCTATATGAGGGCAGAGATTAGGTTGTTCTATATGAGGACAGCTTAGGTTGTTCTATATGAGGACAGAGATTAGGTTGTTCTATATGAGGACAGAGCTTAGGTTGTTCTATATGAGGACAGAGCTTAGGTTGTTCTATATGAGGACAGAGCTTAGGTTGTTCTATATGAGGACAGAGCTTAGGTTGTTCTATATGAGGACAGAGATTAGGTTGTTCTGTATGAGAGCAGAGATTATGCTGTTATGCATGAGGGCAGAGATTAGGTTGTTCTGTATGAGAGCAGAGATTATGCTGTTATGCATGAGGGCAGTGATTAGGTTGTTCTATATGAGGACAGAGATTAGGTTGTTCTGAATGAGAGCAGAGATTATGCTGTTATGCATGAGGGCAGTGATTAGGTTGTTCTATATGAGGGCAGAGATTAGGTTGTTCTATATGAGGACAGAGCTTAGGTTGTTCTATATGAGGACAGAGATTAGGTTGTTCTATATGAGGGCAGAGATTATGCTGTTATGCATGAGGGCAGAGATTAGGTTGTTCTATATGAGGGCAGAGATTAGGTTGTTCTATATGAGGACAGAGATTAGGTTGTTCTATATGAGGACAGAGATTAGGTTGTTCTATATGAGGGCAGAGATTAGGTTGTTCTATATGAGGACAGAGCTTAGGTTGTTCTATATGAGGACAGAGATTAGGTTGTTCTATATGAGGGCAGAGATTATGCTGTTATGCATGAGGGCAGAGATTAGGTTGTTCTGAATGAGAGCAGAGATTATGCTGTTATGCATGAGGGCAGTGATTAGGTTGTTCTATATGAGGACAGAGCTTAGGTTGTTCTATATGAGGGCAGTGATTAGGTTGTTCTATATGAGGACAGAGCTTAGGTTGTTCTATATGAGGACAGAGATTAGGTTGTTCTGTATGAGAGCAGAGATTATGCTGTTATGCATGAGGGCAGAGATTAGGTTGTTCTGTATGAGAGCAGAGATTATGCTGTTATGCATGAGGGCAGTGATTAGGTTGTTCTATATGAGGACAGAGATTAGGTTGTTCTATATGAGGACAGAGATTATGTTGTTCTATATGAGGACAGAGCTTAGGTTGTTCTATATGAGGGCAGAGATTAGGTTGTTCTATATGAGGACAGAGCTTAGGTTGTTCTATATGAGGACAGAGCTTAGGTTGTTCTATATGAGGACAGAGATTAGGTTGTTCTGTATGAGAGCAGAGATTATGCTGTTATGCATGAGGGCAGTGATTAGGTTGTTCTATATGAGGGCAGAGATTAGGTTGTTCTATATGAGGACAGAGCTTAGGTTGTTCTATATGAGGACAGAGCTTAGGTTGTTCTATATGAGGACAGAGCTTAGGTTGTTCTATATGAGGGCAGAGATTAGGTTGTTCTGTATGAGAGCAGAGATTATGCTGTTATGCATGAGGGCAGTGATTAGGTTGTTCTGTATGAGAGCAGAGATTATGCTGTTATGCATGAGGGCAGTGATTAGGTTGTTCTATATGAGGACAGAGCTTAGGTTGTTCTATATGAGGGCAGAGATTAGGTTGTTCTATATGAGGACAGAGCTTAGGTTGTTCTATATGAGGGCAGAGATTAGGTTGTTCTATATGAGGACAGAGCTTAGGTTGTTCTATATGAGGGCAGAGATTAGGTTGTTCTATATGAGGACAGAGCTTAGGTTGTTCTATATGAGGGCAGAGATTAGGTTGTTCTATATGAGGACAGAGCTTAGGTTGTTCTATATGAGGACAGAGATTAGGTTGTTCTGTATGAGAGCAGAGATTATGCTGTTATGCATGAGGGCAGTGATTAGGTTGTTCTATATGAGGACAGAGCTTAGGTTGTTCTATATGAGGACAGAGCTTAGGTTGTTCTATATGAGGACAGAGCTTAGGTTGTTCTATATGAGGGCAGAGATTAGGTTGTTCTATATGAGGACAGCTTAGGTTGTTCTATATGAGGACAGAGATTAGGTTGTTCTATATGAGGACAGAGCTTAGGTTGTTCTATATGAGGACAGAGCTTAGGTTGTTCTATATGAGGACAGAGCTTAGGTTGTTCTATATGAGGACAGAGCTTAGGTTGTTCTATATGAGGACAGAGATTAGGTTGTTCTGTATGAGAGCAGAGATTATGCTGTTATGCATGAGGGCAGAGATTAGGTTGTTCTGTATGAGAGCAGAGATTATGCTGTTATGCATGAGGGCAGTGATTAGGTTGTTCTATATGAGGACAGAGATTAGGTTGTTCTGAATGAGAGCAGAGATTATGCTGTTATGCATGAGGGCAGTGATTAGGTTGTTCTATATGAGGGCAGAGATTAGGTTGTTCTATATGAGGACAGAGCTTAGGTTGTTCTATATGAGGACAGAGATTAGGTTGTTCTATATGAGGGCAGAGATTATGCTGTTATGCATGAGGGCAGAGATTAGGTTGTTCTATATGAGGGCAGAGATTAGGTTGTTCTATATGAGGGCAGAGATTAGGTTGTTCTATATGAGGACAGAGATTAGGTTGTTCTATATGAGGACAGAGATTAGGTTGTTCTATATGAGGGCAGAGATTAGGTTGTTCTATATGAGGACAGAGCTTAGGTTGTTCTATATGAGGACAGAGATTAGGTTGTTCTATATGAGGGCAGAGATTATGCTGTTATGCATGAGGGCAGAGATTAGGTTGTTCTGAATGAGAGCAGAGATTATGCTGTTATGCATGAGGGCAGTGATTAGGTTGTTCTATATGAGGACAGAGCTTAGGTTGTTCTATATGAGGGCAGTGATTAGGTTGTTCTATATGAGGACAGAGCTTAGGTTGTTCTATATGAGGACAGAGATTAGGTTGTTCTGTATGAGAGCAGAGATTATGCTGTTATGCATGAGGGCAGAGATTAGGTTGTTCTGTATGAGAGCAGAGATTATGCTGTTATGCATGAGGGCAGTGATTAGGTTGTTCTATATGAGGACAGAGATTAGGTTGTTCTATATGAGGACAGAGATTATGTTGTTCTATATGAGGACAGAGCTTAGGTTGTTCTATATGAGGACAGAGATTAGGTTGTTCTATATGAGGACAGAGATTATGTTGTTCTATATGAGGACAGAGCTTATGTTGTTCTATATGAGGACAGAGCTTAGGTTGTTCTATATGAGGGCAGAGATTAGGTTGTTCTATATGAGGGCAGAGATCAGGTTGTTCTATATGAGGACAGAGATTATGTTGTTCTATATGAGGACAGAGCTTATGTTGTTCTATATGAGGACAGAGATTAGATTGTACTGTAGGAGGGCAGAGATTAGGTTGTTCTGCATAAGGACAGAGATTAGATTGTTCTATATGAGGACAGAGCTTAGGTTGTTCTGCATAAGGACAGAGATTAGGTTGTTCTATATGAGGACAGAGCTTAGGTTGTTCTATATGAGGACAGAGCTTAGGTTGTTCTATATGAGAGCAGAGATTAGGTTGTACTGTAGGAGGGCAGAGATTAGATTGTACTGTAGGAGGGCAGAGATTAGGTTGTTCTGCATAAGGACAGAGCTTAGGTTGTTCTATATGAAGACAGAGCTTAGGTTGTTCTATATGAGGACAGAGCTTAGGTTGTTCTATATGAGGGCAGAAATTAGATTGTACTGTAGGAGGGCAGAGATTAGGTTGTTCTGCATAAGGACATAGATTAGATTGTTCTATATGAGGACAGAGCTTAGGTTGTTCTGCATAAGGACAGCGATTAGGTTGTTCTATATGAGGACAGAGCTTAGGTTGTTCTATATGAGGACAGAGATTAGGTTGTTCTGTATGAGGGCAGAGATTAGATTGTACTGTAGGAGGGCAGAGATTAGGTTGTTCTGCATAAGGACAGAGCTTAGGTTGTTCTATATGAAGACAGAGATTAGGTTGTTCTATATGAGGACAGAGATTATGTTGTTCTGCATAAGGACAGAGATTAGATTGTTCTATATGAGGACAGAGCTTAGGTTGTTCTATATGAGTACAGAGATTAGGTTGTTCTGTATGAGAGCAGAGATTATGTTGTTCTATATGAGGACAGAGATTATGTTGTTCTGCATAAGGACAGAGATTAGATTGTTCTATATGAGGACAGAGCTTAGGTTGTTCTATATGAGGACAGAGATTAGGTTGTTCTGTATGAGAGCAGAGATTATGTTGTTCTATATGAGGACAGTGATTATGTTGTTCTGCATAAGGACAGAGATTAGATTGTTCTATATGAGGACAGAGCTTAGGTTGTTCTATATGAGTACAGAGCTTAGGTTGTTCTGCATAAGGACAGAGATTAGATTGTTCTATATGAGGACAGAGCTTAGGTTGTTCTGCATAAGGACAGAGATTAGATTGTTCTATATGAGGACAGAGCTTAGGTTGTTCTATATGAGGACAGAGCTTAGGTTGTTCTATATGAGGGCAGAGATTAGATTGTACTGTAGGAGGGCAGAGATTAGGTTGTTCTGCATAAGGACAGAGATTAGATTGTTCTATATGAGGACAGAGCTTAGGTTGTTCTGCATAAGGACAGAGATTAGGTTGTTCTATATGAGGACAGAGCTTAGGTTGTTCTATATGAGGACAGAGCTTAGGATGTTCTATATGAGAGCAGAGATTAGGTTGTACTGTAGGAGGGCAGAGATTAGATTGTACTGTAGGAGGGCAGAGATTAGGTTGTTCTGCATAAGGACAGAGCTTAGGTTGTTCTATATGAAGACAGAGCTTAGGTTGTTCTATATGAGGACAGAGCTTAGGTTGTTCTATATGAGGGCAGAGATTAGATTGTACTGTAGGAGGGCAGAGATTAGGTTGTTCTGCATAAGGACAGAGATTAGATTGTTCTATATGAGGACAGAGCTTAGGTTGTTCTGCATAAGGACAGCGATTAGGTTGTTCTATATGAGGACAGAGCTTAGGTTGTTCTATATGAGGACAGAGATTAGGTTGTTCTGTATGAGGGCAGAGATTAGATTGTACTGTAGGAGGGCAGAGATTAGGTTGTTCTGCATAAGGACAGAGCTTAGGTTGTTCTATATGAAGACAGAGATTAGGTTGTTCTATATGAGGACAGAGATTATGTTGTTCTGCATAAGGACAGAGATTAGATTGTTCTATATGAGGACAGAGCTTAGGTTGTTCTATATGAGTACAGAGATTAGGTTGTTCTGTATGAGAGCAGAGATTATGTTGTTCTATATGAGGACAGAGATTATGTTGTTCTGCATAAGGACAGAGATTAGATTGTTCTATATGAGGACAGAGCTTAGGTTGTTCTATATGAGGACAGAGATTAGGTTGTTCTGTATGAGAGCAGAGATTATGTTGTTCTATATGAGGACAGTGATTATGTTGTTCTGCATAAGGACAGAGATTAGATTGTTCTATATGAGGACAGAGCTTAGGTTGTTCTATATGAGTACAGAGCTTAGGTTGTTCTATATGAGGACAGAGCTTAGGTTGTTCTATATGAGGACAGAGATTAGGTTGTTCTGTATGAGAGCAGATATTATGCTGTTATGCATGAGGGCAGTGATTAGGTTGTTCTATATGAGGGCAGAGATTAGATTGTACTGTAGGAGGGCAGAGATTAGGTTGTTCTGCATAAGGACAGAGATTAGATTGTTCTATATGAGGACAGAGCTTAGGTTGTTCTATATGAGTACAGAGCTTAGGTTGTTCTATATGAGGACAGAGCTTAGGTTGTTCTATATGAGGACAGAGCTTAGGTTGTTCTATATGAGGACAGAGATTAGGTTGTTCTGTATGAGAGCAGAGATTATGCTGTTATGCATGAGGGCAGTGATTAGGTTGTTCTATATGAGGACAGAGCTTAGGTTGTTCTATATGAGGGCAGAGATTAGGTTGTTCTATATGAGGACAGAGCTTAGGTTGTTCTATATGAGGGCAGAGATTAGGTTGTTCTATATGAGGACAGAGCTTAGGTTGTTCTATATGAGGGCAGAGATTAGGTTGTTCTATATGAGGACAGAGCTTAGGTTGTTCTATATGAGGGCAGAGATTAGGTTGTTCTATATGAGGACAGAGCTTAGGTTGTTCTATATGAGGACAGAGCTTAGGTTGTTCTATATGAGGACAGAGATTAGGTTGTTCTGTATGAGAGCAGAGATTATGCTGTTATGCATGAGGGCAGTGATTAGGTTGTTCTATATGAGGGCAGAGATTAGGTTGTTCTATATGAGGACAGAGCTTAGGTTGTTCTATATGAGGACAGAGCTTAGGTTGTTCTATATGAGGACAGAGCTTAGGTTGTTCTATATGAGGGCAGAGATTAGGTTGTTCTGTATGAGAGCAGAGATTATGCTGTTATGCATGAGGGCAGTGATTAGGTTGTTCTGTATGAGAGCAGAGATTATGCTGTTATGCATGAGGGCAGTGATTAGGTTGTTCTATATGAGGACAGAGCTTAGGTTGTTCTATATGAGGGCAGAGATTAGGTTGTTCTATATGAGGACAGAGCTTAGGTTGTTCTATATGAGGGCAGAGATTAGGTTGTTCTATATGAGGACAGAGCTTAGGTTGTTCTATATGAGGGCAGAGATTAGGTTGTTCTATATGAGGACAGAGCTTAGGTTGTTCTATATGAGGGCAGAGATTAGGTTGTTCTATATGAGGACAGAGCTTAGGTTGTTCTATATGAGGACAGAGCTTAGGTTGTTCTATATGAGGACAGAGATTAGGTTGTTCTGTATGAGAGCAGAGATTATGCTGTTATGCATGAGGGCAGTGATTAGGTTGTTCTATATGAGGACAGAGCTTAGGTTGTTCTATATGAGGACAGAGCTTAGGTTGTTCTATATGAGGACAGAGCTTAGGTTGTTCTATATGAGGGCAGAGATTAGGTTGTTCTATATGAGGACAGAGCTTAGGTTGTTCTATATGAGGACAGAGATTAGGTTGTTCTATATGAGGACAGAGCTTAGGTTGTTCTATATGAGGACAGAGCTTAGGTTGTTCTATATGAGGACAGAGCTTAGGTTGTTCTATATGAGGACAGAGCTTAGGTTGTTCTATATGAGGACAGAGATTAGGTTGTTCTGTATGAGAGCAGAGATTATGCTGTTATGCATGAGGGCAGAGATTAGGTTGTTCTGTATGAGAGCAGAGATTATGCTGTTATGCATGAGGGCAGTGATTAGGTTGTTCTATATGAGGACAGAGATTAGGTTGTTCTGAATGAGAGCAGAGATTATGCTGTTATGCATGAGGGCAGTGATTAGGTTGTTCTATATGAGGGCAGAGATTAGGTTGTTCTATATGAGGACAGAGCTTAGGTTTTTCTATATGAGGACAGAGATTAGGTTGTTCTATATGAGGGCAGAGATTATGCTGTTATGCATGAGGGCAGAGATTAGGTTGTTCTATATGAGGGCAGAGATTAGGTTGTTCTATATGAGGACAGAGATTAGGTTGTTCTATATGAGGACAGAGATTAGGTTGTTCTATATGAGGGCAGAGATTAGGTTGTTCTATATGAGGACAGAGCTTAGGTTGTTCTATATGAGGACAGAGATTAGGTTGTTCTATATGAGGGCAGAGATTATGCTGTTATGCATGAGGGCAGAGATTAGGTTGTTCTGAATGAGAGCAGAGATTATGCTGTTATGCATGAGGGCAGTGATTAGGTTGTTCTATATGAGGACAGAGCTTAGGTTGTTCTATATGAGGGCAGTGATTAGGTTGTTCTATATGAGGACAGAGCTTAGGTTGTTCTATATGAGGACAGAGATTAGGTTGTTCTGTATGAGAGCAGAGATTATGCTGTTATGCATGAGGGCAGAGATTAGGTTGTTCTGTATGAGAGCAGAGATTATGCTGTTATGCATGAGGGCAGTGATTAGGTTGTTCTATATGAGGACAGAGATTAGGTTGTTCTATATGAGGACAGAGATTATGTTGTTCTATATGAGGACAGAGCTTAGGTTGTTCTATATGAGGACAGAGATTAGGTTGTTCTATATGAGGACAGAGATTATGTTGTTCTATATGAGGACAGAGCTTATGTTGTTCTATATGAGGACAGAGCTTAGGTTGTTCTATATGAGGGCAGAGATTAGGTTGTTCTATATGAGGGCAGAGATCAGGTTGTTCTATATGAGGACAGAGATTATGTTGTTCTATATGAGGACAGAGCTTATGTTGTTCTATATGAGGACAGAGATTATGTTGTTCTATATGAGGACAGAGATTAGGTTGTTCTATATGAGGACAGAGATTAGGTTGTTCTATATGAGGACAGAGATTATGTTGTTCTATATGAGGACAGAGATTATGTTGTTCTATATGAGGACAGAGCTTAGGTTGTTCTATATGAGGACAGAGATTAGGTTGTTCTATATGAGGACAGAGATTATGCTGTTATGCATGAGGGCAGTGATTAGGTTGTTCTATATGAGGACAGAGATTATGTTGTTCTGCATGAGGGCAGTGATTAGGTTGTTCTATATGAGGGCAGAGATTAGGTTGTTCTATATGAGGGCAGAGATCAGGTTGTTGTGCATGAGGGCAGAGATTAGATTGTTCTATATGAGGACAGAGATTAGGTTGTTCTATATGAGGGCAGAGATCAGGTTGTTGTGCATGAGGGCAGAGATTAGATTGTTCTATATGAGGACAGAGATCAGGTGGTTGTGCATGAGGGTAGCGATTACTGTAGGAGGGCAGCTATTTGGATTTTCTGTATTTATGACACTATTGATAATACAAAGTAGCAGAGTACAGGATCAGTAAAACAGAAAACAAGATCTGTTTCAGAGAATATAATCTGTAAAAAGTAACAGAGCATGATCTATAAACAGTAGTATAACAGGATCTATAGCAGGTAATATAACAGGATCTGTAATAAGTAATATAACAGGATCTGTAAAAAGTAATATAATAGAATCTATAAAATATAATAGAACAGGATCTGTAAAAAAAAACTACATTAACAGGATTGTTAAAAGGTAATAAAACTGTTTTTTTTTAAAAAAGTAATAAAATAGGATATTTAAAAGTAATAAAATATGATCTGCAAATAAGTAACAAAACAGGATAGGAAAAAAAAAATCTGCAAAAGAACAGGATCTATAAAAAATTTAAGAGAACATAAATAAAGAAATAACGCAGGATCTGTAAATGAAATAATAAAACAATACCTATAAATAAAGTAATAAAACAGGATCTGTAAGTAAAGTAATAAAACGGGATGATTCTATCCCATATCAAGTACCAACCAGTAATTTTTTAGTAATTGATGACGTCACCCTGCGGGTTCAATGTTGTTAGTTTGTTTTTGTTTGTTTTTCGTTCGCTCCATTGTAACCATCACGGATATCCGTGCGATTTCCGCCGGGAGCGTGATTACGTTGTGCCACCGTTATGCGCCTTGTAGGCCTAGCACATCCGATTTCGGCATGCCTTGACAATTCGGGTGGGCTACCCTTAGCCTGTGACAGCCTCTATATCTGTCTCCAGGCACGCGTAGTGGAGACTCTTCGCCCAGACGATGTTTTGCTCTCGTCTGACTCGAACGAGGTGTTCCACTGTCTATGAACTTGCCTCGTGTAATTGGACGTGCTGTGCCTGTGCCCATTGGGTACCGAACCGTTTCTCATCCGTGAGCCTGGTTCCTTAAGGGGAAGAACTCAACAGAGGAGTTGGACCATGGCTCTTTCGCCCTCTTAGCCGAGGTGTCATTCACCGACATCGTGTACCCCTTGTCCAAGTTCGAGTCTCACACCACGCGTTTGAGAGCAAGGCGTTCTCGAGCTGAGCGTCCTTGTCCCAATAGCGCCTGAGCCCATCAGGTACTGAACCCTTTCTCTCTTCAAGTGTATTTCCGGTGTAGGAAAACTTGACAGTAAAGTTGGGCCAGGGCTAAATCGTTGTCCCTTTTGTGCCTGAGCGAATCGAGTACGGAACCCTTTCTCTCTGCAAGTGTACTTCCGGTATAGGAAACCTTGACAGTAGAGTTGGGCCAGGACTATCATCGTTGTCCCTTTCTTGCCTAAGCCCATCGGGTACAGAACCCTTTCTCTTCGCGAGCATATTTCCGGTTTAGGAAGGCTCGACATTAGAGTTGGGTTAGGTCTTCTTGCTTTACCAAACGCCAGTGGATGGGTCTGGGTCTCTGCCTGTAAGGAACTCAGGTAACTAGAAGCCCGTCTCGAGCTGACGGAGCTTGTAGCTCCCCCTTTCCTAGGGACTTTTCACTTTCTATTTGCAGTTCGCGCTGCCCTCTAGCGCTGTTCTGCCCTTTCATTGTTTCATTGTACTCTGTATGAAATATATTTGTCTCTCGCCATGCATCTACCTTTACGTGCATTTTACATTGGCCGCCCCTCCAATGTTCGGACTGGACTGACTAGCTTCACTGTATGTCGACAGTGTCGCTATATGTGGTGCTGCTGGTGGTGTCGGAGATATTGTCTGTCTCTTGTGCAGTCAAATCTCTTTCCATCTGCTACCTCCACATTCTCGGACACGATCCCCAAATGATTTGGCCAGAATCAGCACGAGCTGCTGTATTTCTGTTTCCAGGGTGCACCGCGTGGAGGTACATTTGGGATCTTTGTTATCTGCTAACCCTGGGTCCGCCTAGAGCAATGCGTTCCCTTTGCACCCCAATGTTGTTAGTGAAATGGTTGCCGTACCGAGGCCTTCAACTGATAAAGAAGCAGCACAGCTTCTATCTCATTTGAGACACAGATGTACAGCATTTAGGAAAGGGAGGGTGGTGAGTGCAAGGGTTAAAATTAGTTCTAAACCTACCTCTAACATCCACCCCTCCTCTAAATTCTAGGATTATCCCTTCTCCTTCAATGGACATCCGTGGCATTAAATTCTGGTATATCACAGTTTCTGTCTCCTTTTTAGACACAGAGGAGGGGGCAGGGGTGGATGCCAGGGTTAGAATTAATTCTAAAAATACCAGCCCCCTTCTCCTAAACTCGAGTATGATCCTTTCTCATCCGATGCGTATGTATTCGTGGCAATAATTTGTGGCATAAGGATATAATCGCTGCTAAAATTAGCAATGTTCTGTTTCTGGCTACACGGTCTGAAATGACGGAATTTCATTGACAGCACAAAAAATGTGCATACTATAACATACTTGAAATGATATGCATGATATGTAATTTCATTAACAATTCTGAAATATGTGGTAGGCACTAAATATGGGATAGTATCAACAGGATTTGAAAATAAAGTAATAAAACATGATCTGTAAATAAAGTAATAAAACAGGATCTGTAAATAAAGCAATAAAACAGGATCTGTAAATAAAGTAATAAAACAGGATCTGTAAATAAAGCAATAAAACAGGATCTGTAAATAAAGCAATAAAACAGGATCTGTAAATAAAGTAATAAAACAGAATAAAGAACATATAAAAGATGATAGAGTACATGATCTGTAGCAGATAAAACAGTACAGGTGTAAGATAAATGTTGGTACCTTAGCCAGACCTTGGACTGAGCTGGTGTTAAGTAATGAATGACTAGACTTGAGCTCATGGAGACGTATTGCAGATAGGTTCATCAACATACCCAGTAAACCACTGAATATTCAGAGAATAGATATATATGAATTAACTAGCAGAAAAAATAGAAGAATAATAAATGAAATTAGATTAGAAATATCATAAGAGGTGATTAAGGAGGTTGTGGGGTGGAGTTAGCTGTCCCATCAAATATGTGGTCAGAGTGAACGAGATCTTCTTTTCGTTTGTAGTTTAATTTGTCTACACAGCAAGTCAGGCTTTTTTTTTAATGCTGCTGTATTTGAAAGCTCAGCAGTACTCCCATACAGCTTTCTGTGGATATCTGTCTCTGTGGACCAGTGTTCCTCCCTTAACTGGATTAGTGTAATGCAGTCTTGAAGGATATGTTCCATTGTCTGTGCTGCCTGCCCACATGGAAATAGAGGTGATGGAACTAGTCTTAGTCTATTTAAGTTGCTGTTTGGTGAAGTCTGTTGTGTCCTATCCTCATGCAGAAGATAATAAACTTGCTCAACTCTGTCGAGGTAGTTGTCTTTTGGGGGTGGTCAACTTTCCTAATAGCTTTGTTGAGAGTCTTATTTTCCTGGTAGGTGACTTCTTTATCCTTTTATTCCTGTGTTGCTCCATTTTTGCTAGCATATTTGTCTTTTAATTTCTTCAGTGACCGAGATGAAGCTGCAATGTGTCAGGTCAAAGGTGCAAATATCACAGCAAAGCTGTAAACATGATAGAATGCAATCCGTTCTCTTGACTACATCCTAATTATCTAATTCTGGTAATCTGTAAGAGTTTGAGAATGAACACAGAAGTAGACTAGAACTTGAAAACATCAAAGAAATTCAAACATCATTCTTCAGTGACCATTTGCAGACTGTGGGAAATCAATAGAGTTGACTCTCGCAAAAGTTGGAGAAAAAAAATGAAACAACTCAGCAACAATTCTTCTGTACAGTAAGACCAAACACTAATCTGCAATAGACCTGTAAATACATCACAGTGGAAGAAAAATATAGATACTGATCAGAAACCTGGCAGTGTACACCTTCTTCCTAGGGTCGATGCCATGTAGTGTTGGTTATCATGTCTTTCTACAGCCTTCTGTTTCATGTGCTGTCAATCATTTTCAATATTGATGTTCTCCCATGCTACAATGCCAGGTTATCAAGCATCTTCTCCCTTTACCTTTAACCCCCATGCCAGCAGCATGAGTTTATAGCGGTTCATACTTGGTTGAACCGTCACTGGAAGCTACCCATCACTGGAAACATGGGGTATTTCAGTGGAGTTATCAGCGCCACAGCTCCTCGTTAATTTTCCTGTTATTACAATATGTTCCATATCTTTTCTTCTCATGATGTGTCCAAAAAATGTGGATTTTTGTCTCATTCTGACCTGCATTACCCAACTTTATAGAAAACAAGAGACAATCACATTTCAACGTAGAACTGGAAATTGCATACTACAGGACAACATGCACAGGATCAGGGATGAATATCTATGTGGAACTGAAATGCAGACTTCTGAAGACATACTTCAAAACTGTGCCGACTTTAATGAACTGTGAGGCAAAACACAACTACACTAGACTAAGCTGAGGTAAAAACTTTGCAGCAGACACTATAAGATTCATTCTAGTAACTGGCCTGAAGATCTAATAAGACAAACAGAATCCAGAACACAGAAGAGGAACATTATGAATTACTAATAACAAATATATTGTTATGAAGTGGATTACTGGCAATTCAAACACATCTGACAATGACAAGTCAGGGAAACTGGCAAAGAAGGGAGCAAGTCAAGAACAGTCACACACAAACATGATCATGCAAACAGTTAAAATGATGTTGAAATTTGTGAAGAAAGAGAACTGACTGAACAGATAGGCCATAGGAAAGAATGGGAGAGAAAGCTACAAATATATGACAAATGCAAATCCAAGACATTAAACTTCTGAGAAGGAAAGACTAGAGTATCATCTTATGACTTCAAACATAACATGTACAGCTTAAGAATCACCTGAACAGAATGCACCCATAACACACTTCATGGTGCTAACTGTGAACTCATCCCTATGAAACTGTCAACCATCACCTTTGAATGTCCAATGCTGAATGCCACCTGGGGGGGGGGGGTACCGACCCCTATCAGGTGCATCCACAGGTAGCAGATAATGGAACGGCCTCCATATATGGAGTTTTAGCTGCAATTAAGTAGCTGCGGATCAAAATGGTACTGCTGCCTACCAGGACGGAGTGGAATGTCAGGCGGGGCAGGATATCAGGTGGCGCTGATAACTCCACTGAAATACCCCATGTTTCCAGTGATGGGTAGCTTCCAGTGACGGTTCAACCAAGTATGAACCGCTATAAACTCATGCTGCTGGCATGGGGTTAAAAATAAAGCTGTGGGGCAACCGTGAGAACCTCCTGCTAATGACTGAATTCATGAAGGCAACCCACTTTCCTGTATAAACTTATGAGTATAGGAAACTGATCGCAGAAGAAGAAGAATGATGTAAGAAGAATGATTCTCCCTCCAAGGCCAGATAAATGGAACACCACATATGGAACAAACAGCTCACAAACACAAGCATATATCACACAATGGCATTAGGTCCAAGTGTATAAGTCCATGGACCGATGGATTAGTACCAACTAACTAATAACATATGGGCATTGATGGTCAGATCAATAGTTATCCAGACAGTGGCAAAAGGTCAAGAAACATTGATCGTCTATAACATTTAGATTGATGAAAGAGGTCAGTGTGCAGGAAGAGCAATGCTGTTAAACAGGTTGCGATGCATGGCTGGACCACTAGCGATATGGCTAATAGAAGTCAACAGTTCAGGCAGAATTAGTAATACACTGAAACGGAACATACCAATACCGAATTCAGATATGCTGAGTCATTGATGCAAATAAATTGCTACACAATGCACCTCCGTTCTCTGGACTACATCCTGCTGGAAATCTAGAACAGTGGAATCCCGTTATAAAAACTTGGTCCGGACCGACAAAATATGTAATAACAGAAATTCACTATATACAGTACAAACAATATAGAATAAATATAACTAGAGATTTTAAAAGTGTTGTTATATAGGGAAATTTGTTATAAAAGAATGCACTATAAAGGGATTCCACTATAACTGTTTATTATCGTTACAAGCGAGAACTAGCTGAGTTTGAGAACTAACGCTTGAAAACAAACCAAGGAGAGAACTACATAAATATTGTACCTTAATAACACAGTCACCATAGTCTGGTTTTGTAAAAGGGAAAAAAACCTCACCCATGTCTACGGATTATTCTTGGAAGTCTTACCTCAGAATACATCCAATGTAGAACTTTGTAAAGTATAAATATGGAAATCTTGCCGCTTCTAGAGCATCCCCAAGGAAGTAACTGCATGGAGCGAGTACAAGAACGCTGCAATATACAAGCAGATGTAAATATATAATGCCACTTTGAAGATTTCATTGTGTCCTTTAGAGCAGCTGGAGATCTTTTTGTGCTGATGTATCCAGCGTGCCATGCTGATGTATCCAGTGTGCCATGTTGATGTATCCAGTGTGCCATGTTGATGTATCCAGTGTGCCATGTTGATGTATCCAGTGCCACCCTTACAACCATGATGGGTTATGGGTAATATTTTTATTATAGCATCTCAGTGAAATCCTTTTCTTCTCAAACAGAAGAGCATTGATAAGCAAAGTTGACACATCTGTGATCAGAGTCAAGAATCATGTTGACATAGGTCTTGCTTTCTCTCCTCATCTATCTATAGACCTGTAACTCATCAGGGTCATAGGGGTACCACATTGGATGCTTCAGCACACAGTCTTCCGGTGATTTATATCTTCAACAATACGGATTAGTGAGGAAAAATCTTGTCCTGTCCATTCCTTGATGTTGTCTGTCCATGTCTTTATTTGCCCTCCTCTACTTCTCCTCCCTTTGACATTTCCCTAGAGTATTGCTTTTGACAAGAATCATGTCTGCACACATGTCCAAACCATGCTAGTTTTCATTGTTTCACTATTGAAAAAATTGTTCTTATACACCTGCATACATCTCTCCTCATGGAGCACTCTAGTAACAGACCAGTCTGCGGCTATGTCGACCTCGATACCTACAATGATGAAAAAGTCAAACATGTTTGACCATAGTTAGCGTTGAGTGTGGTGATGAGTGTGTAGTACAGGAACCCGTTCTCTCACATGGCAGGCCTACTAGTGATATGGTTACAGATATAGGGGATGGTTCCACCATTCAGCGAAAGTGGTAAAATCACTAACCATGAACATATTAGCTACCACACTGAAGTCTGGTGTGTTGGGTCAGTGGCGCAAATAAAAGTGACACAACATATTTCCGTTCTCTGGACTACATCCTGTTGGAAATCTAGAAGGACCACAGTCCTGCTACAAGAGAGATCCGGTGGAACTTTGAGAATGAAAGCCGTCCCCCCCCCCCCAAAATATTGTTTCATCTCTAGGCTGATTTTGCATATTTTTCTATATGCAGAACAGAATATACACAAGAAATCTGTGTGTAAGGATGAAGGCGTTTTTCATCTGCGTTGTTTATCTTCTTTTTTCCCCTCAGATCTTTGGATCCTTCACAACTTGATCAATGGCCACTCCTTCCCAAGATATGTTTAGAAGCCACTCTTCATTTAATTTCAGTAATTTCAAAACTTCAATGTTCTTCTTTTTCTCTGTCCATGATATTCGTAGGATCTTTCTGTAGCACTTCATTTCAAATGAATTTATTCTTTTGGATATTGTCTTGTTTAAAGTCCAAGCCTCACATTCGTATATTGCCACTAGGAAAACATGATCTTACCTGTAGAAATAACAGCAGAAGAGTCTTTCTGTGGCTCTGTAGAAAAGAAAAACAAATATGCAGAAAATATATCATAGAGAAATGAAATTTTCAAAAATAAAATAAATATACAAAATCATGACACATAGGAACAAATATGGAAGAAATAAAAAACAAAATTTTTAAAAATCATGGTAAAAATTGAAATTTGGAAAAGAAAAGAAAATGTGTATTATTGTATGTACTTGTACTACTGCTACTGCCAACACTGTTTCTGTTCAACATTTTTTGTCTCAACAGAATGGGCTCAAAGGTCACTCTCATTTCTCCACCTTCATAATGCTGATACTGTCATCACTATATCCACTCCTACTGTCATCACTATATCCACTCCTACTGTCATCACTATATCCACTCCTACTGTCATCCCTATATCCACCACAACTGTCATCACTATATCCACTCCTACTGTCATCACTATATCCACTCCTACTGTCATCACTATATCCACTCCTACTGTCATCACTATATCCACTCCTACTGTCATCACTATATCCACTCCTACTGTCATCACTATATCCACTCCTACTGTCATCACTATATCCACTCCTACTGTCATCACTATATCCACTCCTACTGTCATCACTATATCCACTCCTACTGTCATCACTATATCCACTCCTACTGTCATCACTATATCCACTCCTACTGTCATCACTATATCCACCACAACTGTCATCACTATATCCACCACAACTGTCATCACTATATCCACCACAACTGTCATCACTATATCCACCACAACTGTCATCACTATATCCACTCCTACTGTCATCGCTATATCCACTCCTACTGTCATCACTATATCCACTCCTACTGTCATCACTATATCCACTCCTACTGTCATCACTATATCCACTCCTACTGTCATCACTATATCCAATCCTACTGTCATCACTGTATCCACTCCTACTGTCATCACTATATCCACTCCTACTGTCATCACTATATCCACCACAACTGTCATCACTATATCCACTCCTACTGTCATCACTATATCCACTCCTACTGTCATCACTATATCCACTCCTACTGTCATCACTATATCCACCACTACCGTCATTACTATATCCACTCCTACTGTCATCACTATATCCACTCCTACTGTCATCACTATATCCACTCCTACTGTCATCACTATATCCACTCCTACTGTCATCACTATATCCACTCCTACTGTCATCACTATATCCACTCCTACAGTCATCACTATATCCACTCCTACTGTCATCACTATATCCACCACAACTGTCATCACTATATCCACCACAACTGTCATCACTATATCCACCACAACTGTCATCACTATATCCACCACAACTGTCATCACTATATCCACTCCTACTGTCATCGCTATATCCACTCCTACTGTCATCACTATATCCACTCCTACTGTCATCACTATATCCACTCCTACTGTCATCACTATATCCACTCCTACTGTCATCACTATATCCAATCCTACTGTCATCACTTTATCCACTCCTACTGTCATCACTATATCCACTCCTACTGTCATCACTATATCCACCACAACTGTCATCACTATATCCACTCCTACTGTCATCCCTATATCCACTCCTACTGTCATCACTATATCCACTCCTACTGTCATCACTATATCCACTCCTACTGTCATCACTATATCCACTCCTACTGTCATCACTATATCCACTCCTACTGTCATCACTATATCCACCACAACTGTCATCACTATATCCACCACAACTGTCATCACTATATCCACCACAACTGTCATCACTATATCCACCACAACTGTCATCACTATATCCACTCCTACTGTCATCGCTATATCCACTCCTACTGTCATCGCTATATCCACTCCTACTGTCATCACTATATCCACTCCTACTGTCATCACTATATCCACTCCTACTGTCATCACTATATCCAATCCTACTGTCATCACTGTATCCACTCCTACTGTCATCACTGTATTCACTCCTACTGTCATCACTATATCCACCACAACTGTCATCACTATATCCACTCCTACTGTCATCACTATATCCACTCCTACTGTCATCACTATATCCACTCCTACTGTCATCACTATATCCAATCCTACTGTCATCACTGTATCCAATCCTACTGTCATCACTGTATCCACTCCTACTGTCATCACTATATCCACTCCTACTGTCATCACTATATCCACCACTACTGTCATCACTATATCCACTCCTACTGTCATCACTATATCCACTCCTACTGTCATCACTATATCCACTCCTACTGTCATCACTATATCCACTCCTACTGTCATCGCTATATCCACTCCTACTGTCATCACTATATCCACTCCTACTGTCATCACTATATCCACTCCTACTGTCATCACTATATCCACTCCTACTGTCATAACTATATCCAATCCTACTGTCATCACTGTATCCACTCCTACTGTCATCACTATATCCACTCCTACTGTCATCACTATATCCACCACAACTGTCATCACTATATCCACTCCTACTGTCATCACTATATCCACTCCTACTGTCATCACTATATCCACTCCTACTGTCATCACTATATCCAATCCTACTGTCATCACTGTATCCACTCCTACTGTCATCACTATATCCACTCCTACTGTCATCACTATATCCACCACTACTGTCATCACTATATCCACTCCTACTGTCATCACTATATCCACTCCTACTGTCATCACTATATCCACCACTACTGTCATCACTATATCCACTCCTACTGTCATCACTATATCCACTCCTACTGTCATCACTATATCCACCACTACTGTCATCACTATATCCACTCCTACTGTCATCACTATATCCACTCCTACTGTCATCACTATATCCACCACTACTGTCATCACTATATCCACTCCTACTGTCATCACTATATCCACCACTACTGTCATCACTATATCCACTCCTACTGTCATCACTGTATCCACTCCTACTGTCATCACTGTATCCACTCCTACTGTCATCACTGTATCCACTCCTACTGTCATCACTGTATCCACTCCTACTGTCATCACCATATCCACTCCTACTGTCATCACTATATCCACTCCTACTGTCATCACTATATCCACTCCTACTGTCATCACTATATCCACTCCTACTGTCATCCAAATGGGGAATGGCTTTTGCGTCACTTTGACCCTATATCTGATGATACGGCCAACTCTGCCTCATAACCTTCTTTGTCGTCTCTTGTGACATGCATGATAGGTAAACAGCACTGCTAAACGTCCCCTTCCAAGCCCTGGCACCACACAGGTATTTATTGGCTCCATAAGAGTCGATTAATGAAGTTTTTTTGGGGTTGAGTTGGCTCACACATAGGGTCAGAGTGACCCAGAATCGATGCTGAAGTCAGACGTGTCCCGTCGAAACACCGAGATATTGTAGCTAAGCTGTAAACCATGACACAATGCATTCCATTCTCCAGACTACATCCTGCTAATCTGCAGGAATATGAGAAATAATGCAGAAGAACAAGAAGACTGCCTTACGTACAGCTTGATTTTGATTTGTAAATATGAGTCTACATCATGGGTAAATGTTCCTCTGTTAGTGCTTGATTCTTGATTAGAAACTGGCCTCACAGCACGTGGGACAATCCCATAAGTGCTCCACCCTCTGTTCCAGCAGACATCTGTCTCAATGGTGTTTCGAGTCTAATGTCGCCGAAACAGACGTAGACATCAGGGTACAACTCTGGCCCTTGCAACAGGTTTCTTTGTTGTTCCGCCAACCCGTGCACGTATCTAGTTCAAGCACAACGTTGGCCTGTCGGAACAACATGGTAACTGTTATCGAAGGTTACGACTACGGGATTGTATAGATGACGTGCCATGAAGCTTCTATAAGAAGATAACCTCAATATAAAGGCATGTTATCTACTAAGGTTTTCTGTTGCATGGTTGGTTTGTCTAGTGAGCCATTGGTGAGACCCACAGACGCAACCGCATGCGCAAATGGTTGATAAATTTATAAATTTATGGAGATATGAACTTAGTCCCGGATCAATCAATAATCTTACCTTAATTTCAATCGCCGTTTCATTAAACTTGTGTAAATGTCAAAAATACCTGAAAAATGAATGACACTACTGGTAATTTCATTTTGGCTTATATGGTAATTTCAATTTGGCTTATATGGTAATTTCAATTTGGCTTATATGGTAATTTCAATTTGGCTTATATGGTAATTTCAATTTGGCTTATATGAATTCAAGACTTTAGCCAATTTTCTTCTTCTTTCTCAAACTTTTCATGGTTGGCATGGTCCAGAGAGGGGAATCGGTTGTGTCATGGTTTACAGCTTGGTTGTGAGATCTGCACTTTTAGCCTGGTAATCTGATTTCAGCATGGCTTTTGTATTACCTTGAGCTAAGGATTGAACAGTGAAGTCCATGCCCCTCAAATTTCCTTAGCCACCTCTTGACATCCATGGCAGGTCACAGTGTAGCTATTCTTTTTTTTGTCCCCATCAACACACAGGAGACATTCTTTCATTCATCATTTGATACAACACACAGCTAGCATGTCCACACACCTGAAATATTTCAATACATACCAATCACCTAAGTTTATCACGTATATCCACACACGCAGGCACACACAAGCAAGAGATATATTTCAAGACATATCACTCACCTAAGCTTATCATATATTCACACATACACACATACCACTCACCTAAGCTTATCACATGCACACACATCCAGAAATATCCATCCTGATCATACTGCGGATCTGTTTTTGAGACAGCTATAGCGGAACACAATGACATCATCAGCATGGCATACGAGTAGATGGACATGATCTGAAACATAAATTTGCAGTAACACTTAAATAGACATGAGGACATTAGTCTACATTAATCAGGGTCATCGGGGTGCCACACTGGAGACATCAGGGTCGTAGAGGTACCACATTGGAGACATCAGGGTCATCGGGGTGCCACACTGGAGACATCAGGGTCGTAGAGGTACCACATTGGAGACATCAGCACAAAATGTCCCCCCAAAACACCTCTATCCTTAGCCATTAAAGGAGTGTAGAAAAAATGTACAGAACATCCCTTGATGTTATCAAAGGATTTTCTCTGTCCACTTCTTCTCCTTCCACCCTAAACTGTTGCTTGAAAAATAATTAAGATATAATAATAAATAAGAGATTCATGTCTCATTACATGTCCAAACAATCAAGTTTACGCCGTTTCACCACTGCCAAAAGTGGCTCTTGATATCCTGCAAGTGTGTTTATTTGCTGCCGGACAAATATATTTGTGTTGTGTTCTATATAACTCATTCTTAACAAACATCTGTAGCACTTGTTTTCAAAAACCTGAATCCTTCTTTCCTTGTCTGCATTGTGTCTAACTTTCACATCTGTATAGCAGTATACTTAGCACAAGCGATCTGAATAGATTGATCTTTACTGTAATATTGATCTTACTTTTCCAAATAATATTAAACCTTGCCATGGCAGCCATGTCATCTTGAGTCTTAACTTAATCTCATTTGTTGAAGTAGTTAAACATGATGATGGTTAGAAAAGTTAGTATGAGTTTGCCACTCTTGCTCCCTGTGCCAGGTTGTGAAGTTTTAACACTTTGCTGACCAATTTCGATGCTAGTCGAATTTCCGTTACAGAACTTTGCTGACTAAGTTCGACACTAGTCGAATGCGCTATGATAGATCAGAAAAATAGGAATACCCATTGCAATAATGTGCTAAAAATAGTGTTTCCGGGAAATTATGTTCGGTAAAAATGGTGGCATGTCAGGAATAATGATATAAACCTAGTAAGTGAGTTTTTATCAAGGAATATCTGAGATTTCGAAGGAAATATTGTATGATATATAGAAATTAATGTAAATCTAGGCCTAGCATTACGATAAGTAGCATTTTTCACTTGAAATAACTGGAGCTTTCAAATTCATTCAGAAAATGCAAACAGTCGTTACAACGCATAGAAAGTTTCAAGGTTTTCTTGCGCTCAATCAATTTTATACACATTTTTAAAGACAGTGATGTCAATGTATACAATTTTGCATGCACCCTCGGTAATGGCAGACAAGTATGCTCTGGATTGCTGGTGAGCAAAGTGTTAAACTTAAGATTTGTGTTTCTCTGGGGTACCCCGGTATTCTTTTTGATGGGAAGTTTTTCAAAACTTTCGCAAGTCCTAGATGGTTGTCTTACTTAATGTGGATGTATGGCATGAGCTGGACAGTCTTCTGTCCCAGAGGAGACTTTACAGTGACTTTCTTGTAATCTTGGGGCATACTGTAGGAAAAATGGCTGATTCCCTTCCAGAATTACATCCTAGGTATGATCTATCCGTGACTTTTCTAGCTTTAGTCTACTAGGTGAGGCACATGATGAGAAGTTAGAGAGGATTGTTCTCACATCCACGAGGTTCAGAGTCTTACTTAAAAATAAACAAGTAACTTATTGATGTTCTCTATGTTAGTTAGTTTGCTTCTTTTGTATTACAAGCGGTGTATAGGGCAGAGGTTTTGATTCTTCATGCACCGCATCTGCTGCCAGCAATTTTAGTTCTTGTAAATGATTTGCAGCCCATTATTTCTCATTTTTTAAGTATAGATTTTCTCTATGGGAGAAACAGTCGTTATTTACTGATCTTTTATATTACCAGGGCACCATCTCCCATTACTTACCTCTCTGTGGAAGATCAGGTCAGATGTTGTCTTTTATATTACCAGGACACCATATCCCATTACTTACCTTTCTGTGGACGATCAGAACGGATGTTGTCTTTTATATTACTAGGACACATCCCTCATTACTTACCTCTCTGTGGAAGATCAGGTCGGATGTTGCCTTGAAAACTAGAGTAACATTTTCTATCACAAAGAACACAGGTAGTGGCTGAAAAACCCCAAAAAATATTTATATTCTTCCTTCGCAAGCGAAGATGAGCATGGCATTAATAAAGGACAAGTTAGGTTTGTTTGTTTGTGAGTTTTCAGATGACTGATGGGCCCAGAGATGTCATGCACACCAGAGTGCACAGGCCGGCGCTACATAGCTGGTCGAGCATCAGGGTCAGCGAACCACAGCTGGCCAAGACCCTCAGTACACTTCCACACAGTGGGCCTGGAAACAGGAGTGTAGCAATCCTGCTGTAGCCTGGCCAAGTACTAGGGATCGAAGATACGGGAATGCCAACCCGGCCCAAAAAAATGCTGGCTGAAGACGGATGTGTCAGGTCGAAAGGCGCAGATAACGCAGCTTGCTGTAAAACATGACACAACGCAGATCACCCTCATACGTCCTTCTCAGGACGGTCAGCGGAATGCTTTCAGAGGGTCCGCCGCAAGGCGTACGACGAAGAAGAAGAAGAAGACTGATGATTCAATATATATATATATATATATAGTCAATGTGCATGATTTTCATTACTGTTCTTCTTTTTTCAGCATAATTTAGTAATGCAACTCTTAGGGCCTATATATTATACCTAACGTTTTCAGTAAAATTTAGTAATACAACCGTTACAACCTTTATATAATTTACTTAACTGTTGTCAGTCATATTTGGTAATACAACCTTTATATATATGACTGAAAAGGTTATGTAAATTATATAGTTGTATTATCAAATTTATATAATCTTTTCAGCCATATTTACAACTCTTATATAATTTACATAACTTTTTTCAGCCATATTTCTTCAAGTAACCTTGGCATAACTGCGATAATTTTTTTAAATTAACTTTTTACAAGATTAAAGTCTCAGTTAATGCTATACATGTATTCTGTTGGCCATATTGAAGATATGCAGTCATATCAGTCGTGAGGTCAAAAGTAGGCCAACAAATTGTGATTGGATGTCAGAATACAAAATGTTGGAATACATCTTCTGTATACAAATGCAGCTTGAACACTTAATAACCACTGGAAAGATAAAGGAGAGAAGAGATAGGTGACGTCAAAGAGAGAAGTGCTAGATGGATTAGTATTATGACATAGGAGAAGTTCACCAACCGAGCTTATTAACAACACAGGAGACAGAAAGTCGTGGAGAAACATGATCGCCTACGCCATTCGGCATGGCACTTGATTGATTGATACAAACATAGATCCCTGTACAGTAGGGGGCCTCTTCACAAAGCACAGCACAACCACTGAGAGTTGTGAGCCTTCTAGGTAAGAAAAAAAACTGGATAACCTGCCCATTGCATATAGGAAACAAAAGGCTAATTGGTTATAATTCCTGGTGATTAAAAGATATAAACAAATATTCAAACAAACATTTAAACAAACAAACAGCATGTATTCTAAGGTAGAAATTACATACGATTATTGTAAATTTTGTAATAAGGATATTAAAGAGCTGGTTTCAATATGTAAAATACAGCTGGACCATGGAGCTTAGGCATTTCAATATGATCTCACTGAATGTAAGATACTGCTAGACCCTGAAGCTTAGGCATTTCAATATGATCTCACTGAATGTAAGATACTGCTAGACCCTGAAGCTTAGGCATATGACCTCCCTGCATGTGAGATACTACTGGACCCTGAAGCTTAGGAATTCCAATATTATCTCCCTGGATGCATGATCAACCAGGTGGTTGTGTTCAAGTCATTATTTCAATTATCCTTTGGTTGATCTTAAGTTCAACCACCTGGCTGTACTCTTTGAAGCAATGTGATGTCTCTTGAATATTTGATAGTTCTAGCAAGGCAAAAATAACCTGATCACAATGTCAATAACATGAATCCCAACCCTGACCACAATGTCAATAACATGAATCATAACCCTTACCACAATGTTGTCAATAACATGAACTCCATCCGTGACCACAATGTCAATAACATGAATCCCAACCCTGACCACAATGTTGTCAATAACATGAACCCTAACCCTGACCACAATGTCAATAACATGAACACCAACTCTGACCACAATGTTGTCAATAACATGAACCCCAACCATGACCACAATGTCAATAACATGAACCCTAACCATGACCATGGTCCTAGCTGCCAACATATACACAGGTGACACATGTACGTGGTCTCTCAGTTATAAACAGATGGCACATGGAGTGTTATGAACAGAAACTCTGTGCAGGATATGACAATTTTTTTTGCGAGAGCCCAGAACTAAGCAAACATATTTGTCCTGTATAATTGGAGAGCTCCTGTGAATGGCAGGGAGGGCATAGCTAGCGGTCAACTCATCCTTTAAGGGTTAATGGCTGGGTTGTTATGAATACCTCTGATGGGAAAGAATTTTTTCCAGGGGAACTAAATCTCATAGCTCCAATGCTGCCAGTTGTGGAAAGGTAACCACATAAGATAGAATGGTCAACATCAACATACAATAAGAAAGTTCATATAAATAGTAAAAGTAAAATTACGAACAAATCAATACAACGAAAAACATACCAGATTGGCTAATGCTCTTGAGCCAGAATAAATGGACATGAGAAAACAGATCATGCCAGGTAGCCACATAGCAAAATCATACCTGGGTTGGGAAAAAAAAGTCACTTTTGTATAGTATTTCTCACATTAAAAATAAAAAAAACTGGTAACATATCCTATTCAAGATGTAGCCATCAACCCATAATTTTTTGAATGTAGTGATTTTCTAGGCAATATAAATATATTCAATAGTTTCCCATTGCTTTATGAATGCTCTGGACACACAATTCCCTTGTGGAGGGGATTGAACTCGGTACCCTGGTCGTTACATATGCTTTATGAATGCTCTGGACACACAATTCCCTTGTGGAGGGGATTGAACTCGGTACCCTGGTCGTTACATATGCGCTCTGTACCACTCCACCACAGAGCCTAATTTCTCACATTAGGATTCAGAATTATGGACAAGATGTGTGTGTGTTTCCAGTTATGAGAAGTGATGTGACTGCACTCTGGGTAGACCTATAGATGCTCAGTTCTCCCCAGAATATGTTGAAGGATTGATGTTGTTGTATCATCCCCAGGTGGGTTGGTGTTGTATAAATCCCCAGGTGCATTGATGCTATTGTACCATCCCCAGGTAAGTTGGTGTTTTGTATAAATCCCCAGGTGCATTGGTGTTATTGTATCATTCCCAGGTAAGTTGGTGTTTTTGTATAAATCCCCAGGTGCATTGGTGTTATTGTATCATCCCCAGGTGGGTTGGTGTTTTTGTATTACAAACGATTAGCTCTTAAGGTGTCACAATCATGTGGTTTTTCAAGAGCATTATTTCATGCTCAGAAGACTAATTCTCAGCGGTGTGCAATGCTTTGACAAGAAGACTCCTACCCAGAGGAGGTAAATTTTAGTCGTTCTGTGGCTTTTCTACCTTGTTTTCAACTGGTCTAATGAAATATAAATGGTGCTGTGGCTTTTCTACCCAGTTTTAAACTATTATAATGAAATATAAATGGCTCTGTGGCTTTTCTACCCAGTTTTAAATATTCTAATGAAATATAAATGGTGCTGTGGCTTTTCTACCTTGTTTTCAACTGGTCTAATGAAATATAAATGGTTCTGTGGCTTTTCTACCCAGTTTGAAACTATTTAATAAAATATAAATGGTTCTGTGGCTTTTCTACCCAGTTTGAAACTATTCTAATAAAATATAAATGGTTCTGTGGCTTATCTATATTGTTTTCAACTGTTTTATTGAAAGATAATGCACAATTGAGTTCTTTAAAAAAATATTATTAAACACATTTATTTACATTAATAAAACCACCAATATATATATCACAGAGAACATAATAACAATATATATATATCACAGAGAACATAATAACAATATATATATCACAGAGAACATAATAACAATATATATACCACTGAGAACATAACAAAAATTGCCACAGTAAATTATGACATCATCTGTCCAACTAATGAATTCCATGGAATCCCATGCATGCCAGATTGTGATGCATTTTACAGTTTGGTATTATTTTGTTCCACATGAACCCACTTCAGATATAAAAGTAGAATTGATACTTACCATTCCTTTCCTTGCATGAGATTTTCTATGTGTCCTGTAGAGATAAGTGCTCGGAACATGACAACACCAACTAGAGTCTGCCACCTGAGAGAGATAGTAACATGGTTTGATGCCTAAATCTTTCTATGGAGATGTTTTCATTTGTTAATGTTTGGCAAGATCATCATCATTCCAACTCATCATCGTTCCAACTGTTATAATCAGTTACTTTTCATTATTATTTCAATTGTGACAACTAGCTATCATCATTACCACCACCAACATCATCATAATTCTCCCTTAGACAAATTGTTATTTATCAACATCATCATCACCATAACTAATGCCGTCACTACCACCATTGCAAAAAGTAGACATGATAGGGAAAAATGTGCCAAAAATTGTTGGTAGAATCAGTTTATCAGATATACCCAGAAGCAAGTCTAACATTTGAGGCATTGGTAGAATCAGCTTATCAGATATACCCAGAAACAAGTCTAACATTTGAGGCATTGGTAGAATCAGCTTATCAGATATACCCAGAAACAAGTCTAACATTTGAGGCATTGGTAGAATCAGCTTATCAGACATACCCAGAAGCAAGTCTAACATTTGAGGCATTGGTAGAATCAGCTTATCAGATATACCCAGAAACAAGTCTAACATTTGAGGCATTGGTAGAATCAGCTTATCAGATATACCCAGAAACAAGTCTAACATTTGAGGCATTGGTAGAATCAGCTTATCAGATATACCCAGAAGCAAGTCTAACATTTGAGGCATTGGTAGAATCAGCTTATCAGATATACCAAGAAACAAGTCTAACATTTGAGGCATTCAATATTGTTCAGATAACCAAAACAATACCAGTATTGGAACACATCAAAAGACAACAGATCAAGTGGTTTTCACACTCTTCCAGACTACCGACAGATAGCATGCCACAAATGGCCATGACATATAGACATAACGGTTATAAAGCCAGAGGCAGACCATGTAAAAGATGGATCACATAAATCAAAGAAGCCACAGGAACAAGCTTACAAACAGCACACAAGAAGGCCATCTCCAGAGAACTCTTCCACCCCTGACGCCACAAGGCAAACAAGGGCCACAGCGTATAGATAGATAGATAGATAGAATATTGTTCCCCAGTTTTATCTATTATTTGCTTCCTTATGAAAAAATTGATTTTATGTATCAAGAACACATTCTGTATACAAAGCTGCTGTCAGTAAACTTGTATCAGTTTGACTTGAGTAGGCACAAGTTGAACCTTTCTCCACAATGTGTCATTCACGTTAAATGTTTCCCCTCCATTATGTCTTTTCATCTTTTCTTTCGTCTGTTTGTTTTTACATCACTCCATGTTTTCGATTTGCAGATATCACAGACATCTGTTTCAATTCCCAGAAATGATAAGCAAAAGCTCTTGTATCATTTTGTGTGATAGTGAGGTTACTCCAGAGCATTATTTCATACAATGAAGACACCAACTCTCAGTGGTGTGCACCAGAATACACCAACTCTCAGTGGTGTGCACCAGAATACACCAACTCTCAGTGGTGTGCACCAGAATACACCAACTCTCAGTGGTGTGCACCAGAAGACACCAACTCTCAGGGGTGTGCACCAGAAGACACCAACTCTCAGTGGTGTGCAACGATTTGAAAAAACAAGCCTCCTACTCAGAGTGAGTAAAAGCAATCACAGCTAAGCTGTAAACAATGAGGCAATTTCTCTTACTTTTTATTTTGTGGTGTTCGTTCTCAAACTCCCACCTGATCTCTCTTATAACAGGATAATGGTCATACAAGATTTCCAGCAGGATGTCCAGAGAACGAAAATACATTGGGATGCAATTTTATTTGCGCCAATAGCAAGACACATCTGAGTTCTTACTTTGAGAACAAAAGAAGAAGCAGAAGAATAAAAACAAATTGGACTGTATGTTGCCCAGGCTCAAAAGGGGAACAAAGAATAGTAACACTGTTTACCTTCCCATCATGCATGTCGTAGGAGACGACTAAGGAGGTTATAGGGTGGAGTTGGCTGTCCCACTTCATACAGAGTTAAAGTGACGTAGAAGCCATGTTGAAGTCGGATATGTCAGACCAAAAGGTGCAGATATAGCAGCAAAGCTGTAAACCACAACGCAACTAATTTCATTATCTGAACTACATCCTGCTAATTTGCAGGAATTTGAGCATTAAAGCAGAATAAGAAGAATTAAAAGAAACAAGTCAATAGTGATACTTACAGGGATAAAATAGTGATACAGGGATAAAATAGTGATAACAGGGATAAAATAGTGATACTTATAGGGATAAAATAGTGATACTTGCTTAATTGTGGTTAGCTTTCAGGTTGGTCTCATAGCTGCCAACTTATTTTTTCATAAAAAAACTCTATTTATAATAATTTATTTCCATATTTCAATGAAAACATCTATATTGAACACCCAGAATTAATATTTTTTTAACCCATCAATATTTGTGTGAGCTAAAAACCATTAATAATAATTACTAGAAAATTTAACACCAAATGACTTGTTTAAAAATAAATTGGTGGGTTTTTTTGGGCCCGAAATCCATATCCATATGGAAAATCCATACTAGCTGACACACCTATGGTGTCTAGTGTACAGTAAAGGAACCAAATTCTCTTGTGTGACTGGTCTACTAATGATATGGCTACAAATGTCCACCGCTCCATGGAAATGATAAAAATGCAGAATGTGTTAGTTACAATGACAAATCGGATGTGTTGGGCCATTGGCGCAAATGAAATGATGACACACAAAACGCACTCCCTAGATTATATTCTACTGAAAATCTAGGAGGACCATCGTCCTGCTACAAGAGAGATACAGTGGGAGTTCGAGAATAAACACACAAAACAAACTACAAGTGTATTAAGATAATCATACAGGTACAAATAATGAAAAGAGTTACCTACCCCTGGAATATCGTTGGGTATGTGAATCTCAGCACTGATAGGACATACTAAAAATAAATGAAGAAATGTACACTATTAGAAACACATAGCCATTTATAAATCTAAGTGAACAAAAATATATTGACTCCATCAGAAACATACAGCCATTTGTAAGTCTAAGTGAAAAAATATTAAAAAACTTGGGTCTTTGTTACCTCTAATATTTTATGGTATTGCGTCCTGATATAACCTAATTCGACTTTATTGTCCGTTGGTTTAAAGTTGGGCTCCCCACCAAAACATAGGTAAACTCAACAACTACCTACCTACCATCAGAAACATATCGCCATTTGTAAGTCTAAGTGAAAAATATATGACCCCATCCACATCGAGACCATCTCCTTGGTGAGGAAATGGGGCTTAGTCCAGCCAGCAGAAGCTGGAAATGAAGACTGGCTGGACCCTCCCACATTCGGGCAGGACCACAGTCTTGCCTAGCAAGTAAAGGTGCTGAAGTCCGCGACATTTGGCCAGAAGGTGAACCGCAACTATGAGAATGTCATGCATTATCGCGCATTAATGTCTATATCTGCATTATCCCGCTATGGTGCTAACCCTGTGATGACTCACCAGGTAGGAGTAGCACTAGGCCTTATACCTCGAAAGGGCACCCTATGTGATTGAAGGTCCTCTTCGATTGCCTTTGGCAATCAGGAGGCATAAGAGTAATATCACTGACCAATAAATATTACCAACTATTCAGACACCACTTACAATAATGCACTGGAATGCTGAGGCCGTAAATAGCAAAAAAGATGGCCTTAGCAAGAAATTAGAAATAGAGAGCATCCTTCTTAAGGAACAGGTCAGCATTTGCTGTATACAAGAGACACACCATAGCTAGCCTTTAAAATTGTGTGCTTTAGAGCTGATTGAATAGATAGAAGAAAAGGAGGTATGCTTACACGTCAAAAATAATACCAGTGCACATCAAACTAAACTATATATAGAGGGAGTGGAATATCAGGTCCTTCAGCTAAAGACCAAAAACACAGACTTCCACCTACTAAATTACTATTGTCCAAATGACTATCCCCTTTTCCTGGACACAATACCGTACAGAGGAAGACTGATAGTATGTGGAGATTTTAACAGTCACTCACAAAGCTAGGGTTATGACCACATGGATAAAAAAGGAGAAGAACTTGAAAGCTGGCAAGATGATAAATGTCTTCTATTGCTTAATAAGCCAAAAGTTCCTCCAACATACTACTCAGTAGCATGGCAAACCTATTCCACACAGGACTTGGCATTGTACTCAGCAGACCTAACTTGGCATTGTACTCAGCAGACCCAACTTGGCATTGTACTCAGCAGACCTAACTTGGCATTGTACTCAGCAGACCCAACTTGGCATTGTACTCAGCAGACCTAACTTGGCATTGTACTCAGCAGACCTAACTTGGCATTGTACTCAGCAGACCTAACTTGGCATTGTACTCAGCAGACCTAACTTGGCATTGTACTCAGCAGACCTAACTTGGCAGTGTACTCAGCAGACCTAACTTGGCATTGTACTCAGCAGACCTAACTTGGCATTGTACTCAGCAGACCTAAATTGGGAAATCAACAGAACAGTGTGGAAGCAACTTGGAGGTAGTGACCACAGACCAGTCATCCTTAGTATTAAAAATGAACCCAAAGGGAATGAATGAACCCAAAGGGAATGCATGTACCCTCCCAAGATGAAATTATAAAAAAGTTATTGACAATTGACAAAGGTTGATGTCAACAATACTGGTTTTTTTTACAATACAATACAATACAAATTAAGTTGTTAGAATGTGCAACATAGAAATTGTTTTTAAAATGTGAAACAAAATAAATATTTTGTGCATTACACATTTTTTGAGTGGTGGATGTGGTTAATTTTTTTGGGGGGGGGGCATAATTAGGGGGGGGGTGAAGAGGAGAAACTGGGAAGCAATTTTTAAAATATAATTGAAAACTCTATTCTCCCCCACCCCATTATAGTTTTTGATAAAAATCATTAGAAACTCCGCAAAGATAAGACGATTTGCTCAGTGTGTGTATGTGGGTAAACTTCGCCATCATGCCTACAAAGATAAGATGATTTTCTCAGTTTGTGTGTGTGGGTAAACATCATCTCCACAAAAATAGGATGATTTTCTCAGTTTGTGTGTGTGGGTAAACCTCGCCATCATCTGTAAAGAAAGACATATCTATGACCATCTCTAAGTTAGCTCCATAAAATGAATAAACTGAACTGTTCTATATGACTAGATCTCTGAAGTAATTAAATGTTCTGTTCTATATGACTAGATATCTGAAGTAATTAAATGTTCTCTTCTATATGACTAGATCTCTGAAGTAATTAAATGTTTTGTTCTATATGACTAGATCTCTGAAGTAATTAAATGTTCTCTTCTATATGACTTGATCTCTGAAGTAATTAAATGTTCTGTTCTATATGACTAGATCTCTGAATTAATTAAATGTTCTGTTCTATATGACTAGATCTCTGAAGTAATTAAATGTTCTCTTCTATATGACTAGATCTCTGAAGTAATTAAATGTTCTCTTCTATATGACTAGATCTCTGAAGTAATTAAATGTTCTGTTCTATATGACTAGATCTCTAAGTAATTAAATGTTCTGTTCTATATGACTAGATCTCTGAAGTAATTAAATGTTCTGTTCTATATGACTAGATCTCTGAAGTAATTAAATGTTCTGTTCTATATGACTAGATCTCTGAAGTAATTAAATGTTCTGTTCTATATGACTAGATCTCTGAAGTAATTAAATGTTCTGTTCTATGATACCTAACACTAACCTTGTTGGCAAAGTTGGCACTGATGAACAGTACACAGAACATACAGGCAAGCATGACTGAGGTCTTCATTGTTACGGGAAATTATCAGAAGTTATGTTCCAAGATTATGTCAGAAGATGTTCAAAACAATCAACACCTGAAAAAAGAGATGAAAACATGAATATTTAGATCCATCCATCCATAAACCCGTAACCATTCAGGGTCTTAGGCGTAACATATTGGATGCTTAAGCACACGGAGTCCTCCAGCTTAGGGGTACCACATTGGATACTTCAGCACACAGGGTCCTCCAATGATTTCTATCCTCAGCGATGCGGATGAGTGAGGAAAAATCTTGTCCTGTCCATTCCTTGATGTTGTCTGTCCATGTCTTTATTTGCCCTCCTCTGCTTCTTCCTCCGTTGACAGTTCCCTGCAGCATTCTATAATGTTTAAATATTATAGATCAAAATATTAAACATCCAATGAGATATTGGGTTTAGGTACTCATATCGAGGTACTGATCATGATGATGATATTCCTCATTCGCAAGTGAAGATGAGCATGGCATTAAAAAACAATAAAATGTGGTGAATAAGTAGAAAAATAAAAGAATTTGTGATTGTCTAATTTGGTTTGTGAGTTTGTAGATGCGCGATGATTCAGATTCGTGCCTGGAAAGTTTTATTGCAGTGCATGCAGGAGTGCTGAGGGTCCGGAGTAGGAGAGTTTTCGGATTTGTCTTTCTGTTTCTGTCACTTGTAAATTGCCAGCAGTGTTCTCTCCTTTTCAAATTTAGTGATGCCAGCAGTGATCTAGGCATGCCAAGCTGAACAATAAAGGGCTGTAGTCTACCAGGAGCTAGCATTGATGATACAGTGCTTGAGAGAGTTCTTTAGGTGATTCTTGAAGCGCTTTTTCTGTCCTCCGCTTGAATATTTACCATCGCACAGCTCCACATAGAACAATCTTTTTTGACAGCGATTTTCTGGCATACGGACGATTTAGCCAGTCCAGCGAATATGGGACCTAGTTTATAAGGTATGGATGCTATGCATATGGGACTTTTGAAGGATTTCCGTGTCAGGTACTCAATCCTGCCAACGTACTCCCAAGAAATTTGTAGGCACCAAAGGTGGAAAGAGCTAAGCTGTCGAGCGTATATTGCATAGACAGTCCAGGATGACACAGCATAAAACAGTCTTGGTAGAACTACTGCACGGTAGACATCCAACGTAGTTGTCAATCTAATTAATGAGATGATGAAAACTATGACTTGCACAATGAAAATTGGATTCAAATGAGGGAGAGTTGTGCAATGCTATCAGCCTCACTCTCTAGCCCCTACACACATGGTCACAGTGGCAAGACGAAATAGTGCATGTCAGCAGTAGATGACCAGTGTGCCTTACAATCTCACCGTGCTCTTTGGCGCTCTACAATGCTAACTGAATGATCCCTTTCTGACCAGTGGCCCATGTTAGTTGAGCTCCTTTGCGCAGTCTGCTGCATTCAGACTTTACATGCTGGAAGGACATGGGCCTATACATCAGAAGCTTTAGGCACAGATCCCATTTCCAGCCGTCACTGATTTTAAATGCCTATACGGTTTCGGAGATGTGGTTGCTGTTAATCGGAGTACTAACATTGGGTCAGCTTCTTCATTCTCCCATCGGAGTCTTACGCTGATATGGATTTCTTCAATGAACTGATCTGTGGTTAAAAGCTTTGAGGCAAGGTCATAGAGCTTATCCATCAGAGCTTCTTCGGATGGCTATTTTTCTTTTTGTGGTGTGGTACAATGGGAAGTTCTGTAAAGTATGTTGTGTATTTTTTGCAGATCCTTCACAGGAGCACACATTCGTATCGCCAATTTCAGACGTGGTGTTTGAGTCTACTGTGGCCTGTTCTCAATCTTCTTTCATTCACTAATAATGTCTATAACTGCAGTGTTGTTTCTTGTATGAATTGTTGGCTACTAATGTCTATATCTGCAGTATTGTTTCTTGTATAAATTGGTCAATGTTTTTCCTTTCTTGTTTTGTACCACAGAGTTTAACATTCATAAGTGTATCAGAAAGCTAGTATGTATGCCTTACTATGTCGTAGTTAGCACATTTATGAAGGATATTCTCTACAGTTTGGTTTGTTTGCCCACATGTACACTTTGCTGATGTGCCAATTAAGCATTTTGTGCACAATGACTATTTGGTCTACTGTGTCTAGTTATGAGTCCAAATCGTGTGATAATACATGACATTCTGATTGTTTCGGCATGCCTTCAGTCCAAATGTCACTGACTTCAGGGCCATGCCATGCTATGATGCAGAGAGGCGGCCACATTAGGTGGCACCAATAAAAATACATTTAAGGGAAGAATAGCTAAGAAAAATCTTTTTTAAGGGGCAATATTTAGAAGATTTGCATTATACTGAGAAAATCTACTGCACTGTTCTGACGGACTTCAGCAATTGTTCTTACCAGATAGGACTGTGGTTCTGCATGAATGTAGGAGGGCCTGGCTAGTCTTAGTTTCCAGTCTCTGCTGGCTGGACTAAGCCCTATCTTCTCAACAAGGAGCTGGCCTCGATGGGGTATTCTCAATCTCAAAAATGATTGTTTGTTCCTTTCTTCCAAGCTTGTGGACGGTATCTCCTATTTGGTTGCATGGGTGAGTTGAGCTCTATCTCATGTTTATGGAGTTTTTGATGATGGATTTCATTTCTGGACAAGGTACAGAATCATCTGTCTGTTGCTGCCGACAGTAACCTCCTACGAATGTGTTACTGGGGTCTGAAAGGGAAGCAAGAAATAGCGACACTGTTACCTGCCATGAACATCATAAGAGGTGACTAAGGAGGTCTTTAGGATAAAGTTCACTGTCCCATCCCATAGAGGGTCAAAGTGACCCTGAAGCCAGGCTGAAATTGGATGCGTCACGCAGAAAGGCGCAGATATCACAGCCAGGCTGTAGATCATGACACAATGCATTACGATCTCCAGACTGTCTCCTGCTAATCTGTGGGAGTTTGAGAATAAACTCAGAAACAGAAGATAGTGACTTACAGTTTTGGCTAGCTGATCAGCAATTTTATTTCCCCTGATTGTGCCATTAAGCATCATAGGGGTGAAGCCTGTCTTTGGCCATTTTGATTGAATTCGCAATGGTCAGCTTGTGTTTCTTTGAGGTTCCTTTGATTTTCTCCTCCCATCTTGTTCTTTATCTTATTCTTTGCTGTGTATCCTGATCCTATGCTATTGTATGGACAAGTGGTTCGTCATGTTGGTTAAATTCTCATGAGATGTCCAAACAACATTTCTTGATGTAATCTTGACATGAGTTCCTCCTTATTTCTTCCCTGATATCTATATTTCTCCATCAGTCACTTCTAGTAACATTTATAGCTTTCCTCAAACATCTTATTTCACAAGTTGTGATCTTTTTCACTAGTGTTTTTGCCAAGGGCCATGTGTAACATTGGTAATATAGAGTTGGTGTGAAAATATTGTCTATCAATTATAGCTTTGTCGCTATTGACATTGTTGGGTAAGCCAAAGCATTGGTTTTCTGACATCTTGTTTTGATCTCTCTATAAACCTAATTGTGGGGAATCTATTGTGACCTACAACAAACTACAATGAGTAATAATATCAAACTGGATGCATGTGATTGATTACAGAAGAAGCACAGCGTTCACTTTATTGAAATGAATAATATAATTAAGGAATTATCAATGAATTAAGAAAAAATCAGAAAGTAGTAGAAAGAAAACGTGTATATTACAATTTAACCTGGCCTTGGGACGCGAATAGGAGCCAGCTGAACGAATCTTGCTCTGCAGGTTCAAATCTCAGGCATCAGCTGCCTACTGAGTTGATCAGTTTTACATATTAACACGAATTAAACATTGTAATAATAGCAGTTTACCGGCGAGGAAATATAACTCACCATTGTTAAGTGCTTCTATGTGTGTCCTCTCTTTCTGATCTTTATTTTTGTTGGTACTCTGCTACTCAAACTAACTCCATGTTTGATTGAACAATAGTTTGTGGCATAAAACAACAGTAAAGAAATCAAGTATAATATGTTAGCTTATATCTATAATCATTATGTATAGAAGTCTGCCTAGAGACTCTTAGGAACGTTCGCGAGACTTTTCTGGAAATTAATAAATCGCAATTAGCATTTACAAAAACATTTTAAACCCCGTAAACTGTAATATTTAGGGACTCAATCATAATGTGATGGTGAGAAGTACTATACACCTAAGCAGTTAAAAACAAGTCAACGTGAACACTGATCGTCCGCGATGGTTTTCGTTGTTAATCATTTATCATCAACATGAAATACCATCGCCGCAACGAAGACGTGCTGCAGCAGACCTCTAACATCTCCCTGTCTCTTGTATTGGTGGTGCAATCTGCTAGACTGTAACCTGTCCATCTCGTGATGTTACTCTCTCACTTGCATCCTAGCATACCTCTTGCTCGCCTTCCCTCAACTTTACCCTCAAGTAAGGCCTTCAACAAGGTGTCATGTCTTTTAATATGTCCAAAATATTGTATTTCCTTGATCTCTATTTAATTTAATAATAATTTTTTCTTCATATTACGTGCTGTTAGAACCTCATTGTTTGTTTTTTTTCTCTTTCCATGATGTTCTCCCTATTCTTCTATATCAATAAATCAATCAATAAACTCGTAACCCTTCAGGGCCGTAGGGGTACCACATTGGATGCTTCAGCACACACAGTCCCCTAGCAATTCTTATCCTCAGGATTTCTTCTGTATATCCACATCTCAAAGGCATCAATTATGTATTCTAATTGTGTGTTTATTGTCCATGTTCCTGAGCCATACATTAATATAGAATAGATGTAGCATTTTATCGTTCTCTTTATTACTTGTTTGCAATTTGTTTAGATGTTAATATTCTCCTCACGTTATTCAAAGTACTATTAGCCATTTTTATTGAAAGTACTATTAGCCATTTTTATTGAAAGTACTATTAGCCATTTTTATTGAAAGTACTATTAGCCATTTTTATTGAAAGTACTATTAGCCATTTTTATTGAAAGTACTATTGGCCATTTTTATTGAAAGTACTATTAGCCATTTTTATTGAAAGTACTATTAGCCATTTTTATTGAAAGTACTATTCGCCATTTTTATTGAAAGTACTATTAGCCATTTTTATTGAAAGTACTATTAGCCATTTTTATTCTCCTTTTAACTTCTATTTCATATCTGCCATCATTTGTGAATATGTTTCCAAGATATTGGTAATGTTCTACTTGTTGTAGTTTCTCTCCATATATTTATAAATTGTATGTTTAGCACCTGCTCTTCTGTGACTTTGCTGATTATATTATCATTGAGTTTTTAAAAAAATGTTTATATCTAGTCCATATTCTTTACTTGATTGATTGACTTGATCTATTAGTCTTTGTAGTTCCTATTGAATTTCTGATAAAAGAACAGTGTCATCTGCATATCTCAGGCTGTTCATTATTTTCCCATTGATCTTGAGTGTTGGAATTCCTTTTATATGTTTAAAAATATTCTCTGTGTAGATATTAAATAGACTGGGTAATAAAATACACCATGATCTTACCCCTTCTTTTATTTCTATGTATGGTGAGTAGCTGTTTTCACACCTTTACAATTTGTTCGCATTATATATTTCTAATCAGGCTCACGTCTTTTCTATCCATGCCTATTTCTTGAAAACATTCAACTAATTTTGTGTGTTGTACTCTATAAAAAACCTTGCTATAGTTTATGAAACAAATATAAATACTCTTCTCGACTTCTATATATTTATCTATCAATAGTCGGATACTAAGTATAGCTTCTCTGGTTCCGTTTAAATTTATAATTTATAGGTAGGCCTATGTTGTTCTTGCGTCGTAATCGGCAATGATCATTCATATTAACTGGGACAGTGATGAAAATGATGTCTGCTGTGTTCCCGGCTGTAATTAAATGTGTGTCTGTTTGTTTAGTAGGGGTTTATGCCTCATATGGTCGAGGCCTGCCTCTTTCAACCTAGGACTGGTGTTCATAGTGGTTATATCGAGGCGTTAAATGTGTGTCTAGAATTTCTACCACACTAAGTAGGGGACATAGAGCACTCTCTACGTGACATAGAGCACTCTCTACGTGACATAGAGCACTCTCTACGTGACATAGAACACTCCCTACGTGACATTGATAAATAACCAAATGGTCGGAGGGTGTCCGATAAAGTGGAGGGTGCCGCAGTAACCGAATGAACAAATAGTAAAGCAAAATGAATTAAACAGGTTACTAAAAACACTTACCCTGCTTATGAATAAAAATATATAAAAAGTATATATAAAAACATACAATAAAACTAAACAGAACCTTTACTGTTGTTTGTCTCTTGAAAAAGGTTCCATTTGAGCCGATACGTGGAGAATTGTCATGTTTAGTTTTATTGTATGTTTTTATATATACTTTTTATATATATTTATTCATAGGCAAGGTAAGTGTTTTTAGTAACCTGTTTAATTCATTTTGCTTTACTACGTGACATTGAGCATTCTCTACGTGACATTGAGCACTCTCTATGTGACATTGAGCAGATCCTGCCTTTCTTCTAGATCGTTTTTGTTGCGCAGCATCATGTCCGAGGTTCTTTACAGCATCTGTATCACTATTGATTCTTCGATGCCAGTAGGATATGTCTTGTGCAAGGCTCTCACATGAATTTATGTCTTAAGATTTTTATGTCTTAAAACACTTTTTCTGAACCCCGACCTTACGGAGGCCAGTCTGGAGGTCTCAGAATAGTGGTAAATAATATTTTAATATAATATTGTTACCATATAATCTAACTACCAAATAGTATAACAATGTAAAAGAGAAATGTTCAGTATATAAGTGAGTTATCGACTGTATATTATTTGTATCTTTCCAAAGGGGAACCACTTTAATCTATCTCCTTTGCATGCTCCCATTTCTGTCATGTTCTTTTAATGCATAGTCTCTTTTAGCCTCGTCTTCGTCACTCTGTTGCACTTTCATAACTTCCTTAATTAGCTCAGTTGTCTCTTCCTATCGCTGACTCATTTATTATATCATTTCCTGTTAATGTATCGGTACTATCGTGACCTCTGACTCCTGGATTACATGGACAATACATACATGTGATTCTTTAGGCGTTGTTGAGAAAAGTGTAAAACTCCTTTTTTATAACCAATTTTTCTATCTTACGCTATACGTAGCATAGTCTGACAATATGATAGAATCACTGCGTGTAATATCTGTAGTACATTCTTCCATCAAAACGTTTGGTTAGGTCATTTCATTTTACTTACATATTTGTATTGTTGTTGTTTATCGATGCCTTTTGGCCTCAAATTGCCATTTTGTCTATCGATAAAAGTAAAGGTAGGTCCCATGGCAACAACCTGCCGCCGGGGATAACTAATCTTCATGTACTAAGCCGCAGCAACTATTTCTGGAGTGGCCAGTTCCCTTCTTTGCTGTCTAGAGACAGTGTCATTGAAATGTGGTGTCGCTAGAAAGGAGCGGTTTCGTAGGCAAGAAAGAATGATGTTCATTCAACTGCGTACTGAGACCGTCAGTCAACGAATAATGGCGGCTACACTCAAGAAGAGATCTGAGCACCTATGGATCTGTCCGGAGTGCAGTGACGATGATCCAACGACTAACTTGACGAACACAGAGACACAAAGGTACTAATACAAGCAGAAAAGTTTCAGTGTATGCCACGTCATCCAATGAAGGAAATATTCCAAAATCTAGCAATGGGGCGACTAAAAATAAGCAGCTTTATCCACCAAGCTAAACGACTCTGTAGACAATTTACAGACTTACCTGAAGTTGACAGCCCCTTAAGGTCTGTACAAGAACAAACTCCTTGGAGTGAAATGCATGGAATACCAATATGCGTCAGACCCACGTGAAAGGAATACTAAGTGAGGCCGAACAGAACAATATACAGCGAAGGACAATCACCCTTAGTTACCTGGACAATGAATATCCACAAGATATATGAGTCAGAGTAAACACAGATGGGTCAGCACAGAATGCAGTGAGTAATGGAGGTGCAGGTGTATATATAGAATATCCATACAAGTCTAGAAATACGATTAGAACATCAAACGGGAAATTCTGCAATAATTATGGTGCAGAAATCCAGGCAATTAGGGTGGCAACTGAAAAACTGCTGAACTCCAACCCTGCTCCACAGCCCGTGGTATTCCTGACATATACAATGCCAGTGTTTTCGTTATATAGTCTGGAAAACTAACAGACGTGCAAAAACTACTTAATGAACTGTATTGCCAGTATAGGGTAACCATGCAGTGGATACCCTCTCACTGTGGAATACCAGGAAATGAAAAAAAGCAGACCTTCTGGCTAAGTAAGGTGCTGCCGAAGACCAACCAGATGTACCAATCACCTACCATCAGAAAAAAACCCAGATTATTAAGTCAATAAGAAAGCCACAAATACCAACACAAGATGACTCACATTACGAACAGATCAGACGAAGTTGTAATTCTACACCTCAGAACGGGACACAACGACTCCGCAGTCACATGTATACAAAGTTCAAGATTGGTAACACAGCTATGTGGACAGGCAGCACAGAGTGCCAAACACATACTTCATGAGTGTTCTCAGTAAGAAACACTGAGGCAGACATATTGGCCAGAGGAAACAACACTGGAATCAAAACTCTATGGGCCACTGTATGAACTACAAAAGACTGAGTTTTATTCAGGAGACAGAATTACAGATATAGACATGTTTCAAGTGAACGAAAGAATAATACATTACTTTATAATCCATACCTTACTTTACTGTATTGCTGTGTCATACATTACCAAAAATAACAACTTTACTTTACACGATTTCACCTTACATTACTTTACTGTTTTAGGTTGGGGCGCAAAGGGAACGGAATGTTCTCGGCGGACCCAGGGTTAACAGATGACCAAGATCCGAAATGTACTTCCTCGTGGTGCACCCTGGAAACAAAAATATAGCGGCTCGTGCTGATTCTGGCTAAATCATTTGGGGATCGTGTCCGTGAATATAGAGGTAGCAGATGGAAAGAGATTTGACTGTATAAGAGAAAGTCATTATCTCCGACACCACCAGCGCCAACACATGCAGTGGCACTGCCGACGCACAGTGAGGCTAGTCAGTTCGGCAGAAGCACTGGAGGGACGGCCAATGCAGGTGGTAAGAAGTGGACAGATGCTATTAGAAATATTAAGAATTGGTGCGTTAGTTACCATAAGAATAATAACACAATGAGTACACTGAGAGCGCAGCGGCATATGCAAAGAGAACGGAAAACGTTTCAAGGAAATCGGAATTTAAGAGTTGTTTGCTAGAGACAAGCATCTAGTTACCGGTGATCCCAGCCCAGGCCCAACTCTACTGTCGAGTTTTTCCTATACCGGAATCCTTTTCGCGAAGAGAAAAGAATCAGTACCCGATGGGCACAGGCTCAGACGTCAAAGATGACCACCACTGTTCAGCTCTAGAACAAAACGTTAGTCCCTGACGTTCCCATATATGTGTATAGACTCGGACTTGGACGAGTGGTTCACGACGTTGGTGAACAACACTTCGGCTAAGAGGGCGAACGAGTCCGAGCACAACTCTTCGTCGAGTTCATCCTAAACCGGAACCAGGCTTGAAGATGAGAAAAGGTTTAGTACCTGGTGGGCACGGGCACAATACGCCTAATTACAGGAGACAAGTTCACTGGCGCCGGAACACCTAGTGCAAGATAGATAAAAGACTTCATCTTTTTGTGAAAGACAAACCATTTCGGCGAGAAGTCAGTACTCATTCGCTGCCTGACGACAGATAGGAAGACTGTCATATGGCTGTGGTAGCCCAAACGAAATGTCAAGGCATTCCGAAATCGGATATACTGGGCATACAAGGCACATAACGGTAGCACAACGCAACTACGCTCCCGGCGGAAATCACACAATATCAGTGCTGATTACAATGGAGCGAACGCAAAACAAAGAAACAAACTGTTTTTGGTTGATTTGTTTGTCAAAGGTCAAAGGTAGTGAACCCATGGACGGATAGATCAGCAACCAACTAACTTGTACATTTATCTTCACTTCATTTATTATATAGCGTCGACAGCAAGGACCTCTGTCTAGAATTAATTAGGACTTCATTCGTTACGTTTTCGATTTATGTCGTGATTTTCGTTGGTAACTGTTTATATACTTGGAGTCACATGCTAAAAATAGGCGACGCCGACCAAAGAAAATCACGGAAATAATCAAGGTGGGTCTTCTATGTCATGTTTACTATTTCTGTGCACAGCTCTTATACACTGGAGACCAGTCGCAATTTATTCCTCAATGTATTTACTCTTAGCTCGTCGTTCTTCCCTCACTTCCTCGGGTATGAAGCTTGTCTGTGTCGATACTCACAATTTATCGTTGCGAGTGGACAGAAACTCTGCATCTGTAATTTCGTTCCACTCGTTCTGGAGATTGATATTTCCTAGATTTCGTTTGTAAAGCTGATTTCTACAAATCATATCATTTTCTGAATATTATATCTCTTATATGGACTGGGTTAAATCTATTGTTTTCTGTACATTAAAGTTTGGCTGCTACAGAAGTTCACATTTTATGAGAATTTCACTCATTTTAGTATTCACATTTTTATGTGTTAACGTGTTATCGACACGTACAATAATTTTCACAATGTGCACTGTTAAATACTTCACAGGATTATGACTGCTTTTGTTTATTAAATAACCAACTTACTTTCTCGCTATTGGACAATTGAATTTGTTGAGTTAGGTATAACTTATGTCTACATATCGTCACCTGGAGAGTGCCAACAACTGCAAGTAATATCTGTAGTTACTAGTTACGAAACCGTTAATCTAATCATATGGCTAAACCTGCGCTATAACCACTCCATCACTCCTATTAGACCACTCCACTCTTGATTAGTTAATCCCATCTACTGCTGTTTTACTTCCTACTGACAAATGTCTACCCTGTTTACTTCCTACTGACAAATGTCTACACTGTTTACTTCCTACTGACAAATGTCTACCCTGTTTACTTCCTACTGACAAATGTCTACCCTGTTTACTTCCTACTGACAAATGTCTACCCTGTTTACTTCCTACTGACAAATGTCTACTTATGTTTACTTCTGTGCACTCTCTACAGACAACTGTATACTTATATTGACTTTCTACTAACAACCGCCTACTTCTATTGACTTCCATACTAACTGTCTACGACTGTTTACTTTCTACTGACAACTATCTACTTATATGTACTTTCTACTGACAACTATCTACTTCTATGTACTTCCTACTGACAAATACTTACTTCTACTGACTTTCTACTGCCTACTTCTGTTTACTTCCTACGGACAACTGCATACTTCTATTGATTTTCTTATAACAAATGTCTACTTCCGTTTACTTTCTACTAACAACCGCCTACTTCTGCCTGTTAACTATTATTTTATCGTGCTATTAAATCTGTTTTGTGATGTATTAACTAATACAGTAGAACTCTCATATAGCGCATTATTTTATAACATATTTTCCTATATAACAACACTTCTCAAAATCGTAATAATATTTATTATAGGGCCTAAAATGTATGTACTATATATAACGGATTTTTGCTATTACATGCATACCTTGCCTATCCTGATCAAGTTGTTATAACGAGATTCCACTTTATTATTTTTTTTTATTTTTCTGTTTGCCTTGTGAACTTCATGCTCTGAGTTTCTATCTATAAAACATAATTCAAGATAACGATATTGTTTAATGAGTGGATGAAAACTTTGCAAAACAAATAACAAATAAAACAATTTTAAAAATACCCACTTCCTCCTAAATGATTTTATTTAACTATTACTTTTTTAGGGTTAGGCTTAGGGTTTGGGTTAGGAGAGTTTTTTTTTCATAATTAACCCTAACTCTAAATAAATTTATAACAATGGCCCTCTTGTGTGCTGAGTATATTCTGGAGTTTGTGGCCTATTTTATTTCGGTGGTCCTTCGTTTTCGTGGACGGCCTCTAGGTCTGCCTTCCCTGTATCTGTGTAGCATAGCTTGCTGTGGTATGCTGTCTGATGGTAGTCTGCTGATGTGTGCAAACCATTTTATCTGTTGTCTCTTAATATATTCCAATATTATAGTGGTGCTGGTTTTTTGTCTAATGTCTTCATTTCTCACTCTGTCTCTTAGCGATATTCCTATGATTCTGCGCAAGCATGCCACTTCAGCTGTCACAAGTTTACGTTTATCTTGTGCAGTCGTTGTCATTGTTTGGCATTGGTATCACTGCGTTCGTATAATAAATTTATTTTACAATATGTTTAAAGTTTCTTCAACCAACTCACGATACATATTTACCTAGATACCGGAACTCGGCAACAACGAGTTTTCATCCTTGACTATAACATCCAATGCATTTAGATTGTTGTTTTGATCCACAGGAATGACGAACAATTAGCTCTTACTTCCTATGTGCAGTGGGATGTATTTACCTTTAAGTAGATTACTTTTGGATGTGAACATTTGAAAATTGTAACTCGATTTTAATAAATCTGGCTTATCAGATAAAATTGCTACAAGATTTGTTAACATAGCTAGCACATGCATGAATGAGTTGAGGGAGGGGGTATTGGAGAGTTCACGTTCACTCCCCCCCCCCTTTTTGCATATCAGAACATGGCTTTAGTACTACTAGGAACAGCCAAAAGGTAGTTTAATCATTCCCACCCCTCCCCCACACCCTCAACGAATTTTCACCCAAAAAAAATATTTAAAAAATATTAATATTTCTCATCAAGTGGAGGAACATGCACACGAAAATAGAGGAATTTGCACATGAAATAGAGAAATTTAGACACGAAAATAGTGGAATTTGCACATGAAATAGAGATATTTAGACACGAAAATAGAGGAATTTGCACATGAAATAGAGAAATTTAGACACGAAAATAGATGAACTTACAAACGAAAACGCATGAATGACCTTATTGATATTTTGTAAATATTGTGTTTTTGGTAACTCCCCCCCCCCCTACGGAAAACGATGTAAGATCCTATTAAGATGCATAATTTTGACAATATTTCAACAATTTTTATTGTAAGGACAATTGTAGTAATTATAAAAGAGACCTGGAAATTTTTAGTTCCAATAAAGTTTATTTGAAACAATGGGACAAAAACTTAAAAATCGATACTGTCCACCGCAAAACCAGGGCGCCTGGTCAAACTTAACCAGCACCATACAGAGATTACTCTTTCTAGAAAATGAAGAATTATAGTTGCTTTTGAATGATTGACACAACTGCAATCAGATCCTGCCACAAGGAAGTTACCGGAAAATTTCTTAAACAAAAAATACAAAATAATTATTTAAAAAAAAAACAACACAAATCAAATAATTTCTACATAATTAGTTAAAACGGAATAACCTGACACGTGACATGGCAAACTAAAACAACCATTATTATTGGAACATCATTATCTGAAAATACAATCTTTGAATTCGCATGATCCGGAAATATTGAAAATAACAAAATAAGGAGAATCAAGAATTCGAACAAAACAATACACAAACAGAACAAACTAAATAAATTGAAGAATGAAGAATCGTTGATTTATTGTCGGTACGGGAATATAATTGGTTGAAACAATGGGGGAAAATATTAAGAGTACAATTTAGAAATAATATTAAAGAAATAAATTGTGCGTTAATTTTCGGTCAAAAATTGACTTGCGAAACATAGTTATTTTGTGAACTGATTGACGCAATGTCTCACTGATTATTCCTTGTTTAAACTTCTTTTATGTTTTGTTTATGATGAATATGGTTTGAATTGTGATTTGTAAACATAGTCATGCTGTTATCTGTAAATATAATGTGACCTTCTTGAACTGATAAGAGACCGTTTTATCAGTGTCTCGGTCTTACAACAGAACGAATGTGTGTTGTCGGGGCCCGAAAGGGGAGCAAAGAGTAGCAAAACTGTTTACCTTCCACACATGTCGTAAAAGGCGACTAAGGAGGTTATGGGATTGAGTTGGCTGTCGTGCCATCCCATATAGGGTCAGTGACCCAAAGCCATGCTGAAGCCGGATGTGTCAGGACGAAAGGCACAGATATCGCAGCAATGCTGTAAACCATGATACAACGCATTCCGTTCTCCGGACTTATCCTGCTAATCTGCAGGAGTTTGAGAACGAACGCAGAAAAAGAAGACAACAGCAGAAGAGTAGCAACATTCTTCATTTCCTTTGTTCTCCAGTGTCTCGGTCTTACAACAGCAGAAGAGTAGCAACATTCTCCATCTTCCTTGTTCTCCAGTGTCTCGGTCTTACAACAGGAGAAGAGTAGCAACATTCTCCATCTTCCTTGTTCTCCAGTGTCTCGGTCTTACAACAGGAGAAGAGTAGCAACATTCTCCATCTTCCTTGTTCTCCAGTGTCTCGGTCTTACAACAGGAGAAGAGTAGCAACATTCTCCATCTTCCTTGTTCTCCAGCCGAAGTTTGATGCTGATATGGATTCCATCAAGGAACTGAACTGTGCTCACCAGCATCGAGACTAGGCTATAGATGATGTCCATCAGAGCTGTTTCATATGACCATAGCTTTGATCTTGATTCTTGATTAGAAACTGGCCTCACTGAGCACGTGGGGGCATTCCCATAAGTGCTGCACACTCTGTTCTAGCAGCCATCCAACTCGATGGGCTTTCGCATCTAATGCCGCCAAAACAGACGTCGACATCAGGGCACAACTCTGGCTATTGCGACAGGTTTCTTTGATGTTCCGCCCACCCACGCCGTGCCCGTAACTAGTTCAAGCACAGTGTCAGCCTGTCGGAACAACATGGTAACTGATTGGTTAATATTGAGATTGGTTACTCAAGATTAAAACCAAGCTTTAATCTTGAGATGTGTTACAATGGGCAGTTCTGAAAAATGTGCTCCGCGTTTTATGGAGACTGCCACAAGGGCACATTTTGGTATCATCAGCTCCAAATTTTCCGTACGTATTGTTTGAGTCTGTTGTGACCTGTTATCAAAATAAAAATGATTATCTGTTTATTTCTTGCACGCCTGTGGATAGCACCGTCTTTTTGGTTAATTATTAAAGAGCTTTTTGTAAGATTTTACAACATCATTGTCGTGTATAAATAATCAAGCTGTCAGAGGATATCCGACAAGATGGAAAGTTCTGCAGTAACCAAACTGTCAGAGGAAATCCCACAAGATGGAGAGTGCTGCAGTAACCAACCTGTCAGAGGATATCCTACAAGATGGAAAGTTCTGCAGTAACCAAAATATCAGAGGAAATCCGACAAGAGGGAAAGTTGTGCAGTAACCAAAATATCAGAGGAAATCCGACAAGATGGAAAGTTCTGCAGTAACCAAACTATCAGAGGAAATCCGACATGAGGGAAAGTTGTGCAGTTACCAAAATATCAGAGGAAATCCGACAAGATGGAAAGTTCTGCAGTAACCAAAATATCAGAGGAAATTCGACAAGATGGAAAGTTCTGCAGTAACCAAACTGTCAGAGGAAATCCGACATGATGGAGAGTAACCAAACCAAGAAGCCATAATAACTATGATAAAGTAATATTATTACTAGTAACTATGATAATGTAATATTGTTAATGTTATTACTGGTAACTATGATAAAGTAATATTGTTAATGTTATTACTGGTAACTATGATAAAGTAATATTGTTAATGCTATTACTGGTAACTATGATAATGTAATATTGTTAATGTTATTACTGGTAACTATGATAATGTAATATTGTTAATGTTATTACTGGTAACTATGATAATGTAATATTATTACTAGTAACTATGATAATGTAATATTGTTAATATTATTAGTGGTAACTATGATAAAGTAATATTGTTAATGTTATTCATTAGTTGTTATAGTTACCAGCAATTATATTACATTATCATTGTTATGACATTGTTAACATTATCATTGTTATCGCCACTCTTAGCAGTGTATGTACACATTGAACCAGGGACGATGATATGTGTTCAGTCAGGGCAGGGTTTTTCCTAAAAAAGGTCATTCGCCTTTTTTCTTGCAGTTACTTCTTTTTAAATCCGTAAAAAATTCAGGGTTGTGATTTTCTCGCTTGACGCGAGCACTCCTCCTGACGACTCAACTGTAAATGAGTACCGGACGAGTTAGGGGAGTTAAAGACATCACGGAAGGGAAATGACCACTCCATCTAATAGTTGCTGCGGATTAGTAGATCCAGGAATAAGGTAAGAAAGATTTGCTAGTAATTAGAGACACACAAATCGACGTTTCGACCAACAGGCCTTTATCAAGACAACAATTGAACAAAATTAAAACATAAATTAAAACATGCGGATTACTACAGGAAGAGTTATCTTCATCCCCGACAGCAAATGTCATGGGACCTACCTTTACCGCTTTTTAATGAGAAATGTGATGAACTTTTGGTCATTTTATTTTCCATTTGATGGAGTAGATAGAAACATTCTACAGAGTAGTTAGAAATATTCGACAGAGTAGTTAGAATTATTCGACAGAGTAGATAGAAATATTCGACAGAGTAGTTAGAAATATTCGACAGAGTAGATAGAAAAATTCGACAGAGTAGATGGAAACATTCGACAGAGTAGATAGGAACATTCTCTGAGAAACTTTAGAAAATTATAACCATAGAGGACAGCTGTTAGATAATATAAAAGTGATATATCAAACGATGTCATAAGAGAAAGAGTGGGTATCATATCAATTCTACAATACATACAAAACCAACAGATACAATGGTTTGGTCATCTGGAAAGAATGCCGTGTGATTCATTAGTTTATAAAGCATATATGAAGAGAGGAAAGGCAGAAAGAATAGCCAGGGGTACACCTAGAGTACGCTGGATCGACAACATCAAAGAGACATTACACGAACACCAAATAACATTATCTGAAGCTGCTAGAGAAGCGAGAACAAGAACATTGTATCTCCCTCGACACCCGTAAAGGGTAAAGGAGGAAGGAAAGAAGAAGAAGAAGATATATCAAAGATGTCAAAGCTTAATAAGAACAACAAATGGAATGACTGAACCTTTCAAAACAAGATCTGAAGTGAAACAAGGCTGCATGCTTTAACCTCAACTTTTAAACATATACATGGACAGAATAATAAAAGAAACTCTCATCAACAAAGAGAAAAACATTACAAATAAACCTGATGAGGAACATAATAACGAAATCAACGAACAACTATTTGCCGACGAGCGAAGTCTAATATACAAAGATGAGGAAAATTTGCAGAGTAACAAGATAGTTATACTCGCTCTCCATCTGAGTTATGTTGTAACCATCACCATAAGTGTCACCACCACCACCACCAACACCATCATCATCATCATCATCATTACCACCACCGTCACCACCACCATCATCATAATTATGACACGACATTATCATCATTATGACCGCTACCACTAAATATGCATGCCACGTCACCACTTGGAGATTTTGTGGTGAAAAAACACACACGTCCAAGTGATCAATCAATCAATCAAGTGTCATGCGGAATGGCGTAGGCGATCATGTTTCTCCACGACTCTCTGTCTCTTGTGTTGTCAATAAGCTCCGTTGGTGAGCTTCTAACGTGTCACAATACAAGTCCATCTAGTAACTTTTCTCTTTGTTGTCCACTATATCTTCTCCCATTGATCTTTCCAGTGGCTACTTAGTGTTCAAGCTGTGTACTTCTCAGCACATGCTCTAGAACCCGTGACTGTCTGACCCTAATGTTTGATATGATTGTTGTTTTTTTTTATGCCTGCATCAATGAGAACCTCTGCATTAGTTTTCTTAGCAATCCATGGTAGTTTCATCATTCTTCTCAGAAACCACATTTCTGTAGCCTCTAATGCTCTTTGAATTTTTTGTTTACAGTCCATGCTTCACATACATAAAAAAGAATTGGTTCGACATAACATCTCAACACTCGAATTTGGGTCTCCATGATAGTCTTTCATTGCATAAAATGGTTCTCATTTTTTGGAATGCTGATTTGGCTTGTGTTATTCGGCTCTTTATTTCACTTGAGCATCTACCTTCTGATGTTAACAGGGTGCCAAGATATTTAATTTTTTCCGACTTGTGCTTATTTTGTGTCATTAATTATAATGTTGCATCTTGGTGGCGTATGTCTCTTCGATACAACCATTATTTCTGTTTTCTTGTTTAAACTGAGGCCTTTGTTTTCACTTTCTTTTACTACTTTATCAAATAGGGCTTGTAGTTCCTGTTCGCTTCCTGTGATAAATACTGTGTTATCAGCATAGCTCAAGTTATTTATATTGTATCCTCCCACTTTTATTCATGGCATATCTTATATACTTCACATAATGTATTCTGTATACAGGGAGAAAAGGTCTGGTGACATTACACAACCTTGCCTGACACCCATTTCTATCTTTTGAAATCGACCTATAGTGTTGTTAAGTTTCATCGCAGCCGTGTGTTTCCAATACATATTTCTTACTATTCTTAGATCTTTCCCATCAACGTTAAGATTTTCTAGCAATTTTATAATCTCTGAATGCTTCACCTTGTCAAATGCTTTGCTGTAATCTATGAAGAACAGATAAAGGTCTTGTTGTACTTCTATGGCCCTCTCCATTAATATTCTTACTATATATAGGACATTTCTTGTGCCTTTTCCTACTACAAATCCGCATTGTTCGTCTGCCATCTGTGGTTTTATTTATCCTCTTATACGCCTCATTATTATGCGCATTAGGTCATCTGTCTCATAAGACTGATTGTTCTGTGGTCTTCACAATATACTGCACCGGGTTTCTTTGGAAGGGCTATAAAAATTTATTGTAGCAAATCCGATGGAATATAGCCACTGTTGTAGATGTCATTTAACATTTTGGTGATAACTTCAATGCCATAATCTCCCAGGGCTTCTAATTCTTCTTTTGTAATATTGTCCGGACCCGATGATTTGTTGTTTTTTAAGTGTTGTATAGCTTATTTTACTTCTGCTTTTAATATACTTGGACTTTCATTGTTATAATTTGTGATCACTATTAATTAATTTGATAATTTTGTTCGTTTCTTGTGCGTTTTGTGTTTCTAGAAAAAGTTCCAGTTGGACTGTAACGTAGAAAAAAACTCGTGTCGTTTTCTTTATTCATTGTTATTTATTTTAAAAAAATATGTTAGTTGATTAAGTAGTATTATTATTACGTCATCATTCAAGATTTATCGCATTTTTGTTTTGCTACTGCGCCACTCTCCATTTTGTCGGACATGCTCTGACACAGTTTGGTTATTTATAAAAAAGAATGAGTTTAAATAGTTGTTCAGGCCATATTTACTTCTTTTCAGAGGTCTTATTGTTCTTGCGATGGTCACGGGTGAAGTTAAAGAAACCTTACACAGACATGGACTTACCATGGCCAATGTGATCCAAATGGGCAAAAAGAGACAAATATAATCCCCAGCCCCTCCCCCCTCACAACAACGTCTAGCGACACAATGTGGAGATGACCATATATAGATAGAATATTCCAACGCAGACGGATGTGTCGGGTCATTGGCGCAAATGAAATTGCAACACAACGCATTTCTATCATCTTGACTTCAAACTGCTGGAAATCTAGAAGGGATCCAGCGGGAATTTGAGAATGAACGCCGAAGAAGAAGATGGAAGATAGTCGAGTGTAAAATATAGGAAAATATTGACATGTGTTTACACTGAAAAAGTAAAGAAAGTCGGAGTGCACAATCATAAACAACTCAAATCTAGTACATATTGCAAACCAGCAAATCATGTTTTCCTAGAGAGGAAACTAAATCTGGTATTTAGAATAATGGAGATAGAAAAGTACACGAAAGTCTAGTTTTGTGGTCTGTGATTTGTCACAAATAGCGGGTGATCATTTTCTTGTCAGTTCAAGTTTTGTAGAAAAATTAAATAAAGTTTCTGTCCTATTTTCTACAGTAATGTATGCACAGCCATAGATACGCGTGGACTTAATATTGTGGAGGGGAGGAAGAAGGGGGGGGGGTGAAAGACCTATCATAAAAACACTCCCCAATTTCGCTATTGGGGACTAGAGTTTATCTTCAACCGTTGTTTCTCTGGGCCAGTGTATTTGCCTCAGAATTTCATATTCCATATTAGTACTAATGCATTCAAAGAGTTTCGATCTGTTCTCGTGTGGTTAACAGAGCTAGCAGATTTACAAGACTCTAACAACATGTCGAATTAGTGCATGCCAGTAACAGGTGTACAATAGTTCTCGGTTTACACCTGACTTATTCTTTAGGGATTGCGTACGGGGCTACTGTTTACGAGCATCTCCTATCGTTAGCTCTCAACCAACGCAACACGCAAAACTATCACAGCACCGTGAAATAAAACCGCCGTAGCATAATGAAACATAACGTTCTGACTCAGATAAACAGAATCGAAGACCATAACAAGGCAGTTCATTGTCGAAGCTTGGCCTTCGGCGATATAATACTTACCGGCTAATTGGAAATTCAGCGTTTTGAAAAACTAATTAAACCATCCCTTGATTTTCATTGGCTGTCATACAAAGTATAATCATGTGACCAATGAAAATGATGGAAATTGTCAAATTAATCATTGAGAAGGCATGTTTTTCCATTATTCAATATGTCTTATGTTGTAAAGGGTCACACAAAGGGCAGGGGTACCGTAAGGGATAAGCTAAATGTTACTATGCTTTCTCAAACATCTTGCGCGATAGTAGTTTCCTGTGTTGTTCATATTCTAGCGATAGTAGTTCCTGTGTTGTTTTTTTGTAATTGAATTTCCCATTGCATAGACAGAAACTGTTGTGAATTTTCACAAACGTCTATTTGTGTATGACAGTTTTGCAGTCGACATGAATAGATAAATATTCGTTGGGGTCAGATAATCAAAGAATCAGAGGGTTGCAAAGGGAACCCATTGCTCTCGGTGGACCTAGGGTTAGGAGATAACCAAGATCCCAAAAAAACCTCCTCGTGGTGCACCATGGAAACAAAATACAGCGGATCGTGCTGATTCTGACCAAAACTTTTGGCGATCGTGTCCGTGAATATGGAGGAAGCAGATGGAAAGAAATGTGACTGCATAAGAAACAGACAATATCTCCGACACCATCAGAGCCAACACATGCATTGGCACTGTCGACACACAGTGACGCTAGTCAGTCCAGTCCGAAAATTGGATGGGCAGCCAATTAAAAAGGCACGAAAAGATAGATGCATGGCGAGAGACGAGAAGACAACATACTGAGTACAATGAAAGGGCAGCACAGCGCCAGAGGGCATAGCCAATTGCAAATAGAAAATGAAAATGTTCCAGGGAAATCAGGACTACAAGCTCTGTTAGCTCTAGACAAACTTCTAGTTACCTGTAATCCTTATGGACAGAGACCAAGAACCGATCATTGGCGTCCGGCAACAAAAGAAGACCTTGCCGAACTCTAATGTCGAGCTTTCCTAAACCGGAAACATGCTCGTGAAGAGAAACGGTACCGTACCCGATGGGCTCATGCACAAACGGGACAACGATGGTAGCCCTAGCCCAACTCTACTGTCAAGCTTTCCTATACCGGAAACATACTTGCAGAGAGAAAGGGTTCAGTACCCGATGGGCTAGGCACCAATGAGACAAGGTCGCTCAGCTCGAGAACACACCTTGCTCCCAAACGCATGGTGAGACTCGGACGGACGATGGGTTCACGATGTCGGTGAACGACACCTCGGCTAAGAAGGCGACAGAGCCCGTGTCCAACTCTTCTGCCAAATTCTTCCTTCAGCGGAATCAGTCTCGGGGAGGAGAAAGGTTCAATACTCGATGGGGACAGGCACAGAACGTCTAATTACACGAGGCAAGTTCACTGACGTTTGAACACCTCGTGCGAGATAGACGTGAACGACAATAGTCTCGGAGAAGAGTCAGTACACACCAGTCGACAGATAAGCTGGCTATCACTGGCTAGGGAACCCTACTACCCGAATTAAAGACATGACGAAAACCGATGTGCTGGGCTTCGGATGTCCCGGTCACAAAGTGAGCCAACTGAGGTGCAAATAACACAATTGAAGTCCAACTGTGGAACTTGCAGTAAAACGTACTTCACACTCCCAGGCGGAAATCTCACGATTTATTCGAAAATTGTTGTTACGTTTCACGCAGTTACCTTATATTGATTGACGATTTATTCGATGTGGTTATACGAGAGCGAACGCAGAAGAAGAATCAGGTATCGGAGATAACGGATCTGTTTTAACGGCCGCAAACTCAGAAATGTTGACATTTACTAATGACATTATTTTTGCTGATGTCATTATTTACTTTCTGAATACCTCTCGTACATTTATATCGATATCATATCGATAAATCTGATAAAGTTTTGGTGTTACGTAAAGGAAGTGAACAACATTTTGCGGCTTGTGATATTTGATATATGATGAAATCTGATATATTTCTGATGTTTAAAAACGTCATTTACTTTGTAAACGTTTGTTACCTTGAACTGTATATTGTTTACATGACAATAGGGTATCTAGTGCTTTGTGGTGGTAACATTGTTTTTACTGTTTTCATTTCCCCCACTGTTTTGTATATTCTTTAGAAATGGTTCGAAACGTTGAAAATGTCTTGTGTATTGTAAATTGTATGTTTTCGTGTTTACACATCATAATCCCTTAGTCTTAGTGATAGTCCGACTGTTGCGTTAAGTGAAACATCAAAAATATGTGTTCTACGTAAGTAGTTATTCCTCTAGGGCCAAAGACGGCAGATAGGGCGGATGTCATAGATTTCCATGTCTCTCGTTTCATTGCAATTTGCTTTATGTCTTCATTGTTTCTGATACCGATGGTGAAACGTTCTCTTGTAATAGTTCTACGTAAAGTTTCGTTTAGTCTTCCTGGTTTTCTCGTTCCCTTTGGTGACCACATCAAAGCTTAGACAGGGGAGTCTTTCGGTATCCATTCGTAGCGCGTGTCCGATGTAATTCAAGCGACGCTTTTTAATATAGGTGGAAACATTTTATTATTTTGCTTCTTGTCTGAAAACTGTGTTTGATTTGAAGTCTGACTAACGTATGTTTAGTAGCCTTCTACGACATTTATGTTCAAAGGTGTTTAGTCTTTGTTCTAAGTCTGATGTTGTTTTCCAACTTTCTACGTAAGTGCTATTGATAACATATTTGATGCCTTTATTTTAAAACACCGCATATCTGTCGGGTGAGGGGGAGGGGTTTACCCACGTATGGTAAAGTTAATAGTACTAAAAGTTATGTTATGATTATATAGGAGGGGTTTGAATTCCCCATCTACGGGCCTGACCCCCACCCTATCTACATACCTACATTTCAGATAATCATGGTAATGACAATTTCTGATGTTTGAAAACGTCGTTTACTTTGTACATGTTTATATGACACCACGATGAGACTGGTAGGTTGTAAGAATTATATATGTGTATACTTACCTCCCTTATCGACTTGAACATACTGTTAGGTCTCGAACGGATGTTAGGAGATAATGAAAGCTATGTTTCTGACATTTACTGTCAGGCCAGTCTGTAGATTTGTTGCTGTCACTTACGCAGATGTTGGTTCGTACTTTTATGTTGATAATCATTGTTATGTCTGGCTCATGTTTACTTTTGTGTGTGTGTGTATGTGTGTGTGTGTGTGCTCGTATAGTTAATTGACGGATGTCATCATCATCAAGTAACATATTATTTCCGGAATGTAGTCTTTTTTTAAAGGATTCTGTGAACACTCCCCGATTTCATAGTACATGTATTATGTATTATGTACATGTATTATGTATTATGTACATATATTATGAAATACAATAACTGATTTTAGTTGTATACGATTTATAAGATACACAAGTGATAAAACAATCTGAAAAACCACATATATGTATTTTTCAGGTACACGATTGGTACAAAAGTCTGAGACAGCGTCTGTCTAAACAGGCGCAAGATTGGTACAACGGACTGAACAGACCTCGAGAATAAACCTCTAGCTTCTTCCAAGAAGAATGTTTCGTGTAAAAGAAGCAGTAAATGTCATACTGTGCTCCTAGAAATCTGTAGGTGCTCAGACTTGAACGAGGTGCTCACGATGTCGGTAATTGATACCTCGGCTAAGAGACGAACAAACCCGAGCCCAACTCTACTGCATAGTGTTTCCTATACCGAAACCATGCTCACAGATGTGAAAAGGTTCAGTATCCGATGGACACATGGACTCTAATTACGCGAGACAAGTTCATTGGCAGCGGAACATTTTGTACGATGTAGACATAGACGACCCAAGACTAAATCTCTGATTACCTCTTCCTCGACACTGTCACCCAGCAACATATTTTGGCTTGTAAAGTCCAAGATCACAGTGGATGATACACCATCACGACGTAGAGTCGATACACATTCATCGCCTTGCGATAGAAAGGAAAAATGTCACAGGCTTGAAAAGCTCACCCGAATTAAAAGCATGCCGAAAATGGATGTGCTGGGTTGGTAAGGGCAAAATAATGCAGCTCCACTGTGAAACCTGCAGCACAACGTACTGCACGCTCCCCGACGGAAATCACAAGAACTCTCTTGTTGGTTATCAGAGAACGAACGCAGAAGAAGAAGGTACAATATACTGTGATATTACAACCAGTCTGTTTATTGCTGACTTAACTGTATGACAGACGAGCTACATTTTCAGACTACCAGGCGTCATGCACTAAATGCAAAAAACAGGGTGATGTACATTTTGTTTTAACGAACCTTTGTACTTTGAACTTTGTATGCTTCAGAATCGTATAACTAGCCACATTGTCAAATTAAATAATGTAATATTTTGAAAATGGAAACACCCGAAGAAAATGATATTAAAATATGAAAAACTTCTTTAATATTAACGCAATAATGACTTTCATTTTATTAATCGAAAACATGAACATTTCCAATTTTTCCTCATTAACTTCATTACCAAATTCTTCCAAGTTTGATGACCACATTGCTATGGCAACAACCAATGACTATTTACTGCTACTAACCAGATTTTTCGTGCAGAAATTATGCGTGCCACTAGTGGTGCTAATCGGTGTTATTGGAAATTCCCTGAGCATTGTTGTTCTGACACGAAAATGCATGAAATCGTCGACAAATTCATACCTTACAGCACTTGCGGGTTGTGATCTTCTATATTTAGTATTCAGCCTCAGCCTCAGTCTCCAACATTATCAGCATTTAAAGTTTTCAGCTACTTACGTACATTGGTTCCCTTACGCCCGTGTATTCACGGATATATTTGCGAATATATCAGTCATTCTTACTGTAACATTTACAGTGGAGAGATACATCGGCGTTTGCCATCCAATGAAAGGTAGGACAGGAACGTGGTTTGTGTTGTGTACTGATATTCACAAGTTTTAAATCAATGTTATCTTCATTTTTTCATCAATAATATTTTCATTATTATAATCATCATCATTTTATTTCTAAATCGCAGTTCATCAGGAACTAAACAAAAGAAAGATTCCAGAAAATCGTCATAGAACGTGGTGCTAGAAAAAAAAAGACGTTTCTATTTCAATGATTTTTTCACAGGCGTCTCATATTTGAGGCTTCCGCTAAAAAAATGGCGTAGAAAATGAATGGTTTTTTTTCTATGTGCTGTTCGATATAAAGATTATCTCCCGAAAGCATTGACAAACTACAGGAGTAAATGTGTCTGGCAATTCTATTTTGAACTAGAAAGACACACCAAGAAGTTTTAAGATCAATAAACGTCGAAGAGAGCTGGCTCCCAAACAACATCCTAACAAGAAAGCTGTGTTTTTTTTGTGGTCATATAAAGAGGTATAACAGCATGGAAAGATTAATAGCTGAAGGCAGAGTTGACAACAGAGGAAGAGGGCCTCCAATACGACTATGATCAAGTGATGTCTCTATCTTCGGCAAGTAAACTCGTCCAGAATCGCGGAGTGTTAAAAGAATCTATAAGGAAGACTACGTTCTGGAAAGAATATGTCACATGATGATGACGTCATATCCGAGATGTTGATATGATTTCTTTCAAATTCCGCCTTTCTCATTACGCCGGTAAGATTAACATCTATACGTATATGCTTGGACACAGATAGAGCGATGTATAGCCATATATTCCAACTTCTAAAATATATTTTAAAGTACACATCTTGCACACGGGACTTCCGAGTTTATTATCTGATAGAACGGTGTAATAGCCGTTCATCGCTCGCGAAGATGACAATAGTTTTAAACGTTTGTTGGAACTCTCTAGTATCCAGAGATAAATGAAAAGTTCCATTCTGGCATATAATCTCCGGGACATGTAAGAGTTGGGAAGCTGTATTTGTTGTTCTGTCAATTCTATCAGCACGTTTTCTCTGTGTACTTGAAATGTGATTCTTTTCAGTGATATGAGAACCTTTGCTGGTGTTGCTGCACCACATTTAGCGATTCTGAGCGATTTCCAGAATGTAATATCGAAGTTTCAGCTCTTTTGAGACACTTTGAGAGAGTCCATCAAGTATCGCTTCTCTCCAACTGCCTATAATTTTCTTTTAAGGAGTTAACAATATACAGCAGTTTTTAGATGCGTTTCTCGTGTGCACTTTAGCATTGTATGAATACTTGGAATATCGGCTCGTAGAATACTTCAGTCTTTTTATCTTGCCAGTTTTATTTCGAGACGTCTACGGATACAGATGTTGAAATTGATAAAGTAGGGAAATGATTTACACTATTGCTTGTTTGCTGTAGCTAGTACAGTGTAGCATCATCCGCGTAGTCCACCGAGACCAGACTTCACATGTTTGGGTAAACAGATTACATTTGCAACGATCTGAATTTGAGATTGTCACTTTGATTTGATTTATTTTATCACTTACACTTCTTAATAATTCGCATTACAGTAAAAATAAGGCTACAAACTTAGCACGAGAAGTAAATACTAAATAAAGTAAACTGGTTACTGTAGATATCTAGATTGCACGAGAAGCCAATTCCAAGAATGATACAAACTCAAAATAGTTACTGAGTGTTTACTGTAACAACCTTCAATAAGAACAAGTGTTTCATGTGAATTATAAATGAAAAAAGCATACATATAAATATATTATATGCTATATATATTAATTGTTATATATATATATATATATATATATATATATATATATATATATATATATATATATTTGTATATATATATATAATTATACATATATGAAAAGGGAGTACAAAAATGTGTATTTTAAAAATAAAATACAACAAAACTGTATGCAGGATAACAATAAAAACTTCATAGAACAATGAAATATTCAATGATTTTGGACATTTCATCAATGACTAACTCAATATAGCCCACATCACAGTTCATCATCATCATTAAGTGCCGTCTCCGCAACGTAGCTTGGCTGCAACAGGCGTCCAACATCCCCTGTCTCTTGTCTTGGTGGTAAACTCTGCCAAACTGCAATCTCTCCATCTCGTGATGTACTCTCCCACTTGTATCCCTGCCTACCTCTTGCTCGTATCCCCTCGACTTTACTCTTAAGTAAGGACTTCAACATGGTTACCCTTTTGCAAATATCGGTATCTGATCTTGAAATAATACCCGACTCTGAAAATGTGTCTACATGGGTTTCCGTACTGCTAAGCGTTGTGTCTATTTAGTAACGTTGATACATAGAAAAAGCGGTAGCAGTTATTATGTAGACTCCAGTATTTCCTGTGTCATTTCTGCTACAAATTGTAAATCCATTTAGAGTACTACTCCCATAAGATATATCCATAAATTACGTTAGATTTATGTTGTCATGTTTTACACCCCCCCCCCCCCCTCAGTCAGAAATGTAGGGATAAAACCACACTCTCTGTTTAATTATTTAAGAAAAGAAAACATATTTGTGGACGTCAAAATGTTCATCATCATGAATTATAACCAATTATTGACAGTATTACGATGATTGAGACAGCTTTTAAAAATATATTAAATGCATTTCTTTATATTAGTAAACTCGGCCATGCCTGAATAATTTGCATAAGTTACGCTCTAACACAAAACAAATAAAAAAATTGAAGAAAAAAAAAACACAGAAAAAATATTACGCCATGCGCTCTTTACCAACATATTCTTTGCAAACCAGTATCACGTGTCAAATCGTATTGTTATTTTAGGCTCACGTACCTAAATCTATTATCTTGAGAACAGGCAATTCCTTTTAGACTAAGCACAAGACATGGTCGCTCCGAGAGCGTTCTAATTGAGTCATTCATCCCATTCTTAGAGTACGTGTCAAACAGACCTGCAAATATAATATTAAACAAAAAAGAAACGCAACATTTTTGAGTTACTTTTATAAAAGATATTCGCTGATTGGATATTATTCAATCTATCGACTGTGTTCACCTGGTCATTAACGTCTCGTTATTACCTGAATTGTACTTACCCCATGATTCGTGAGGTCATGGAAGACTCTATTTCAACAACTTCCTAGACGAATGTTCACGTTGACATCACCAGACGGCAAGACCAAAAATCAAATAGATTACATCTTAATCCAAAAGAGACGGATGTTGGATTAAGCATGTCATTTTCAAGACCCTCAAAAGTGCTGACTGTGACACAGACCACGGACTTCTCATGGCAGGTGTCAAAATGAAGCTTAAAAATATTATAAAAATGCTAGATCCATCCGCTTTGACACCAGCAACATACCGACAGAGTACTGGATATTGATTTTGACGCTTCTGTTCTGTTATACCTGCCTGGTCTCTGCGTTGTTTACAGTTAATTTGAAAACCACTGGTATATATATATATATATATATATACACACACACATGCATTAAATTTGTTTATTATATAAATTCAGATATTACGTTTTCGTCAGGTCGTATTTTGTGTACAGTGCAACGCGCCAAAGCTGTAACCGCTGTTGTATCCATAGTAACCATTTTGTGTACGATTCCTGAATTCTGGGAAATGGAGGTCATGTGGGAAAGAATGGACAACCAGACAGTTCCAGTTGCCGTGTACACAAACTTTGCGAATATGGCCGGCTATGCTGTTGGTTACTACTGGTTCTTGGTGGTGATGTTTACACTGCTTCCACTCATTCTTCTGTGTGTGTTTAATGGGATACTAGTATCCACTGTATTCAAAGCTGCCAAAATGAGAAAAGCAATGAGAATTCTTATTCCCGCCAGGTAATTATGAATTAACGTATCATTGTATGCTCTCTCTCTTTCTCTCTCTATCTCTCTCTGTCCCTAGCAATGTATCTTTTTTCAAACAGAAAAATGTATTTGTGCTGTGTTTGATTAAGTTTTGGTAGCACATACTGCATAATGGCGTGGAACGAAATTAGCTCGAGCCCTGAACATGGCGCAGCAGCCAATGTGAACGTGATGTCCCATCAGGTGATACATGAGGTGTGATTAAAAGATTCTCTGTGTAGGGCATGAACATTTCAGGGAGAACCCAGTATCAGACAAATATTAGCTCCGCATAATTTGGGAATCCCTTGGATAGACGTGAATGCATGGCTGACTGCACAATCCATCTCAATGATCATTACCTAGAGCCGGGGGCTGCATCTGATAGGAAAGAATGCGCAGCAGGAGAGCTGAGCTTATGACTTATACTCTGCATGTTGTGGACAGGTCGCATGAGAGCGACAAAACTCCATATACTTTAGTGTTTGTGAACAGGGGGCTGCCTCTAAAAGCTATGTATACAGCTGAGAGTTGGTGTCTTTTTGGTGTACACCCCTGAGAGTTTGTGTCTTTATGGTGTACACAGCTGAGAGTTGGTGTCTTTTTGGTGTACACCCCTGAGAGTTGGTGTCTTTCTGGTGTACACAGCTGAGAGTTGGTGTCTTTCTGGTGTACACAGCTGAGAGTTGGTGTCTTTCTGGTGTACACCCCTGAGAGTTGGAGTCTTCTGGTACACACCCCTGAGAATTGGGAGTTTTCTGGTGCACACTCCTGAGAGTTGGGAGTTTTCTGGTGAATTCCACAGAGAATTGGAGTCTTCTGGTGCATACCCCTGAGAGTTGGAGTTTTCTGGTGCACGACCCTGAGATTTTGAGTCTTCTGGTGCACACAGCTGAGAGTTTAAGTCTTCTTGGTATACAAAAAAGAGCTGTGCAGAAGCTTCTTGGTTAGAACCCAGCTTCATGGCACATGAGACATTTCCAAAAGTGCCCCGTTATTCTTTCCAGTATCGATCCAAAGGTATATAGACTCAAATTCTCAATCAGATGCTGATTATGTGATCTTCACATTTTCTAAGAGAGAACACACTTTATCTCCTCACCTCTAGTCACCGCCATATCTATCATCCTTTGTATGCGCGCGTGATCACCTCTAGCAGCAACATCATTCTTTGTATGTGCGCGTGATCACCTCCAGCATCGGCTTCTTCACTCTTTAGTAAATTACTGACTGCCATTATTCTGGCAACGCATCTCTTCTCAATAATGTACCTTACGTGGTTGATATGTTACACCCTTACATAATACCTATGTTACACCCTTACATAATACCTATGTTACACCCTTACATAATACCTATGTTATATCCTTACGTAATACCAATCTTACATAATGCCTTTTACACCCTTACATAATGTATATGTTGCATCATTACATAATACATGTGTTACATGCTTATATAATACATATCTTACATGCTTACGTAGTTATACCATACGATTGTTTATTAATTGCATTATACTGTTTGTATATTCTTATGTTAGTGGGTCCTTAAAGAGCAGCAGGATCGTTCACCACCAGCCTAGAGAGCAACATAAGATTACAAAGATGCTTATCATGGTCGTTGTTGTCTTCATCGTCTGCCAACTGCCTGGAGCATTGCTACTGTTGTACAAAACCTATCTCTCTTTATGCGACATTGCTGTTTCAAGGTAGTTATGTCTAGACTGGACATTTCCTAATGGCTTTGCCGCCCAATAAGTTATCACTTTACTAACCAAACTTTGAATTTGTTGTATTTCTGGTTGATGTTCTTCACGATCAACTTTGATGATAGTTGAATGTGTTGCAGTATTTCTGGGAATATTCAGAATGGATTCAGTGACAAATACAGCGAGATGTAAGTCTATATCTAACGCACAAAAAACAAAAATTATGGCAACAGACAAAACAAAGAACAAACCAATAATGAACATAGAAATATAGAACTAGAATGTGTAAACAAATTCGAATATCTGGGAGCAAATATAAACAGTTCCGGAGATTGTTCAGTCGAGATTAGAAGAAGACTCGTAATTGAAACATTCAAATTAACACAAATGAGAAAGCTATGGAAAAGTCACGACACTAAAGTAACCTTTTTAAGATCATGTGTTTTCCCAGTGGCAACATATGGATGCGATACTTGTACTTTAAACAATACAATATCCAAAAGAATAAATTCATTTGAAATGAAGTGCTACAGAAAGATTCTTCGAATATCATGGACAGAGAAAAAGAAGAAGTTTTGAAATTAATGAAACTAAATTAAGGATGGCTTATAAATACTGTCATAAGAAGGAAACTATTTCAATGTAGATAATAATTAATCATAAATCTGTAAGGTGGTTATGAAATAATGCACTCGTGTAAAATATAAAGCCTATACGATCAGTAATTACGGAGAAAATAGACAATATCGTTGGACAATTTATGAACGCACTACGATGGCCTTGGGTCAACCCGAAGGGATGAAACACAGACGATAGACGTAAACCTGAACCAGTTCCGACATTTATCTTGTATGTTATGTTCCTCCAGGGCCATAGACGGCGCATAAGGCTGATATGACTTTCCATTTCTGTCTTTGTGTTGCCAGGTCTTTCAATTCTTGCGTGTTGTTTAGGTTCATTGACATGCCTTCTCTATTAATGGTTCTTCGTAGAGTTTCTCTTCTTCTTACTCCGGGTGGCACCCAATATAGTGACTGATGGGAAATTATTTATCTTTGCGGCTATAGGTAAATTAAAAATAAATATTGTTCTGACATGAAATGTGAACTTACCAAACTTCAGAATCAATAATTTCAATCAAACTGTATCAGTTTTATTTAGATAATCCAATTATGAATAGTGATTCAATTATTTTTGTTATTCACAAAATATCAGAACCATATCTCTTGAGTTATCAAGATACATCTAGAGCGTCGATCCACATTTCTCATAACTAATGTTGTTAGAATCACATATTAGACAAGTTTAGACTATTAAATCTGTGTTGTTGTTTGGGTTTCCCCAGGCGATATTTCGAGAATTGAAGTATCTACAAATATATAATCTCCCGGGAGGTCTTCCAACTCATTGAGAAAATTCCAGTCTTCCGGCTTGATGTGGGAAAAGTTTCGAACATAGATGTTAATAATGTTCCATCTCCGTCCACGAATTATGATCCGTACTCCCTTCAACTCTTTATCTCCATTATCTTACGGTGTGTCAGGGCGAGCAGACAGTGTGGCCATGCCACGTTGTACGAGGATCACCTCACCGTGATGCTTGGGGCTTGTCGGGTTAACATAGCACACTAAGCCTTGAAATAATTGTTTGGCTTGTCTCTTGCAGAAACATTACATCGAAATCGTATGCTAACCGTTCCAGTTCCTGGTCGCGCTGAATAGTGCTAGAATAATTTCAACACCCAATGTTGACATAATTCAGTCTGAACAATTTCAACACCCAATGTTGACATAATTCAGTCTGAACAATTTCAACACCCAATGTTGACATAATTCAGTCTGAACAATTTCAACACCCAATGTTGACATTATTCAGTCTGATTCGGTCTACTTTCCTTCTTACTCATATCTTCATTGCCCTTTCCTTAGAAGATCCTCCACGGCCTGGGCGTTTTCTAAATCGACGAGAACCTGAATGTCGACAGCAGAGCACGTACTCCATCGCTCCGGCGGTCTTGAGTGCTGTCAGTGAAATGTTAATTTAAACTGCATACTTGATTAATGTGGTCTAACGACAATTTAATATAATTTGTAATGAGCTGTCGTTCTTTTAAAGGGTCATTGCGGTTGAAAGTGGTTTTTATGTGTTTGGTTGACGACAGTAACTTTTTTAATACTCTCCTGATGAATTTGTAAAAATCTAGGCTGTATGATTGACCGGCACTATGCAAGGTACAAATAAAAGTGGTTGGGGTTTTGTTGCCTACAGAAACGGCGTGAAGTTGGTTGAGAAATCTTCAGCATATTCTACTGTCACATCGAGCATGAGGATGGAGATAGAGGGAGTTACAGCAGCTCTTAATTGGTTGGTAACTGATACATCAACACACGCGGTAATACTAACTGATTCTCAGAGCATGCTGCGTAAGATAGAAAAGTTCATGCTAAGAAAAGAATGGTGAGACTTATTGAACAGCTCAGTTGTCCAGAACATTACATGGATATACTGCCCTGGTCATGCTGGGGTCAGAGGAAACGAGAGAGTCCGACTTGTTGGCAGGCAATGCGGCGATAGACGTCACATTGCTGAAAAAGAGATAAAGCAGATTTAATGAAAGCAGTAATAAATTCATTTCAAGATGCAGATGATGTCAATGAGGATGAGAACGTACACATACAGAGAATATTAGAAATGGGAGTATCTAGAGGTGAGGGAGGGAAAAGTAAATTGGAAAGTCCCGAAGATCACACAATCAACACCTGATCGGGACTCTGAGTCTACATACACTGGGATAGCTGCTGGAGCGGAGCACGTATGGGAATGTCCCGCGTGCTGTGAAGCCAGTTTCTAATCAAGAATCAAAATGCAAGGTCCTACTAGAGACTGGTCTCACTATTCTTAATTATTCACAACTGGATCTCTCCTGGGGCAGGCCCATGGTTCTACTAGATTTCTAGCAGTGTGTAAACGAGACAATGGAAATGCGTTGTGTCGCCGTTTTATTTGCGCCAATGGCCCAACACACCTATCTTCGGCGGAAAAGGAGTTTGAACCCTTAATGTTTGTATCTATAGCATCACACAAAGACAGAGTTACAAATGATCATTCATATGTTGAGATACTCTGAGACTTGCAAAAATTCTGGAAACTTCCACATTAAGAAATAAAAAGGTGAGAAACATTAATATTGGAATGGGAAGATAAGCTTCACTTCCTGGCATAGGAGTTGCTTAGCAACAAGAGTGACAAGCTCATACTTTCCTTGATCTGTCAATGAATACATAATTGAGTTACTAATCCTGAAATCTCAATATCTTCTTGTAGACACTAGCACTTATAGTTTAACACACATTTCTGCTCAAAATAACGTAGAATAATAGCTGTGTTTTTTTCCTGTTTGCTGATAAATCAAATTTCGGAGAGGATGTGGACGCCACCAGGTAAATGTTTGCCCATAGAAATCCTACCCTGGAGTATTATCAAAATAATGAGTAATATTTTTAGAGATGTTTGGAGAGCTTTTTGATCGCACGTTTCCAGCGTTGCAACCCTGGACAACCCCAACAACCCTGATGGGTTTTGGCTATTATTATTACTATGATTATTACCATTATTATTACTATTATTATTACTATTATTATTATTATTATTTTTATTATTACTATTACTATTATTAATATTATTATTACTATTATTATTACTACTACTATTAATAGTATTATTACTATTATTATTACTACTGTTATTACTATTATTATTAATATTACTATTATTGTTATTATTATTATTACTATTTTTATTATTATTATTACTGTTAATATTATTATTACTATTTTTATTATTATTATTACTGTTAATATTATTATTACTATTATTATTACTATTACTATTATTATTACTATTTTTATTACTATTTTTATTATTATTATTATTACTATTTTTGTTATTGTTCTACCAACATTGTTATTAAATTTCTCAAACTAACAAATATTTATACCCGGTAATCATTTAATTTTTCAGTAATTCTTTCAACAGGTCACAAGAGATTAACATCAAGATAGCGGGAAACATCACAAATTTACTGATCCAAATTAACGGCTCCATCAATTTCATCCTCTACTCCGCCATCAGTATGAAATTTAGACGTGTGTTTTACAACATCGCCAGCAACTGTGGCCGAGGTTTTTTATGTATGTCTCCTCATCGTCAGAAGCACATACTATCTAAGAGTGATGGAATACCAATGTCTTATTTCTATGGTAAGATTATCTACAATAAGACCGGGGGGGGGGTAGGGGGGATCTGGAGTAATAATGTATACCAATAGAAAGAAACAGAGAACACTAAGTAACCAGGTTTTTCCATTCACAAAGACCACTCTAAGCAAAGTATCTAAGCTGTGGGGGTAAATGTCTAGTAAATGTTTTCAACACTCTGTGGACGGGATCTAAAAATATGTACCTGAAAAAGTGTTTCTGTGATTTACTTATGTGGTTTTATAACTGGTCCAAGGCCGAAGATACGTCAATAATAATGTTAGGCGGGGAAGTAAACCGAGAAAAAAAAGAGGATACGCCCATTTCCATGCGTAATTCCTTCATTGCCATGCATAATTCCTTAATTTCCATGCGTAATTCCTTCATTTCCATGCATAATTCCTATTTCCAAGCATAATTCCTTCATTTCCATGCATAATTCCTTTATTTCCATGCATAATTCCTTAATTTCCATGCATAATTCCTTCATTTCCATGCGTAATTCCTTCATTTCCATGCGTAATTCCTTCATTTCCATGCATAATTCCTTCATTTCCATGCATAATTCCTTCATTTCCATGCATAATTCCTTAATTTCCATGCATAATTCCTATTTCCATGCATAATTCCTTTATTTCCATGCATAATTCCTTTATTTTGCATTATATTTTTGGGTAATTTTTGAGTGCAGAAAATCGTTAAAATAGGGTGGGGGGGGGGGATTTCACTCTGCCTTTGGCTAAACTCTGAGTAACTTACTAAACATCAACTCTCGTTGGAATGAGGCTTAGTCCAGCCAACAGAGGCTGTAAACTATGATTGGTTGGGCCATCCCTGACATTGGTAGGACCAAAATCCTGCCCAAGCAAGTACTGGTGCTGAAGTCAGAGATACCGGCTGAGAGAAGCACTATCAAACATGATTAGATAACATGTTTTCACTAAATGTCATGTTCTGATCTCCTAAGGGTAGGTAGGGGTGGGGGTGTTTGAATCCAAACACCCCCCCCCCTTACCCCAATTTACGGACTCTTAACTGGCTACACTGCTGCTAGATTTGTTCAGAGCTCAAACTCGCTAAACTGATGTTAGATTTCTTCAGGGCTCAAACTGGCTACATTTCTGTTTCATTTGTTCAGGTCTCAAACTGGCTACACTGCTATTAGATTTATTCAGGGCTCAAACTGGCTACACTGCTGTTAGATTTATTCAGGGCTCAAACTGGCTACACTGCTATTAGATTTATTCAGGGCTCAAACTGGCTACACTGCTGTTAGATTTGTTGAGGGCTCAAACTGGCTACACTACTGTTAGATTTGTTGAGGGCTCAAACTGGCTACACTGCTGTTAGATTTGTTGAGGGCTCAAACTGGCTACACTGCTGTTAGATTTGTTGAGGGCTCAAACTGGCTACACTGCTGTTAGATTTGTTGAGGGCTCAAACTGGCTACACTGCTGTTAGATTTGTTGAGGGCTCAAACTGGCTACACTGCTGTTAGATTTGTTGAGGGCTCAAACTGGCTACACTGCTGTTAGATTTGTTGAGGGCTCAAACTGGCTACACTGCTATTAGATTTATTCAGGGCTCAAACTGGCTACACTGCTGTTAGATTTGTTGAGGGCTCAAACTGGCTACACTGCTGCTAGATTTGTTCAGAGCTCAAACTGGCTAAACTGTTGTTAGATTTCTTCAGGGCTCAAACTGGCTACATTTCTGTTTCATTTGTTCAGGTCTCAAACTGGCTACACTGCTATTAGATTTATTCAGGGCTCAAACTGGCTACACTGCTGTTAGATTTGTTGAGGGCTCAAACTGGCTACACTGCTGTTAGATTTGTTGAGGGCTCAAACTGGCTACACTGCTGTTAGATTTGTTGAGGGCTCAAACTGGCTACACTGCTGTTAGATTTGTTGAGGGCTCAAACTGGCTACACTGCTGTTAGATTTGTTGAGGGCTCAAACTGGCTACACTGCTGTTAGATTTGTTGAGGGCTCAAACTGGCTACACTGCTGTTAGATTTGTTGAGGGCTCAAACTGGCTACACTGCTGTTAGATTTGTTGAGGGCTCAAATTGGCTACATTGCTGTTAGATTTGTTGAGGGCTCAAACTGGCTACACTGCTGTTAGATTTGTTGAGGGCTCAAACTGGCTACACTGCTGTTAGATTTGTTCAGGGCTCAAACTGGCTACACTGCTGTTAGATTTGTTCAGGGCTCAAACTGACTACACTGCTGTTAGATTTGTTGAGGGCTCAAACTGGCTACACTGCTGTTAGATGTGTTGAGGGCTCAAACTGGCTACACTGCTGTTAGATTTGTTGAGGGCTCAAACTGGCTACACTGCTGTTAGATTTGTTCAGGCAGGAAAAACATCAGTGTGAGTGTAGCCTATCATTACGAGGGATCTTAAATAATTGCTTACAGCTGAGAGTCTTCAGTGAACAAAACAAAGCTCTGGGTCATCCCCACAATGCATATAGGAAAGAAGAGCTTCATAGCTAGTAATTCATGGGCATTGAAACAAACAAACACTAACAGAGGTTTGCAAAACAATCTGAATCATACAAAGAAAAAAATTATAGCAAACAGTGGTTTCAATCGGAATCTTATATAGCAAAGTAGCAGTTTTACAGTTTACAAAGCATAGTGAATTGATGTTTCGGGCAAGAGACCTTTATCAAGAAAAGATAATAGTGAATAAGTAAATCTGTGTTACAAATACTTAACACTTATAATAAAAAAAATGATAAAAACAATTATAATAAAATAAACAAGGTTGAAAAATGTTAACGTTTTAATGAAAATTTAAAAATAAATTGTCTATGATTAAAAAAAACGTTCTTTTCAAAGAGAAATATTTCTTTTCTTTTTTCAGCGTTCATTCTCAAACTCCCGTTGGATCTCTCTTGTAGCAGGACCATGGTCCTATTAGATTTCCAGCAGGATGTAGTCCAGAGAATGGAAATGTGTTGTGTCGCCGTTTTATTTGCTTCATTGGCTCAACACATATAAAAGAGAAATATAATAATAATGATTTTTTTTAAATTAAAAAATATTTATTTTAAACATCTTTTTAAATAATAAAACAGTCTCAGTTTGTGTAGAGGTGAAAGATAATAGGGAATTGAACCAAAGACTTTTCATGAAGACAAGATATGTCAAAAAGAAGGACAGATGATTAAATTAGTTTGCTTGTGGTGGAGTTGCTGGTGAAGGGTCAAAAGGGAGCCAGAAGTCATGCTGACATTGGATGTAAGGTGAAGAGGTCCAGATATTATAAACAATGACACAACACATTCCATTCTCCAGACTATATTCTGCTAATCTGCAGGAGTTTGAGAATGAGCACAAGAGGAATTAATAGAAAGAAGGAATTAACATGCAAATAAATAAATTTTTGTTTATTTGCGTTATTAGATCAATATTTGTGTCTATCAATTACTGCAAAATAACACGGCTGAAAAACATATGGAAAAACAACAAAATAGAAACGAAAGTGCTAATGTTACGAACTTTTATTTTTCCGGTTGCAACATACGGCTGTGAAACATGGACTCTAAGTAAAACAGCGGCAAAGAGGATCAACGCCTTCGAGCTGAAATGCTACAGGAAGATACTTAGAATATCATGGAAGGATAAAATCAGAAACTCAGATATTATAAACACACTGAATATTCCAGAGTGTTGGTTACTAAACACAATAACAAAAAGAAAACTATGCCTGTTTGGTCATATAAAGAGACATAACTGTTTAGAAAGACAAATAATGGAGGGAAGAGTACCTGGGGAGAGGAGAAGGGGCAGACCAAGAAGACGATGGACTGACGACATTAAAGATAACATGAATACATCGCTAGAAAATGCAAGCCACATCGCCCAAGACAGAGAGAGGTTCAGAGAGTTCATTGGGAAGACAACGTTCTGGAAGGAATACGTCACATGACATCAATTATTATGTAATTTTTTTTATTGATACAGGCCTTTTGTCGAAACGTAAATTTACTTTATTTTTGTTCACCGTTAAACTGTATTTGTGACCCCAGGTTTCAACAATATGATGAACAAACAAGTTTTTCTGCAAAATAAAAGTTGGTCCAGTGTTTCAGTAAACTGGTTGGACAAACGTGTGTTTCAAGGGTGAAAAAAGTAAACAACAAAATAGTAATTCCTGTGTACTTGGGACAATACAGTGGAATCACGTTATAATAATGTGGTTCGGACTGACAAAATATGTATGCAATAACAGAAATTTGCCATATACATTGGGGTTTTGTAACAATCTAGAATAAATATAAATGGGGATTTTGAAAAGTGTTGTTATATAGGAAAATATGGTATACAAGAATGCGCTATAAAGAGATTCCATTGTATCTTGAAGGAGAGCAAACAAATAATAATACTGTGTCCTTGAGAAAATAGCTTGAAGCTAAGGAGTTATATGCTAAGAGTGATACTTCCTGCAGTGACAATTTTAAGAAAGACATAGCACATATGGGGAAACATGAGTACAAAGTGGTAAATCCTCTGCACACTTTGAGATCTTTGATAAGAAACTTTAAGAAATTATGAGAAAAATCAGAAGTTTGCAAGATGTGAATTTTATATATCCATTTGACACTGACTGTCATTAGTGTGGAATACATTTGTTTGGTACTAATTCAGCAAGTGACATCTGCCAAAATAAGATGATACTTGTATGTCTTCTTCATAATTTTCTCCCAACACAATCCTGGATCATAGATTGAGTATGAAACAATACATGTACAAGTACAGATATGTTGGTAGATGCTTCTAATTTGGTGAGGAATCACCACACTTGTGTTTTGTAATTGATCTTTTGAATGTCCCTTGTGGTAAGACCTAGTCCTATACCTTTTTGACTTAGAATAATACAAAGTATTGCATTCATTCATCAAGTAACATATTCTTTCCAGAACGTAGTCTTTCCTATGGATCTCTTGAATTCTCCGCGGTCTTGAGCAAGTTGCCCTGCATCTTCCAGTGACATGCGCAGGCATTCTTTAATGTCTTTTGTCCAACGGCGTCTTGGTCGGCCTTTTCCCCTGTTGCCTCTATCATCCCCTCCAGTAACACTCTCTCCATGCCGTCATGTCTCTTAATGTGACCAAAAAAAACTAGCTTTTTCTTTAATATGGTGTTGAGAAGCCAGCCTTCCTGGACGTTAATTGTTCGTAACTCCTCGTGGTTTGTTTTCTTCGCTGTCCATGGTATTCTCAAAACGCTTCTATAACACTTTAATTCAAATTATGTTATTCTCTTGGCCACTGTTTTATTTAGTGTCCATGCTTCGCATCAATATGTCACCACAGGAAATACACATGTTCGTAGTAAACACAATTTGGTTCTTATGTTAGTACCTTGCCATAGTTTCTTTATCTGTTTTAATTTTGCCAGCGCCATTGCCGTTCTCTTGATCTCAACTGCACAGTCCCCCGCATTGTTTATATTAGTTCCTAATTATATTACTTGAAGTATTGCATTACTTTATTAATATGAGAGTAATTCTTCTGTTTACAGTTCATCTCTGGACTCTGCAACACAAATGTACGATCTGTCCTGCTCAATGGCTCAGAGATTTAGAATCTGACCACAAACATCACATTAAAATTGAAAATCTTCATGAAAAAATGTCATATCATGGTTCATTACCTATTCAGCTATGATGATGATTATGAACACGTCCACGAGTTCGACCATGAAAACGATGGATCATCGAAATAAAACAGGCGACAAATTCCACAAAATACTCAGCATACACGGGGGCCATCTCCAGATAACTCTTCTATCCCTGAGGCTGAAAGGCAACAAGTGTTTAGCGAACAGATAGATAGATAGATAGATAGATAGATAGATAGATAGATAGATAGATAGACAGACAGATAGATAGATAGATAGATAGATAGATAGATAGATAGATAGATGAACACAGAAGGAATACATCATGCGCTGACATCTGTGACTATGTTTCTTCAAAGACATTACTTATGTGGTCATATTTGCCGACTTTGAGGACATGACTCTTTACAGACATCTGTCCTCTGGTCAGACTGGCAAGTTTTAGTAACCATGTTTTGTCACAAACATCAGTTCTGTGATTATACTGGCTGACATTGATGACCATGATCCTTCACAAACATTAGTTCTGTGATTATACTGGCTGACATTGATGACCATGATCCTTCACAAACATTAGTTCTGTGATTATACTGGCTGACATTGATCCTTCACAAACATTAGTTCTGTGATTATACTGGCTGACATTGATCCTTCACAAACATTAGTTCTGTGATTATACTGGCTGACATTGATCCTTCACAAACATTAGTTCTGTATATTGATTATAAGTTTGGATACTGTAAGCTTTTAACATGCAGCGAAGTCTATCAACCTACCTTGATTTTTACAGGTTATCAGCATGTGATACTTGGACAATGGAAGGATGAGCATTTATGTTTCATATGACAATCACTCAATCAATCAAATTAATCAATAAAGATGATGATGAGTATTTGATCTTGAACTATCTGTGACTGTTATCAAGTGATTATCTAGTAACAATATTACATGAATATAGTATTTGATCTTGAACTATCTGTGACTGTTATCAAGTGATTATCTAGTAACAATATTACATGAATATAGTATTTGATCTTGAACTATCTGTGACTGTTATCAAGTGATTATCTAGTAACAATATTACATGAATATAGTATTTGATCTTGAACTATCTGTGTCTGTTATCAAGTGATTATCTAGTAACAATATTACATGAATATAGTATTTGATCTTGAACTATCTGTGACTGTTATCAAGTGATTATCTAGTAACAATATTACATGAATATAGTATTTGATCTTGAACTATCTGTGACTGTTATCAAGTGATTATCTAGTAACAATATTACATGAATATAGTATTTGATCTTGAACTATCTGTGACTGTTATCAAGTGATTATCTAGTAACAATATTACATGAATATAGTATTTGATCTTGAACTATCTGTGACTGTTATCAAGTGATTATCTAGTAACAATATTACATGAATATAGTATTTGATCTTGAACTATCTGTGACTGTTATCAAGTGATTATCTAGTAACAATATTACATGAATATAGTATTTGATCTTGAACTATCTGTGACTGTTATCAAGTGATTATCTAGTAACAATATTACATGAATATAGTATTTGATCTTGAACTATCTGTGACTGTTATCAAGTGATTATCTAGTAACAATATTACATGAATATAGTATTTGATCTTGAACTATCTGTGACTGTTATCAAGTGATTATCTAGTAACAATATTACATGAATATAGTATTTGATCTTGAACTATCTGTGACTGTTATCAAGTGATTATCTAGTAACAATATTACATGAATATAGTATTTGATCTTGAACTATCTGTGACTGTTATCAAGTGATTATCTAGTAACAATATTACATGAATATAGTATTTGATCTTGAACTATCTGTGACTGTTATCAAGTGATTATCTAGTAACAATATTACATGAATATAGTATTTGATCTTGAACTTTCTCTTGACTGTTGCAAAATGATCATCTTCACCAATATAATATCTGTTGTGCAGGCTCTCAAGGGTGGTTAACTCTCACACATGAGAGGCAAACTATTTACAAGCAGAAATAAATGTACTTCAGTGGGTGCACACTGTGGTGTGCCTGGAAACATGGCACACTAGCTACCCTAGAAATGAACAGGCTGACAAGATGGTGAAAAAGGGAGGAGAACGTATACAGGAAGATAACAATGTCTCAATTCAGGAAAAATAGAGCTATACTCAGCAACAGAAGCAAAAATAACTGGACAAAAGAAGCTTACCACTATATAGACTGGCAGAGACAGGTCAATATACTTTGTCTGGAGACAGGACGTAACAAATTGAATAACAAATACAGGACATAACAGATTGAATAACAAATACAGGATATAACAGATTGAATAACATATACAGGATATAGCCGATTGAATAACAAATACAGGATATAGCTGATTGAATAACATATACAGGATATAGCCGATTGAATAACAAATACAGGATATAGCCGATTGAATAACAAATACAGGATATAGCCGATTGAATAACAAATACAGGATATAGCCGATTGAATAACAAATACACGATATAGCCGATTGAATAACAAATACAGGATATAGCCGATTGAATAACAAATACAGGATATAGCTGATTGAATAACAAATACAGGATATAGCCGATTGAATAACAAATACAGGATATAGCCGATTGAATAACAAATACAGGATATAGCTGATTGAATAACAAATACAGGATATAGCCGATTGAATAACAAATACAGGATATAGCCGATTGAATAACAAATACAGGATATAGCCGATTGAATAACAAATACAGGATATAGCCGATTGAATAACATATACAGGACATAACAGATTGAATAACATATACAAAATATGGGCCCAGAGATGACATGCACACCAGAGTGCACAGGTTGGCTCTACATAGCTGGTCGAGCATCAGGGTCAGATTGTGATACATAGTTTTGAAATTATAGCTTTATTAGTACTCCCTATAAATCAGTGATATCTAGGAAACCACAGGACTTTTTGGCCATGGTAGTCAATGGGTTAAAAATACAATTTTTAAAAGTAATGTAATCGCGAGTCACTTTACCAACAAATTGGGTAGCAATTCGAAAAAGGTTGCTAACCAACCCATGTCCTAGATTGTGAGAACTGTGATAGTGACACTGCAGAATTTTTATATTTGTGAACATGGCAGATTTTGAGATCTATGGTCCTGCTAGATATTACTCCTTAGACATCTACAAGGAAGAGTAATCTGCTAGAGACACATACAAGGAAGAGTAATCTGCTAGAGACACATACAAGGAAGAGTAATCTGCTAGAGACACATACAAGGAAGAGTAATCTGCTAGAGACACATACAAGGAAGAGTAATCTGCTAGAGACACATACAAGGAAGAGTAATCTGCTAGAGACACATACAAGGAAGAGTAATCTGCTAGAGACACATACAAGGAAGAGTAATCTGCTAGAGACACATACAAGGAAGAGTAATCTGCTAGAGACACATACAAGGAAGAGTAATCTGCTAGAGACACATACAAGGAAGAGTAATCTGCTAGAGACACATACAAGGAAGAGTAATCTGCTAGAGACACATACAAGGAAGAGTAATCTGCTAGAGACACATACAAGGAAGAGTAATCTGCTAGAGACACATACAAGGAAGAGTAATCTGCTAGAGACACATACAAGGAAGAGTAATCTGCTAGAGACACATACAAGGAAGAGTAATCTGCTAGAGACACATATAAGAGAGGATGTGAAGTTTTCTGTTAAAGACACCTACAAGAGAGGATGTGAAGTTTTCTGTTAAAGACACCTACAAGAGAGGATGTGAAGTAATCTGTTAAAGACACCTACAAGAGAGGATGTGAAGTAATCTGTTAAAGACACCTACAAGAGAGGATGTGAATTAATCTGTTACCAGTTAGAAACAATCAGTTTGTGTTTCTATTATAACATCAGAAACATTTTGTATACTACATACACACACTTCTGGATCTGATGTGATTCAATTTAGGTCGGACTCTTCAAACTTGATTACAACACAAATAACACACACACAGAAACATGAATACATAATAATAATAAGACACATAAACTGTCCGGGTCGTAGGAGTGCCACACTTGACACATCGACTCACAGATCTCTCCAAATAACTCTATCGTCAGCCATTCAGACAGTGTAGAAAAATCATCCCAGACCATTCCTTGCTTTTATTAATCCAGGATTTTCTCTGTTATCTCTTTTTCTTTACCCTCGACTGTCCCTTGCAAAATAATTTTTGAAAGTGAGTTGTGTCTTGTTACATGTCCAAACCAAACAAGTTTATGCTTTTTCACCATTCCCAAAAGTGATTCTTGTTAACCTGCAAGTTTATTTGTTTCCGGACAAATATATTTGTATTGTGTTCTATATAACTCATTATTAACAAACAGTTGTAGCACTTGTTTTCACAAGAGACAATCCTTTTTTGTGTCTGCATTGAATGTCAAACTTTCACATCTGTATAAAAGTATTCTTAGTACTAGCTGTCTGAACAGATTGATCTTTACTCTAATACTAATCTTACTTTTCCAAATCATATTCAATCTTGCTATGGCAACCATCGCCATCTCAAATCTTAGCTTAATTTAATTTCCCTATCTGCCATCAACACATATTTACGGCCCGAGATACTTGAAGGTGGTAACTTCTTCAAGTTTGTCATCATTTAACCAGATATTCGTGGGATTTTGCTTGGTTTCACTAGTCACCTTTATGTACCTATATAGGATAATCTTGCCTTTATCGATGTCAATTTCCATGCCATATTTCCGACTTCTTCCAACTTTTGAGATATAATAAACACAAAAAGTATGTGACTGAAAAGTTATGGGTTTAAAAAAAAAAAAAAGTCACATATCAATAATGAGTGAATTTCATGAAAAATTAACAAATAAATATAGTCAAGACATCAACAAAGATGATGGAGTTTCCTTGAGTTATGTTTGTTTATTGATCTTAATTTTTAAACAAATTTGATCTAAAATGAACGTTTGTCTATAGAGATACAGGAAGTTGGTAGTTCGTCAATCATATGAAGTAAATGAAGTCAGATAATCAGTGTATAAATATGCAAACTATGTATCGTAATGAAAGTGTGCTGTTCTTCATCCCATTTTGAAAAATGGATGTGTCAAAGTTACTTGCCCACTGACCAGACAACCCAGGTTTTGTTTATTATTCACTCAATTTATTAACGAAAACTACAAAACTTGTGTGATTCACCCTGCCACCAGAAATGGGTACCAGGTTCATGCTCCGGAATGTTGCCATCACTACTGAGTAGATGTTGTAGGCAATACTAGTCAGGCAGTTTCTAGTCAACCACTGAACAGGCAGATGAGCACATGAGAAACCATGTTATGACTATGGTTTCCTAACTCAATTGTTTTTACCTGAACTACCAAAACTTTCTCACATCTAGAACTCTAGTGCCCAGAATTTCCTTTTAAAAAAACCCAAATGATTGGGTTTCCTTATTTAACAATGTTTTAAGCCCATAGAAAGCCTACTTGCACCCCTTCACAGGAAAACATGCAGTACCGAAGAGTTAGTAGATCGCAAGTGATGACAGTTTGTTACATCCCCGTTGTGAAATTCAGTTAAAAGTTATGTCCTTTTCTATGAGTTCATAGATGGATAACAAATCCTATACGGGTCCTGTGGCCTGTGCCGGGCCGTTGACACAAATAAAACAGCTACACAACGAATTTCCATTCTCTGGACTACATCCTGCCGGAGATCTAGTAGGACCATTGTCCTGCTACAAGATAGATCCAGCAGAAATTTCAGAAGTAAGGTCTTTAACAAGTATTTATATCGCTTCTTTTGGCCACTTTGAAAGAACATGTCCTGAATCTCACCATAGAGGATTATCTTTGAAGACGACAATCTGGCAAGCACTACTACATGACCTGCCCAACAAATTTGTGAATGCTTTGATTACAGTGCTACAGAAGTTTGTTAAGAATTAGCTATATAGAACACAAGACAAATATATATGTCCAGCAGCAAACGAACAAATGTATGATTTATACATCAGTTTAGTATATTAGTTTCAATAATGAAATGTTGGATTCCAGAGTCAATACGAATCTGAACATGTTGCAATAATTAGTGGTACATGACTGACAGATGTGACCAAATCATGTTATAACAGTCCAACTTTTTAAATGTTATGCGCAGAGCCATGCAAATCTGTTATAATTTGCTTATCCTCTGTCATGTCACAGAAATGTCACTTGACAAGCAGAACTAGCAGAGTCGATGATAAAATGGGTAATGCAATCGCAGATAATCTGTTACACTAACTAAAGCTATCCTTAACCCACCCACACAACCACCCCCCTCCCAACAACTACACAATACTACAATTCTAACATCAATCCTAACCCTCTTCCCCCACTTAAAAAAACAAAAAACCACTAAAGTTAACTGTATCCTCTCCAAGCTATATTTGTCAACTTTATGCTAACAGTTTCATTTTTTAAGAGTCTATGGTTTGTTCCGCTAAAACTTGGTCACATCACCCAGACATGAACCTAATTTGTTTTTGATTCCTGAGAAACAATTATATACTAGAGCTGTCAGAAGATGAACATTAATTTAACTACTAGTGGACCAACAACAACCTATTTGTCATTTTTCCCTACTTGCTGTTTTTGTCCCTGGTCCACTACGAGTTAATTTCCCACAAAGTTTTTTAATTTGTAAAAGTATCAAAAACTAATTAAAAATAAAGATATGCTAGTTTTCATATATGGACATTAGGCAAATTTTAAAATATAATCAAATATAAATAGCAGAGTGGTTTATCATTTCATTATAAATTTAAATAGAAATCATGATTGCAAATTGAAACTTAACTGTGGCATGACAACCGAATCAAATTTATTACAATACCTAAAGTGAGGGTTTAAATAATTTCACAATATATAATGACACATGGATATAAGTATTATGAGACCTCATAGTACTTGACCTCAAACCTAGAATGTCTTCTTATGTAGTTTCCAACTAAGATTTCAATTTGATGATTTGTGTACGAGTACACTATAAGCTAACATGCTAAATTATTTGCAACTTTGGGTTCGGGACTCTTGCTTGAAACAATTTTTGGCTCTCATTTTTAAAAGATATAATGTGGCCATCCCGATGCCATGCTCTCTTTAGTCACCTAGGATGACAAGCACAGGTGACCACAATGTATGGTTTTTAGCAGAGAAATTTGACAAACTATTCAGAGTGAAATTCAAATGAGCATCATCAGATAACAGTAATCAAGAAAACAATTGCAGAAAATAGATTTATTTTCTACTTTATCAAAGTCATCACATAAGAAAAGAAAAACACATGAAATATTTCAGAAATTATTTCATGTTTACTTTGGAATATATATTTGATATGAAATAAGCATTTCGCTGTGAAATATCAATTGAAAAAAAACAAGATACTATATTCATACAATACAACAAATTGTATTTGCACTAAAAAAAACCCAGCTTTGTGTGTGATAAGAGTTGGTTTTTTTGTTGATTCACTACCATTGAGTACCATTACCGCTAGTCACTATTACCATAAAGTACCATTACCATAGTATGAGTTATCGTTAACTGCTGTAGTTGTATTTGTAGCAGTTTTTTCCCTGAAAGGAGGTCCCTGGGGATTATTGCTTAAGTTATGAAGTTGAGTTTCTGTTGAAAGAGACTGACTACATATGGGGGAACCTAAGCACAAATAAGTCAGCCCCCTATAAAAATTCTTGAAAATTTGTAATAAATTGTTTTTTTGTGGAGTCTGTAGGTATTTAGCACTCCAAGAGTAATGCTGGCAATGAGTTGCATGTTGGTAGAGTATATGATTTCAAAAGGGTTTTCAACTTTAATGTACGCTGTTGCATGCAGTAACGAGAATGATACTTCACTAAGTCAGAAATCATACTGTCACAGTATTATCACACTTCCCTTTCCTTTGTGTGCTCCTTTCACTTCCCTTTCCTGTGGGTGCTCATTGACATTTTAAAAAATAAGACCACAGCCAGGTCCAAAAAATTTCGATATATTTACAAATATCTTTGCAATTCAAGGAAAACCTCTCATGGACATGTAGACATACTGTCAACGTCTGACAGTTGAGAAGCTCTCGCAGCCCGGTAGACTGTGCAGGCATATGATTGAAAAGCATTCCTGAAACAGACTAGTCTAGTCTAATGAAGGCAGGAGATCAACATGAACTCTGCTGTGTTGATATCTGCTGAAGAAGTTTTATGTCTGGGCTACTTGGAAGGAGTCAGTCCTTTTATTTACAGTAAGCTCGGAGTCTACTCTGGAGATGAAGATGTGTCCAGCTCGTGGCATTGTACGATGATACAGCCACATTAAATCAGACACCTGCAGTTTTCAAAAGTTTTAGAACACTATTTAATTTTTTTTTTAAAAGACATAAATACATTGGAATCCCTCTATAGAGCATTCTTTTATTTAAAAAATGTCCCTATATAACAACACTTTTCAAAATCTCCAATTATATTTATTCTATATTGTTTGTACTGCATATAGCAATATTCTGTTATTACATACATATTTTGACAGTCTGGGCCAAGTTGTTATAATGGAATTTGACTACCAATTTGGAGGCAAAAGTAAAACTTAACCTGGCATCGATTAAGAACAAAATTTATCAATCCATATTTATTGGGATTATTAATCGATTCATGTGCTTGTTCAAAACTGGAATATTAAGCACAGGTTTTGTCTTCCAGGCAAGCAATGCTATCTATAATTTACTTTTGGTTAGAACATTTCAGTAAAAATAAACTGGCCAATCAATCTTTCTGTTCATCAATCACCATATGCAATGCTAGCTGGTACATCATCACTGATCTTCTCCTACACAAATATATCACAAGTAAACTATTCTGATATTGACATGTTGCATTCCATGAAGTTATATTGTCCAATAATTTTCTCATGCTGCCATTCTTTGCATTATCTACTATTGATTCTGCCAGTTTGCATGTCATAAAATTGATTCATCAATAAATATATTTTTCCCCTAATATATATATAAGCTTGTGAAAGATATGCTTGTTCGAATCAGCATACACAAATAACACTAACAAAATGAGAAAAAAAAATGCTTGTATGAATGTACATAATTAAAAGCAAGAATGATTGATCAAAAAGATGAAAATGAATGCACAAATCAATGAATTTAGCTAAACATCAAAACAGAAACAAGTACATTAGCCCCAATACGTAATATAATATAATTAGCACAGAAATTAATGAAGTTAACAAAAAAATTCAGTCAATAGAATTGATTTAAGATGCACCAAGTAGCAAATGAACACAGTCATCAATGAGAGAACACAGAGCATCAATGTAGACTTAATCACACGCGAGATCATGTCAGAGTTCATTCTCTTTGGAAGCAAATATAAACCTACTAGTTACATTAATAATTGAAGAAGACATACAGAAACACATGACCATCTTCCACACAAGACTAGCCAGGTAAGAATTGTATTTACAGACCAACTTATAATAGAACTTACTGGGCCAGTGTGGTCGGGTCAAAAAAAAAATATCAGCTTGAAAGTAGTTTTGGCAAAAGTGTATAGATTTATAAATTCAATCTTAATTTTTTTTATAAATTCTAATTTTTAACCGTTTTCTCTAAACTTATACAATAACGCCCTTTGGACAGGGCCAAAGATACATCATCAGTGGTGGGGGAGGGAAGAAAGTTTAACAGGCCTTTTTGCTAAATCCCTAGTACTAAGTCATAAGTCACAACAGTATTTTCTGATTTACTTGGGGGAAGGAGGAAGAAAAGCGGAGAGGAGAGGAAGACAGAACACACCAACATTTTTTTAAACGATTCCTGAGGAACTCTTAAGCTGTGGGGTTATATGTCGTGTGAGTGCTACTCTTGACAGGAGTTATGTCACTTTATTGAGTGGGGCGAAGAACATATGGGAAAATTTGAATACAATGAGGTTGTTCCTTTACAAATTTTGAACCTTTCTAATTAAAATGTGATACATTTATATTATCCTGCAATAATTATTTCTTAGCAGAGAAAAAAACAAGGGTGTCCTACATCACATCCATGATACAATGTCATAAGCTTACTTGAACACTTTTGCTCACCAGCAATCTAGAGTGTACTTATCCGCCATTACCATGGGTGCACGCAAAATTGTATACATTGACATCCCATCTTTAAAATTCCGTATAAAATTGATCTAGTGTGAGAGATGCCTTGCAACTTTCTATGTAACAACCATTTGCACTTTCGGAATAAATTTGAAAGCTCCGGAGTTATTTCAAGTGCAAAATGCTACTTATCATAATGCTAGGCCTAGATTTACATTAATTTCTATATATCATACAATATTACCTCCGAAATCTCCGATATTTCTTGATAAAAACTCATCTAAGATGTCTATATCTGCACTCCAGATGTACCACCATTTTTACACAACACAATTTCCCAGAAATGCTATTTTTAGTAACATTATTGCAGTGGGTATTACCATATTTCTGGTCTAACATAGCGCTTTCGATGATCGTTGAAATTGGTCTGCAAGGTTCTGCAACGAAAATTTGACTATCGCCGAAATTGGTCTGCAAGGTTCTGCAATAGAAATTTGACTATCATCGAAATTGATCAGGAAAGTGTTAAACATTCATGTTATTGATTGACGGACACAAATATTTATTCTACAATAAGATTTGAACCTTAATACAAAAACCTGAATAATAAAATGCAATTTTAAAAAAAAAAAAAAGTTCTCTAGTTGGTCTTGTTTACAAACATTTCATTACAGACAAGTCAAACAGACGAGAAAACAAGCAGAAATTTCTTGGTGAGTACTAGCGAGGCTATTTCATGACCCATTTACACAATATCTGATGGAACGGTCACTATTGTCTTCCCATTGTATGTGGTCTTGAATTGCTCGGGCAGCGCAAACTCTTTCTGTTGGTTAGAAAAATGAATTGTGTTAAATAACGTTTACATGAATCAAATAACATTTTCAGACATTAACTAACGTATTTCTAAGTGATACAATTTTATTAACTGTTATACAACTGACAGTATACATATTTGTGTACATAATTATAAGTATATAATTGTCTTTCTCAACAATTAAGAACAAACTATTGCGACATATTCAGATTTTTATTAGTCATTTAGCATTTCATTATTCAAACATAGCGAAACAAGCTTGGGGGTGGGGCGGGGCGCATAATTAGTGCACTGGCTGGCTTTGCATATTAATGATTCTATTTTTATTTCTACACTGAGTTTATTTCCCAGTTGATGTGGAAATGTTTTTCAGACCGGAACGGCTCCCCACTTTACCCAGCCGTAATCGGGTACCGGATCAATCCGGGAAGTAAAGACTGTGAGGGAGAGGAGATGGCTGCCGCCCTCATATATCAAAGCCACTGAAATGTGAGATGGCTAACATCTCATGCTCCTATGGCAATTAAATTCTATAGGTAAACTTTACTTTCATTTTACTATTGAAACATTGATAATATTCTGATGCAATCAGAAATGTGTTGGTAGTGTCATGTAGTAGTGTTTGTCAGATCAGCATCTATCAAAGATGATCTTCAAATGGTGATTGAGTCAAATAATAACATGACAGGTTGGCTGTTGTGTGTTGGTTAATGTTCTATTGGCTGTTGTGTGGTGGTTAATGTTATATTGGCTGTTGTGTGGTGGTTAATGTTATATTGGCTGTTTTGTGGTGGTTAATATTTTATTGGCTGGTGGTTAATGTGCTGTTGTGTGTTGGTTAATGTGCTGTTGGCTTTTGTGTGGTGGTTAATGTGCTGTTGTGTTGTGGTTAATTTGCTGTTGTATGGTGGTTAATGTGTTGTTGGCTGGTGTGTAGTGGTTAATGTGCTATTTGCTGGTGGAGTGGTTAATGTGCTATTTGCTGGTGGTAAATGTGATGTTGACTTGTATTGTGGTTAATGTGCTATTTGCTGGTGGTTAATGTGGTGGCTTTACTTGGTGAATGAGTTGTCAAATCACGAAAATAAAATTACCAGAACAGGAGTTTCTCAAAATGGAAAAAAAGGAGACAACATAAATTCCGGGTAATTTAAATTTCTCAGTTAAAGTGGGGAATATTTTCTAGACCATGAATAGCTTGCTTCTTTTTTGGTCAATTAACATGCTTCTTGTCTGATATTGGTCAAGTAAAGAGTGGTTTGTTTGAGGTAGTTGAACTTTTCCAACTTTGTTTGCAGAGATGTTCCTGTGTTGCCAGATAATCATTTTACGAACAGTGATGTTGGGACAGTCCTGTAGTATGTGCTCTGCTGTCTGTATTGTTGCTCAGTACAAACACAGAATAACCCAGATACATACAGTAAATAACAGAGGATAAATCATCTACTGTCTAGGACAATCACAGAATGTTCTGTGTCTTGCTTGGATTTGAGTGGGCCTTGCCAAGATCTTTAAAAATGTGTGTGAAATATGTGTTGACAAGTTGACTTTTGATATATGTTGCAAATATATATAATATAATATAATGCAGCCATTGGGTTTTTTTTAATTGTTGTTAAATTTTTCATCAAAATGCAGTCATTGAATTCATAGGGTACATACCATTTCAAATTTACACACACAATTTCAACTATATGCGTTATATGTGCTGCGTATATCATTTTGAAATTTGGGCAAAGATAGTGAAACATGCTCTGTGTTTTTGTTCCGCAAGTACTTACAAAATCTCCTGAGCCATCTGGCACTAGGATGTTCATCTCCGAGGACTTGGCCGTGACGATCTCCGTATTGAGTGAGCTGGCACTAAGGTACATCATACACCCATCAGTCTTGTCGATGCTGAGAGTCGGTAGTTTGCCAGTCACCTGCAAGAGAACAATTAGTGCATGAACGTCATCATCATCTGTTACTATTTTGTTTGCAGCTTGCAAAAGAAAATTAAAGATTTAACCAAATCATCATCATAAGTGTTGGTTTGTTGCTAATTGATTGTAAGATGTCATTTGCAACATGAACTTTTTCTTTTAATGATTTTTCTCAAACTCCCACTGGATTTCCAACAGGATGTAATCCGGTTAATGAAGGTTTGGTGTGTCAGTTTTATTTGTAGCATTGGCCAGACACATCCGACTTTAGCAGTTGTATGAAGATGTTCTGTGTTTTAGCAATTTCACTGAAGGATGGATGTTTATAGTCATATTGTGAGTAAGTAGACCTGTGCATCAAAACCTGTTTATCAGCAACGCTCCCAAAGTACTATAATGTTTTTAGTCACATCCAAATTATGGACACAGTCTTCATTGGTTGTTTTGGTTGCTGATCCAGCAGTCCATGGGTTCATGCCCTTTGACCCAAGTCTTCATTGCTAGACCTGTTTAGCGTTGACTGGGTCACTATAAACTTAATCACAGATGCCAACACTAATGTCGCTATTTTCTCGATTACTCACAAGAGTTCATTTGCACCATTAATTTCATCACCACTGACATTAACTTCACCATCACCACCGACATTAACTTCACCATCACCACCGACATTAACTTCACCATCACCACCGACATTAACTTCATCATCACCACCGACATTAACTTCACCATCACCACCGACATTAACTTCATCATCACCACCGACATTAACTTCACCATCACCACCGACATTAACTTCATCATCACCACCGACATTAACTTCACCATCACCACCGACATTAACTTCATCATCACCACCGACATTAACTTCACCATCACCACTAACATTGTGATAAGACTGCATACAAGGCACCTATAGTCAAGGGTGATAAGACGAATGTTTCAAAGTTGCTTAACAACTGACTTGTGTATGGATGTGACAGTTGGAAAATTACAGTGGAAATGTTGGTAAGAATATTTTCTTTTGAAATCACAAATCATCATGAGCTTATATCAATTTTAATACACACACACCTATTTCAATGGAAATCAAAAATTAAATCTTCATACCAAAATAGTGTTATCAATGTCAGACATGGACAACAACAAAAGCAAAAAAGAGAAAGCTTACTACATGTGAAATGAGATGTCTAGGAAAAGCAGCAAACAGAACAAGAAAATATGTGAGGAATGAATAAATTACAAGAACTGTTGGAGCAAAGTATGTAGTTCAATATATATTAAAAAAAAGACTGAAATGGTTCGGCCACTTAATGAGAATGAACCCTTATTTTCCAGTGGCAAGAGAAAACAACATGAAAATAGCAAGATACAGATGAAGATCACGAAGAAGGTGGATTGAAGGAGTTACCAATAGTTTTCGGGTTCGTCACAATATTACTGCATACCAAGTGACCAAACGGACCATAGCCAGAAAACTGATCCTCAGTCAATCCTGTGATGCCTGACAGTAAAAGCAGAGAAAAGATGATAGAAAACAAATTCTGCAGAGGAATATTGTGCATCAATTATACAGAGCATAAAACTATTAAGGATATATATAAGAAACATTCATGCTCTTGCAGGTCAACAAGAACATTCAGCAATGGTAGAAACATCATAAACTTGTGTGGGTTTGGGGAACATGTTGGGGCATGCTTCTTCTTGTAGGACAGTCTTGTAGGGGACTGTTGAGGGTGGGAAAAGATGACAAAGGAAAGTATGGATTCATAATAATCAAAGACTGGATGGGATTCAGTTTTTCTATGCTTAAACAAGTCACTGAAAACACTGATAAACTAGGAAAAAGAGTGATGAAGTTTTACTAATTACTGGATACTTACATGATAACAAACAAGAATTGACGTTTTAACCAAATGGCCTTTATCAAGAACACATTGACAACAGAACACATGATGAGTAAGAATGGCACTGTACATATTCACATGAAAGAGCTATGGGAGAACATAGAGCACAGAGGCTTCGATCCTGGGAGGTAATGGGTTTGATGATGTTGTTGAAGGACTAATTAATTTTTAATATATTACTCTGATGTATGGGACGAGACAGCAGACTCCACCCGTATAACCTTCGTGGACAATTCTTACAATATACATGGCAGGTCACCATATTTTTATTCTATCGTTTGGTTTCAACAATAGTTAGTTAGTTAGTTGTTGGATCATCACCACTGCAAACTGGACACTTCCATAGTTGCTCCGATTTCTCCCTGAGTGTATCCGTCATTACACTTCTGCTGACAGTAAACATCCTATGCTGGTTGACCATCATTCTCCTGCACTCTCCAAAATATTCACTTCTAACAACACCGCATTTCAAACCCTGATCTTTAATCCTGGCCAATGAAAAGGAATCATCATCTACACTAGTCTCTCTGTCACATGATATATCTTTTAAGGAGTTCAAAACATCAGCTCGATCCATTGCCCCATCGCCCTGCGCCACAATATATGGTTTGAGTTAAGGATTAACAGCGGACACACTGACTCACCTGTCCCTGCATACTCTGACAGTTCACAAACTCCAAAGATGACAGAAGATCATCAAACACAATGCCTGTTTTTTTGCACGAATCTGTGGACCAAGTTGAAGGCATTATAATTAACATGGTCATAGGAAAAACATGATCACATGGGAGAGAGTTTGAAAGTAATTCCCAACCTTCTAAATATCTTGATTCCTTCTTAAACTCACTAGGCAGCTCATCTAGTCTGCATGCCAGACCATTGGTTAGTAAACTAAGTTTGCTGTGATATATTTACGGCTGAAGAGCTTCAGTGGTGACCAGTGCATCACCTTTTAAAATATCAACACACAACACCATTTCACCATAAAAGAGGCCACTGAAGTCTGTTGGGCCACCTTCACTAACTGAGGATCTCATACACACATGAATGTCCATGTGAAACCAGAATCTATACCCCCAAACACATACATCAGGACTGCCCAGTATAAAAAGAGTACAGATGACAGATCTGGTCAGAGGATACAGATTTGAAGCAAAAGTTATGGGGCAGCCGCTCTGAACTGGAGAAGACAGTGAGCTGCATCCTGACAACCTAACATGACTGCAGATGCTGAACGCAGGAGAAGTAGTGACACAAAAACGAACACCACAGATGCTAAATGGATGAAAAGCATTTTTCACTAGTCTCACGCGATTTCCAGTGACAGCAGTTAATTCACCCGTGCGTTCTTGAAATTAAAAGGGTAGCAAAGAATATTAACACATGCATGTCATAAGAGGCAACTAAGGTTTGGGGGCGGAGTTGGCTGCCTCATTCCATCGAGGATCAACATTTGTCTATATATGTGAGATCCATTTACTGACAGTGGAACACCTGTTATGAGATCTGTTTAATAAATTCAAGTACCTACCTATCATCATATGGGTACTCACCAACAACAACTGAGTTGATCTTGCCAGAAATCACTATGACATAATCCTCACACTGTTAAATATACACAGATTTGTATGGGTACTCACCAACTACAATTGAGTTGATCTTGCCAGAAATCGTGATGACACAATCTTCACACTTGTAAATGTACACAGACTGTTTCAGGTCAACTTGGTCGAGAACAATATTTTTGTTGCCTTTGTGATACTCCTGTAGAAAATTAAGAAAGTTATGTAATCAGGATTTCAGTGGTCCAGAACACATACACAGCAAAGTGGAAGAAACAAATGGAAGTGGAAGAAACAAATAGAAGTGGAAAAAACAAATGGAAGTGGAAGAAACAAATGGAAGTGGAAGAAACAAATGGAAGTGGAAGACAAACACGATGTAATACATCTCCTCCAAAGATAACAGATCACACTATTTCACCTTAGAACAGACCACTACAGACTGTTGGGTCACCTTTACCGATTGAGGATCTCATACACAGATGAATGTCCATGTGGATCCGGAACCCAGACTCCTGAACATATACTTCAGGGTTGCCCAACATACACAGAGCACAGAGACAGCAGATCTGGCCAGAGGATACAGATGATGCAAAAGCTATGGGGTAGCCGCTCTGACCTGGAATCGAAGAATCATAATTCTGAAAGGTGAAGTTTTTTTTACAATACATAGAGAGTAGCAGTAAATCTATGCCCAGAATTATATTCATTGTGATTTCACTCTTGAAATAACTCTTTAAATTCAAGTAGGAAGGAAGCATTAGGATAAATTAAGTTATTTTGAGTGATTACAGTAGTTATTTTGAAATAACTTTGAGACTTTTAAATTAATTTCAATAATATTATTGTCTATTTATTCAGAAATTTAAGAAAAAAATTCGTTATGCCAAATTGAAAATTTCAAAGCTATAATTTCATGAGTTTGATGTTATATGAAATTTCACCCATGTGTTGACGGGGCCCAAAGAATAGCAACACTGTTTACCTTCCACCCATGTTGTAAAAGGCGACTAAGGATGTTATGAAATGGAGTTGGCTGTCCCATCCCATATAGGGTCAGTGAACCAAAGACATGCTGAAGCCAGATGGGTCAGGCCAAAAGGCGCAGATATCGCAGCAATGCTGTAAACTATGACACAACGCATTCCGTTCTCCGGACTACATCCTGCTAATCTGCAGGAGTTTGAGAACGAATGCAGAAGAAGAAGATATGAAATGTTAAAGACTGCTTGACAATGTCTACAAGATTTGTGAACACTTTTGGCAGTGAGAGATATGTACGTTATGGACTGCTGGTCAGTAAAGTGTTAAAGAAATTGTGGTAAAAAAGTAGCAGTAGGTGTAGAGTTTTTATGAACCTACCACAACCCATTTCTTGCCCTGTAGTTCAGTCACTGGTGGATGGGCGGGTACAGCTTGTGACTTGGCTGTTGGTTTAGTAGAGATTGCTGGTTTGGAGGCAGGGCTCGACTTGACTGGGCCTTGTCCTTGTCGAAGAGCTGGGTTCTTGTGTGTTTTCATATCATCTGTCACTCTTTTTAGGCCTGAAGAAACAAATAAAAGATGGATTATATCATATCCGCCCATGTGTTGTCATGGTCTGAAAAGAGAGCAAAGAATAGTGACACTATTACCTGCCAAGCATGTCATCAGAGGTAACTAAAGAGGTTTTGGGGGTGAAGTTGGCTGTCTCATCCGATATATGGTCAAATTGTCCCTGAAGCCATGCTGAAGTCGGAAGTATCAAGCTGAAAGGCACAGATATTGCAGTTAAACCCATGAAGCAAAACACTGTTTTTAGGAAAACATCTAGCTGATTTGCAGGGGTACAAGCACAGAAGATCACAGGATCAGCAGAAGAGAAAAATCAAACTGTGCACAGATCACAACTCAATGATGTAGCATTAGCACAAACTCAATCTTATTCTTAGTGTTGCAAGCCATAAAGTAACTTGCTACAAGCCATGAAGATATTGACGTGAGTCATGAAAATATTGAAGATTACCACCAATTATTGATCTCCATCTTGCTGGACTTCCTCTATATTTATGTTGTCCATTCATCATATTCTTTAGCCACCTCTTTATCTTCTTCCCTGTACTTATTTATAGCGTTAACACTTTGCTGTCTTCCATTCTTCTTTGCAGCATTGACAATGGTCCTGCTAAACTTCCAGCAAGCTACAGTCCAGAGAATGGATGTGTTTTGGTGTTGCGATTTTATTTGAGCCAATGATCTGAAACATCTGGTTACAGCAGTGGCATGTCATATATGTTCAGTGTTCTACCAATTGCCTGTGTATCAAAACCTGTTTATCAGGATTGCTCACACAGCATGGTAACCTTTATTGGTCGATCAACCAAACAGAAAAAAAGACAACTATACAAGACAATTTGCACAAAAGTTTTGTGACAGAACATGAAACAAGCAACGAAGAAAGTTTAGTGACAGTATATGAAATAGGAGCAATATAGAAAGTTTACAAAAAGTTTTGTGACAACAGGAAACAGAAGCAACAAAGAAAGTTTACAAAAAGTTTTAGACAGAACATGAAATAGAAGCAACACAGAAAGTTTTGTGACACAACAGGAAACAGAAGCAACGCAGAAAGGACTTGAAAAGAATATTACATACCTTTGGTTACATCCTCCCCTTTTGCAATCTCAGCAAAGAGAGCTGATCTACTAGTCCCATCATCACCATCACCTGTCTTAGCAGCTGGAGGAGGTGGGGGTGGAGGACCTGGTGGGGGTGGTGGAGGTGCTCCATGGCCAGCAGCAGGAGGAGGAGGTGAGGCCGCAGAATGAACAATTTTAGCATCACCTCCCTAAATCGTAATAAAAATTTTTTTATACACGCACGCACACACACACACACAAAATATATATATACAAATAAGGCCTGATTTGTATTGCAAACATCATTAAGCAAAAACATTCTTTGTCTTGGAACTTTGTATGAGGAATGTCCCTTGACAATTTTGCACTAACACGCTCTCGGTTTCGTTGATCTAAGGGAAAGTTCATACGCTTGAACTGCCTTAGGGTCTCTTCCTCTGGATTGTCTGTAGGGCTTTATTTTCTTAGCATAAAGCACTTTCCTCTAACCCACTTAGTTAACCAGTTACCTCTAGGACCAAAGACGGCACATAGGGCGGATGTCATAGATCTTCATTGTTTCTGATACCGATGGTGAAACGCTCTTGTAATAGTTCTACGTAAGGTCTCTCTTGGTCTTCTTCGTTTTCTCTAGCCCTTTGGTGACCATATCAAAGCTTGACAGTGGAATTTTTTTGGTATCCATTCGCAGCGCATGTCTGATGCAATTCCAGCGACGCATTCTAATATAGATGGATATACCCTATTCATTTTCCTTTTGTGCTGAAGTCAGCGCATAGGGCAGAGGTCAGATCTCTCCAATTCTGTCTGTTCAAAGCTATTCTGTGCAGTTCTTGAATAGTATGGATATTAAATGTTTTACTTTCTCTAAGTATTGTTCTTCTGAGTGTTTCTTTTAGTCTACCCCTGGCTCTTGCCTATATAACTCTTGTGGGTTATATATGTTATATAAATAATGATATCTAACCCTCTAAACAGTGGGAATTTTCTGTAGGGCTTTACTCCCATAGCATAAGGCACTCCCACGATATCCTGTAAGAGGGGGTTGTAGGGGTTAGTTCCCTTAGTCCTATGCAACCGCATTGACAGATTTATATGGACACTTTGCAGCTACCAGGACATCTGCCATCTATTAGTCCAACATGGATAATAGATCCGAAAGGGAGTACAAAATTGTTACTCTGTTGTTTACTACTCTAGGTAATGAAATTTTACTTTTGGCTCCAGACTTGTGCTTCACTTTGTCTCCGAGGGTTGATTGTAATATACCTCCAACACTTCCTGTCTCTTGTCTAGATTAGCTCATATACCATCTGCAACTTTCATCTTGGACACAATTTCTCATGACCATGAATGCCACTATGTCCGAGACATCAGATCCATGTGATACCCAAACAACTATAACCACTCTCTATTTATAATGACACTAGCCATTTTGAATCTTTTAGAGCATGGATTAAGTCAGACACAAAATGGCTAATAAATCATAAATCTCCGAGATGTATCATACAGAAGTATGCTGTTTCCTGCAGAAATGCGCAGATATTGCAGCAAATCTGTAAACCACAACACAATGTTCTTCAGACTACATGCTGTTAACTCGCAGAAGTGTGAAATATTGAAGCCATGCAGTCATATAGAATGTGTGGTCACTGAAGCCATGCAGTCATATAGAATGTGTGGTTACTGAAGCCATGCAGTCATATAGAATGTGTAGTCACTGAAGCCATGCAGTCATATAGAATGTGTGGTCACTGAAGCCATGCAGTCATATAGAATGTGTGGTCACTGAAGCCATGCAGTCATATAGAATGTGTAGTCACTGAAGCCATGCAGTCATATAGAATGTGCTCACAAGCAACCAACATTGATACCTACATATGGTTGCAACATTTAATGTGATTGGATATTTACAGACAAAATGGTGGATTCATTCTACACAGACTCCCATCTAAGTAGGGGACTTATTTCTCAATACACTGCATTACATTGAGAGTATGCTGAAACCAAATATGCTAGGCAGACAAGGCGCAAATTTAACGGTAGCATGTCTTTCATGCTCCCTGACGGAAATCACACATAATTCACGATGATTAAATGAGAGTGAACACAATTTTAAAAAAACCAAATAACCTGAGATTAGAGATCTTCAGTATGAAAGAAAGTTCAGGGAAATTCTCTCCCCTTCCCCCCCGGAAAACATGAGTTTAATTGCTTGTAATTCTTCATCTGGAATAGGTGGACTCATTACTGTATGTGTTAATTAGTGATAACAATGTAGCCAGGTGAGGTTTTCCCGACACAAAAAACTGCGACAGGTTTAGCAATCCAACAGTGAGAGCTCAAGATGCTCATAGACAAATGGAGGGTTTTCCAGAGATAACTAGCCTTCTCCAGAAAACTCTGCTACCCCTGACGCCAAAAGGCAACAACGGGTTTTAGCGAATAGATAGATAGAATTGCTTGAAATTAGTAGGAATTCAAACAAACAAACAAAATCAGCTGGAGTTTGCAAAGTAATACAGAACTATCTATCTATACACATCTATGTGGGTGTGTCCTTTACAGAACAGTGTCCTGATACTCTGTAACCCTCTCGGTTCTGTGCAAGCTGTTCTGCTACTTCAGTGTCACATCCAGGTCTTCACTGTCATGTGTCCTTCGTAGTCTTGATCTGCCTCTTATCCTCTTCCCAGGAACTTTTCCCTCCTTGGGTTAAATCTTTTTAAACCAGGTCTTTGCTGACGACTGCGTTGGTACATCTTTCTGTCCATGATACTCTTAGGACCATTCTATAACATTTCATTTCAAATGTTGATTTTTCCTTTTCTATAGCAGATGTCATTGCCCACTTCTAACAACCATATATTGCCACTGGAAAGATGTAGCTTCTTGCGCAAGATAGAAAAGTTCATGCTAAGAAAAGAATGGTTGGACTTATTGAACAACTCAGTTGTCCAGGGCATTACATGGATATACTGCCCTGGTCATGCTGGGGTCAGAGGAAATGAGAGAGCTGACTTATTGGCAGGCAATGCGGAGATAGACGGCACATTGCTGAGAAGAGATAAAGCAGACTTAATGAAGGTGGTAATAAATTCATTTCAAGATGCAGATGATGTCAATGAGGTTGAGAACGTACACATACAGAGAATGTTAGAAATGGGAGTATCTAGAGGTGAGGGAAGGAAGGAAAAGTAAAATTTTGGGAAAGTCCCTAAGATCACACAATCAACACATGACCAGAACTATGAGTCTACATACACTGGGATGGCTGCTGGAGCAGAGGGCAGAGCACTTATGGGAATGTCCCACATGCCGTGAAGCCAGTTTCTAATCAAGAATCAAGATATAGCTTCTTAATAGTTGTAACTTTATTTGCCCCTATAACTCCTCGGGCTGAAAATAGTTATCATACTCAAAAGTATTTGTGATTATCTCAACTGTGTACTGCTGGCGCTCGGAAGAGGAGTAAAGTATAGCAACACTGTTTTCTTTCTATGCATGTCATAAGAGATGACTAAGAAGATTATGGGGTGGAGTTCACTGCCCCATCCATATAGTGTCAAAACGAAAGGTGCAAATATTGCAGAAAAGCTGTAAACCATGATAAAATTAATTCTGCTTTCCAGACTACATCCTGATAATCTGCAGGAGTTTGAGAACAAACACAGAAGAAGTATAATTATTTGAATCAACTGTGATATACTCCCGGCATTCCCATATTTTCCATGTCTTTTTGCTGATGTCAAAGAGAATGTACATGCTATTTCCTGCAGCCCATTGGCTGCATATAGTCTTCATCCTACGCCTTAAATTATCCTCTTCAACTGTCTTCCCAAGTAATTCCAAACTCCTTCAATCTGAGTAATTCCAAACTCCTTCAATCTGAGTAATTCCAAACTCCTTCAATCTGAGTAATTCCAAACTCCTTCAATCTGAGTAATTCCAAACTCCTTCAATCTGAGTAATTCCAAACTCCTTCAATCTGAGTAATTCCAAACTCCTTCAATCTGAGTAATTCCAAACTCCTTCAATCTGAGTAACTCAGAAGTGGTTATACTAGAGCACATGCAGGAGAAGAAATAAGAGGAAGAATAAAGTTCAACTCCGCATATACAACTTCAAAAATGTACAAACAAACACAACATAGTCAAGACAGGTAGAAAGATATATCTGCCACATATTTAGATAGACTTATGCCATGAGAACAGCCGAACCAGTCGGTCTCATCCATAAACATATTAGGAGAACATTCTGTTTGATAGACATGATAATGTAAACAAAAATAAACACAAAATATGCAAGGAAGTCTGGTGAATCTGATGGGAATTCTGGGATACGAATGGTGGAAGTAAGGGAGGTAATCAAAATGTCGAAAGTCAGCAAGGTAATCAAAAATGAAAGGTGAGATTGAAAGATGGGTTAGTTAGTGGAAACATATGAAGGATGATATACAAGATGCTGGTATGCTTGCAAGAATATTTCTGAGGATGATACTTCCAATTTGAGTGTGGAAGATGATGCTATTACTATGTTCGAATGGCTCTAGGGGGGGGGGGGGGGGGGATTCCATTATTCTTCTCAAATTTTCAGTCAGTTATCCGATAATAGCACTATATAAAATGTATGACACAACATCGGGATATAGAAGATAGTGCTCATACATCAACTATAGGGGCACCACCATTGCACAGAGGATAGTGCTCCTACATAAGCTATGAGGGCACCACCATCGCGCAGAGGATAGTGCTCCTACATAAACTATGGGGGCACCACCATCGCGCAGAGAATAGTGCTCCTACATAAACTATGGGGGCACCACCATCGCACAGAGAATAGTGCTCCTACATAAACTATAGGGCACCACCATCGCACAGATGATATTCCTCCTACATAAACTATGGGGGCACCACCATCGCACAGAGGATAGTGCTCCTACATTAACTATTGGGGCACTTCTAGGACATTAAAATAGTGTTCTTACATAAATTATAGAGACACCAGAATGACACAGAAGATAGTGCTCCAACATAAACTATGGGGGGAATCATAAAGACCTGGGGGAATCATAAAGACCTGGACACAAGACAGTGCTCCACATAAACTATGGGGCATCACCAGGACACAGAAGATGGTACTCCTGCATAAACTATAGAGGCACTTCACGGGTCTGGAAAACCATATCTCTTGATGGCATGTATGGATGTACTTAACCATAGAACAAGACAGTAGAAATAAACTCATTATGTAAGAAGTTATAACTAAAATGAGACTTCATAATGAAAACATGAAAGTAAAAATACCTTTGCATTCCAGGACAAACCAGTTGTGTGATACTGCTTAATGTATGCTTGCAAATCTGTTAAGACTTGTATCCATGTACGACAGAAATCCACATGCTTGGGATCCTGCTTGTGATCTTTTAAGACACGGTTGGTGTAGAAAGTTCCAGAATCCACCATCTCCTTAACGAAAGGGCCTGGTGCTGGTGCCTATGGATACATAAACAAACTTCAAGTGCTACAATTTTACTAAAATAAATGTTGAAACACAGGAAGATGGAAACATATAATGTATGATATCCAAGTAGATAGACACCTATATAAATGATACTAGAGGCAGGTATATAAATATTGGGTGATACTAGAGGTAGGTATGTAAATATTGGGTGATACTAGAGGTAGGTATGTAAATATTGGGTGATACTAGAGGTAGGTATGTAAATATTGGGTGATACTAGAGGTAGGTATATAAATATTGGGTGATACTAGAGGTAGGTATATAAATATTGGGTGATACTAGAGGTAGGTATATAAATATTGGGTGATACTAGAGGTAGGTATATAAATATTGGGTGATACTAGAGGTAGGTATGTAAATATTAGGTGATACTAGAGGCCTATCTATCAATGTAACGTGTCCGTTATAGAACTTTGTCCTCAATGCCACTCTATAAGACTCTTGGTTCTGTGCAAGCTGTCGAGACTTTTCCAGCGTATTGTCCATAACGTCTTTGATATCCTGTGTTCAACGTAGTAGTCTTGGTCTGCCTCTTGATCTCTAACCCGGAACTTTTCCCTTTATGATTAATCTTTTTAAGTTATTGCTTCTTTTTATATGTCCTGTTCTGCGGAAGATGGATGTGACGGGTCAATGGCGCAAATAATACGGTGATACAACGCATTTCCACTCTCTGGACTACATCCTGCTGGAAATCTAGCAGGATCATTATCCTGCTATAAGAGAGATCCAGTGGGAGTTTGAGAATGAGCCCTAAAGAAGAAGAAGAATATGTCCAAATATGTTAACTTGTGTTTCTTGATAGCTTCGAGGAGCCAATCTTCTATGTTCAAATATTTACAGACATCTGCATTAGTTCGCCCATCAATGTATTAAACAGGTTCTGCACTCTCAGCTGTATTCTTGACCTGATCAACAATGCATGGGTGCTTTATTGTAAAAATAACAATAACTCATAAACAGGAGAGACTACAGGCAGGCATAAATATTTATATAAATAACCAAAATATCGGAGAATGTCCGACAAAATGGAAAATGCAGCAGTAACCAGACAAATAAGAGGTAAATAAGAAGTTAATTATAATGGTTATTGAATATAGAATAACTATAAAAAATATAAATATTTGGTTTTGACTAAGAGTAAACATATAAATAATGGATTATGCTACAGGTAGACATAAATAACTGATGTTACAGGTAGGCTGATAATTGTGTAAATAACTGTTACATGCATGCTGATAATTGTGTAAACAACAGATGTTACATGTAGGCTGATAATTGTGTCAATAACTGATGTTGCATGTAGGCTGATAATTGTGTCAATAACTGATGTTACCTGTAGGCTGATAATTGTGTAAATAACTGATGTTACAGGTAGGCTTATAATTGTGTAAATAAATGATAATACTACAGATATTTTGATACATACTACAGTAATCCATCCTAAGGCAGCTATGGACTCGCTGATTGCAGACAGGTGGTTAAATTGTTGACTTTTTCGGTTGCTCTCGCGGTAGTTCTGAAAAATGAGAATAACTATATTACATACAACAAAATCAAAAGACAGCAAATGAGATTTGAACTAAGCCCATTCAGATGACACTAATTCGCCTCATAACTTGAGTCACTATGTTTTCCGTATTCGACCAATCCGCATCTCTAAAAAAAGATAGGGACTTTGTTCAAATCCCATTTGCTGCCTTTCCTAGCTTCAACTCTTGGAATTGAGTTTTTATGCAGTTATTACCCGCTATCGATATAAACTGAAAAGAGACTGTATTATTTAAATATATCACAAAGTTTAAGTTTCATGTGCAACACTACATATCACACAAAAATGGAAAGTAATTTTCTACTACAGTTGGTAACATGACTGATCTACAGCCAAAAACTAAGCTACGAACTGTGAACCTCGAGTGACTTCTCCCCGCACGCCCATCAATACAAGACAATTCATATGGAAACCTATCCCAACTATTGAGAACCTGCAGATTTTACAGACTGGTATGTGCTTCCAAGAGTAAAAATCGCGGCACTGGATAGAAAAAGAACCTTGTGCACAAACATAATCAACAACAAACAAATATGCCAGATTTATGTGTATAAAAGTGTGGTTAAAATTGAGTTTAGTGATAAAATATTTGATGTACTTTAGGAGACCTGGGTTAGTTATCCTATTAATGTATAATGAGTTTGCTAGTATAGACAATACAGTACAGATGACAGCTGGGTAATATTGTTAGACTTTTCATTTCTGTACTAATTATTGTGGTACATACTATAGGGGTTGGTTGGTTGCTATCCTCAGAAATTGTGAACAATTTTCTCTTATGTGCAGTGGGATGATTTCTCAGAGCTTTCTTTCATTCCCAGGAAAGTTTCAGCCTAATGCAATGCTTATTGAAGGAGCCTTCTACTCAGAGGGAGTATGGAGCATACTATATTAATGTGTATGCCTCTGTAGATCCATAAATATAGTACGCCAGCATTGACATTCACCAGAATTTTGCAGGGGTTATTTGTATTCTGAAAGAGAACATCAAAATGTTGTCTACCATGAATGTCATAGAAGACTGGATCAACTACTCCATTCCATGGTCTCCGTTGCAATGAGGTCTAGACTACTCTCTGTAAAAAAAAACTGTCAATACTGCATTTTTTCTTGTTAGTGAGTTACAGGGAGGTATCGAGTGGTTTGTGTGATAAAGTTAGTGAGTTACAGGGAGGTATCGAGTGGTTTGTCTGATAAAGGCTGCATGCCCTTACTGTCATCACGTCATGTTCAGAGTGGGTTTTAAAATTTACATTCCGACAGAAAAAAACCCAGTCCTTACTGGTGATTGAAGACTGGACCACAGGTGTGAGACCAATGTTTTAATCTCTCTGCCATGTGCCACACTAGACTACTGCGAGCGAAATTGACCCTTTATCTGCAGCATGCCATGAGACTGGAAGAAAGTCAGGCAAAAGTTCCCACCAGAGTAGAAAACTGTCCAGCCAGTAACATTGCAATATACAGTCACACACAGAGTCAAACAGCCATCAGATACTTGCATAAACTTTAGAAAATCTTCCCCATCAGAAAAGAATGCCAGAAATACTCATCTGGATCTAAAAGTAAAACTCCACTGCCTGACACAGGAAACAAGTGTGTGAAAATTATACTCCGTGATTCCACCTCTGTCATCACCCGAGCAAAACAACATCAACAAATTGAACACAAATGAAAAAGCCACGATATTTCGACTAAAAATGTGACACTGCCGTATAAAGGCACACTTACATTGAATAGCCATCAACGATTCTGTAGCCTGCACCTACAGAGCAACACTGCAGACACCAGAAGAAATATTACAGGACTATTCTAGTTTCACAGAGCGACAATCTGGCCGTCAGGAGCATCAATGAAAAACAAATTGTGGGGGACCCACAACAAGCTAACTCAAATCACTCTATACATTCCACCGAAGACGGATGTGTCGGACCATTGGTGCAAATAAAACGGCGATACAACGCATTTCCATTCTCTGGACTACATCCTGCTGGAAATCTAGTGGGACAGAGATCCAGCAGGAGTTTGAGAATGAATGCTGAAGAAGAAGACTCTATACATGACCAATCTCAGATTGTCTTCTGCTTCAGCGTTCATTCTCAAACTCCTGCTGGATCTCCCTTGTAGCAGGATCATGGTCCTACTAGATTTCCAGCAGGATGTAGTCCAGAGAATGGAAATGCGTTGTCACTGTTTATTTGCACCAATGGCCCGATACATCTGTCTTCGGCGGTAATATCAGATTTGATGCACAGTAATTGATTGCAGAAGAATCCTCATCACAGATATGGAATACAAGATACAGAATAACTACTGCATTCCTTCCTACCTGCACAGCTTGTAACTTGTCCGCTGAATGCTTCAACAACTCACCAAATGTTGCCTGAAATATGAGTGGAAAAGAAAAAAATCTTATAAACACTCAGACAGTATACAATAAAATATATTATATTCTATAATCCCATAACCCGTCAGGGATGTAGGGGTACCACATTGCATTTTTCAGCACAGTCGTCCAGCGATTTCTATCTTCAACGATGAGGATGAATGAGGGAAAAATCTTCCTGTCTTATCTGTTACATGATGTTGTCAGACAACATAAAATATATAAACATTGAACAATATAAACACAAGTTAGGCAGTCAACCAATTAATATAAGGGTTTCTTTGTGCCTCAATCACCATGAATTGAGAATAATGAAGCTCTTATATCCTTAGTGAAATGTGGAGAATTCTCTAGAGCTTTATTTCACACCCAGAAGACTCCAACTCATTGCGCAATGCTTTGAGAAGCTTCTTACTCAGAGGGTGTAATAGATGAATTGCTGTATGGCTTCCACAAGAGCAAAGCCTCACTGTATACGCATGTCATCTACTTGGGGTTTGATGTATGTTGGTTAATCTTAAGGGATGCTAGTATGAACATTTTTACTTCAACTGTTCTGTTCATTCATGAGATTCATTCTGAGATTTCATGTCTATGACCAAGATACCCATGTCTATTATCAAGATATTGTTTTTGAATCCTGTACTTTTTTCAAAAGAATGGTACAGAGCTATCAAAAGTAGATCAACTTAGTAACAATTAGATTATTCGCAATGTCGTGTTCCATTGTAATTTTGTGGGAAGGTACTTTTTTTTGGATCTGTTTGGTCATAGGCTGTATAAGTTCATGGGTCTGCACAAGTCTATGACAAAGAAGTGCCTGTTCAGGTAGTGTCTATGACCAAGAGATATTAATATCTCTGACAAAAAGATGTCAGAGGAAAAGGAGCAATAGGAGCATGTCTGTGATCAAACAATGCATATATATGGCCAAGAGACTCATGACAAGTAGGTGCATGTCAATGACTAAATGGTCAATGACAGAGAAACACAGACATAGATTCACAGAATATGCTTCCTGCAGTTACAATCAACACGGTGTCAATACCAACCTGATCAGGCTGTCTACTTTTGGAGACAATCACAAGAAAACTTCTCTGAGCATCAAAAGCTTCCTTAACCAGGACAACCTGTGAACAAATCAAGGATACTTAAAGCCTACTGCAGTAATAAATATATGACATATATTAAACTCTATGGAGACAATAATAACATAATTGAGCACACTCTATGGAGGCAATAATAACATAAATGGCTACAATCTATAGAGACAATAATAACATAAATGATTACTCTATGGAGATGATAACATAAATGATTAGACTCTATGGAGACAATAATAACATAAATGATTAGACTCTATGGAGACAATAATAACATGATTAATGACTACACTCTACAGAGACAATAATAACATGATTAATGACTACACTCTACAGAGACAATAATAACATAAATGATTAGACTCTATGGAAGTAAAAACATTACAGGAGACTATTTGAAATGATCTCCATTTCAGCGTCAAGCTGGAGTTTTTTTAAATTAAAAAAGACATTTTTAATGTGCAAGAATAATGCCAAAATAGATGAAATGGTTGATGATGAAGTAATACTGTGAGCTTGGCAGGCCATAGCTCTTCTGATGATGAAATAATCCATCTAGCTGTGAGCTTGGCAGGCCATAGCTCTTCTGATGATGAAATAATCCATCTAGCTGTGAGCTTGGCAGCCCATAGCTCTTCTGATGATGAAATAATCCATCTAGCTGTGAGCTTGGCAGCCCATAGCTCTTCTGATGATGAAATAATCCATCTAGCTGTGATCAGGTAGCTCTTGACAGCCCATAGTCTTTCTAACAAAAGCACAGGTTTTAACTTAGTTGTATTAATTTAGTTATATAAGTTGGACGGCATAAAGTTGCCTCAAAGGCATGGTTATGTAAGGGGGCTTATGGATGCATGTTTAACCCCCAACAGGAAATATTTCAGTTCAGCAGTATCCTAGGATCATTACATCCTGCAAGCAGTAAAGCATATGCTTTTGGGTCAGCTAGTTCAGTCAACCCTTTTACAGTGATGGCACATATAGCATCCCTTGTCACAAAAGAACAATGGTACAAATGTCCGCTGACCTGTATCTCTTAATCATCCATGAGAATTATTTGATAGGTCAAAAATAGCAAATTAAGGTGAGTAGCCTGGTTGACAAGACAGTGACTCTGTCATTATGCAAGTGCAGAATCCTATGTTTATAACTACATAGAGTGCTACTGGTAGATACTACTGTTGTGTATGAAGAAATTAATTCAGAAAGAGAGTTTTAAAATAAAAGAAAAAATTATGTGATAGAATTAGATAACAGAAAGAGATTCCCACATTTAATGGTCATATTGTGAGAGGTGGAATGAGGGAACACATCGTGACAAAGGCAGGTTGAAGAGCGAGAGGGACAGGGAAAAGAGGGAACACATCGTGACAAAGGCAGGTTGAAGAGCGAGAGGGACAGGGAAAAGAGGGAACACATCATGACAAAGGCAGGTTGAAGAGCGAGAGGGACAGGGAAAAGAGGCAACACATCGTGACAAAGGCAGGTTGAAGAGCGAGAGGGACAGGGAAAAACCAAGACAGAAGATGCTAGATAATCTGGTATGAGAGAACAAATGTATTGGAAATTATTGACAGCACGCTGGCATGCCGAAATTGGATGTGCTGAGCTGGAAGGTTCAAATAATGCAGCTTCAGTGTACACCATTAATACAAGGTACTTTCGCTCCTTGTTGGAAATCACATGAAATTTTGTGTTGACTATCGTTGAACAAAATCAGAAGAAGGAAAAAAAATTGACAGCACACGAAACAGAAGACTGGAAAGTCATAACAAGAAATGTCACACTGCATGGACTATAAGAATACTAGACAGGTAACACATCACTGGAACATATTTGAATAAGAGATTAACATTCAGAAAAAAATCAACATGAAATTCTGTTTACTAGCCGTAACATCCCCAAATTATTATCTATGGTACATCATTTAATTCTGCCTATATTACCTGCTTCTGCACGTCTCCACCGACGTCGTTAGAAATCGTAATGAACTGGGCAAGTGAACCTGATAGGATCTCATCATAGGCGCTCACAAACGGCGCCACAACACCTGAATAAGAAATGTTTGCAAGCCACATATAAAAAAAAAATTTTTAAATATAAAACTAGTGAAAATAGGGTTCATGTTTGCTAACCATTCCAACTTTTTAAAATCAAATTTGCACCGATCTGATATTTTGTGACGTCTCTGAATACTAACTCAGTTTTAGATACAGAATGGCCACCTTAAGTTTCTTAACTCTTAGTGGGCCAGGGAAAAACCCCAGAAAACACAAGCCTGTTTTTCAGCATGAATTTCCTGTTTTTCAGCATGAATTTCCTGTTTTTCAGCATGAATTTCCTGTTTTTCAGCATGAATTTTTATCTATGACTGATGTCATAAATTTTATTATGAACTATTTAATTATAGTGCTGAAAGAGTCAAATGCGAAACGAACCTTAATCAACAATATAAGAAAAAGGCAATCTTCTTTTTTTGGTCACTTCATGAGACAGGTAGGTTTAGAGAGCATAGTCACAACAGGCAAAATTGAAGGCAACAGAGACAGAGGGTGACAAAGTGAGAAAATATTAGACAGTTTGACAACCTGGCACAGCAAGGAAGCAACAACGACTTTGATACATAATACTGTGGACAGCCATGACCGCCTACGCCAGCCAGCATGGCACCTGATGATGATTTAATTATACTTCCTATAACATGTATTATATACGTAAATGTCCGACAATGAATTCTCTATACGTTTACAATGGTTTAACATGCATCTGATAATTGTTTTTAAAATAAATTAGGACGAAGTAGACATTTTAAAAATAATTATGTGATAAAATTAGATAACAAATTTCACTTAAAACTTTATTTAAACTCATTCAATGCACTTATAGGGCGCCAAACTGCTATATTCATATATACATACTTCAGGAAGGTTTCATTAATTTTTCATTATACAAATATTTTAAAAAATACTAGTGGTCATGATATAATTTTTTCTGTCTTTTTATAATCATAAAATTCTATGTATTATTGTTACTAAATGTTAACAAAAATTGCTAAAATATAATCCTAGAACATGATCCATAAATGAAAGCCTTCAGTAACTCAACGTTCCACCGATTTACATTTGTTAAACATAATATGACTGCTGATAATTCTATATACAGTGAGATATAAATCAGGGATATGAAAGAAGAAAAATATTTAAAAATATCTATGCCTACTTACCACTTGATGCGAATAAATAATATTACCTTACACAACCATCTTGGCAAAACTACACATTGTTACTTTTATAATCTACGGAAATTTTATCGCATTTAAAATACAATTGATAGTGTTTATATACTATTTGAAGAATAGATGAAGTCATTCAAAAAAATCAGGCACCACAAATCAACAGTTGAAATTCTTATATTATGAATGGAGTTTTAGAACGTGTTGCACAAGGACGCTTGAAAACAGATGGAAGTGGTGTCGAGTATCGTTGACAATGATTTGGAAACACTGAGAGAAAAAATGGAATGACAAATAGGTTGTCGATTGGCAGTGTAAGTGTTACGCCTACCTGTGACCGACAGAAATTCAGTATGTAGGAAATAAGAAAATACTAGAGGGAATGAGCAGATACTGGCCACCCCAAAAGAAGTGCTACAAGGACACATTAAAAACCTCACTGAAAGCCTTTGAAATAGACCAAGATACATGGGAATAACTTGCACAAAATAGTTACATGGAACTCTACAGTAAAAAAAAAGGCACATCATCTTGTGAACAGAGAAGTGCAATAGCTCAACAGTGGAGAGTAGCTAGAAAGTCACAGGAAGACCAAAAACCGCCTAGTGGCCACTTCATACTCAAACTATCCAAGGACATTTGTGGTCCAAATAGGGATTAAACCATCTACACAAACTCATAATCAAGGACATAACTCTAACTGAATTTCAAAAGTGGACGTAACAAATGGTCATTATCCCTTGTGATGGATAAACTACAAACAGTCTGTTATCAGATATCAGAATGTCTCACAGGAAACAATAACTCTTGACATGACCACACAGCTTGGCACTGTCTGTTCCATGGCTGCAACCCTGCCATCAGGGAAGAAGATAACTCTTCATGCACTAAACCACAGAAACTATTAGGCGTTTACTTTCCCTAACTCAAATGTTGGTACCCATTTACAGCTGGGTCAACTGGAGGAAAGGTCGTGCTAGGCAAGAGATTATGATGCCGATTTTTTTGCCCGGATGTGGTTCTAAACCTGATCAGTAAGAAAGTTCACTATAAACTAAGCTACTTCCTTCCTCAATGATCAGATCAGTGCAGATGTATGGATGCATTGAGGAGCTTTCAAATACAGCAGCATTTATTAAGAAAACAGGACTTGCTGTATAGACATGTCAAACTACGAACGAGAAGAAGCCTATGCTCATTCTTGTTTACCATGGAACAAGTTTTTCCGAGCCCGGATTTAATGTCTTGAGATCTGTGGATTCGCAAACAACAAACTGAATAGACTTTTATTTCTATGCTCAGTTTATCTTCACTTGTGAAGGAATATCACCATCATCATCATGAAGTGCCGTCTCCGCAACGAAGGTTGTCTGCAACGGATCTCCAACATCCCCTGTCGCTTGTCTTGGTTTTGCACTCTGCTAGACTGTACCTGTCCATCGTGTGATGTTACTCTCCCACTTGTATCTCTGCCTACCTCTTGCTCGCATCCCTTTGACTTGACCCTCAAGTAAGCTCTTCAATAAGGTGTCATGTCTTTTAATGTATCCAAAATATTTTATTTGCCTGATCTTTATTCTCTTAGTAGTTCTTTCTTCATATTAAGTGTCTTTAGCACCTCTTTATTTGTTTTCTTCTCTTTCCATGATGTTATCCCTATTTTTCTATATACGCACATCACCAGAAAAGTAATACAAATCTTGGTAGTATTATTTGTTGACCCTGATTAGCAGTGCCGCCCCTAACATTACTGCATGTGATAACACTGTCTGCTGGTGCACACACAAACATCCATGAGCTAAGATGTCTAATAAAAACCACCCACTTTATTCACTGTAACCAGTTTGGTTTTCTCTTTGTTATCTGAATGTGTCTAGGTGTGGTGAAGAGGATCAGCGTGTGTTTCACACGGGCAAGTTACCGGGTTTAAATCCCACTGCATTCAACTGTGCACCCAGACTTTTTAGAAAGCAATGGATTACTACTGAATGTATAATATCGCCTGTAAGTTGTCGGGGCCCAAAGAATAGTGACACTGTTACTTGCCATGCATGTTTAATGAGATGACTAAGGAGGTTTTGAGGGTGAGTTAGCTATCTCATCCCATAGAGAAAGTGATCCAGAAGCGATGCTGAAATAGGATATGTCAGGCCAAAAGGCATGCATATCGCAGCCAAGAGTTAAACCACGACACAGAGCATTCTGTTGTCTGAACTACATCCTGCTAATCTACAGGAGTGTGAGAATGAACACACAAGAGGAAGAGGAGATTATTATTTGGAAGTGCGCTGTTCAACAACAAAGAGGTGCTGGAACAGAACACTGTACTGCTAGACACTCTAGGTCTAGAGGAGAGGAATGATGGAAGTTCTGAGCGATTTGAACATCACATGGAAAGACCTGGAGATAAAATTTAAGAACTAGGCTCACTTGAGTAACCTCATGTATGAGCAGCGTTCTGAGTTTAAGGGATTGATTGATTCATTCAAGTGTAGCATGCAATTATTCCTTCAGATGTTTGGGAAATGGACATAATTGTTTTAATCTAACACAGTGCAGTTCACATGTTCAGCAATCTACTCTAAGTTCACATGTTCAGCAATCTACTCTAAGTTCACATGTTCAGCAATCTACTCTAAGTTCACATGTTCAGCAATCTACTCTAAGTTCACATGTTCAGCAATCTACTCTAAGTTCACATGTTCAGCAATCTACTCTAAGTTCACATGTTCAGCAATCTACTCTAAGTTCACATGTTCAGCAATCTACTCTAAGTTCACATGTTCAGCAATCTACTCTAAGTTCACATGTTCAACAATCTACTCCAAGACCAGCACAGAGACAACAAAATTAGCCAGGACTAGTTCGCTAGGGAAAACACTAGTTCACCAAGACAATGACTAATTTTCTACTACTAGTTCACTAGAACAAACACTAGTTCACAATAGAACACAAAGACAAGTAGTTTCAGACATTAGCTGCATTAAGTTGTTGAACAGTGAAATTTTAGAGATGTACTTAATCCTAAAACATTCGAGACAGATTCACTCATGTGTAGTGGGGCCCGAAAGAGAAGTAAAGAATAGCAACACTGATTATCTTTTATGAACATTGTAAGAGGGGGCTAAGGAGGCTATGGGAGTAAGTTGGCTGTCCCATTCCATATAACGTAAAAGTGACCAACAAGTTAAACTGAAACCTGGTGTATCAGACCAAAAAGAGTAGATATCGCAGCAAAGCTGTAAACCATGTCACAACACATCCTGCTAATCTGCAGGAGTTTGAGGACAAACACAGAAGAAGAGTCTGATTGCAAATCTTGGATGTATGCACTGTGTGGAGGTGATTTATTGTCTTGACAAGTATTATAACCCTAGGATTTAGTGTGCATCCCTTTGCATCTCACAAAAGATTAACATATTACATGAGACTTACCTGAGTCTGCAGAATGCCCACCTAATGCAGGTTGCGCACCTCTTGACGTGCCCGCTAGAGCTTCAAGACGGTCAGCTATACCCTCAAGCCTGGCAACCACTGAATTAAGAGAGTGATCTGTCATTGCTCTTGTTCCAGCTGTGGCCACTAGCACCTGTGAGTTTAAACTTTTCAGCTGATTGGCTAGTTTATTAATATAGCTAGTTTCTGCGTGATGCGCAGCTTGGGCTTCGCTAATGGCTTTATCTAATTTGTCAAGTTCTGCGTTTACAGACTTTAACTGCTCATTATTCATTATATTAGGTATATAAGCTTTGGGGTTAACTGTGGCAGACGTGGCAGATTCGGGCAAGAATTTTTCGTTTGATAAAGAACTAAAAGTTTGTGACTTGACTTCAATTTGATCTACTGACTTTACTGAAAGTGTAGGCTCTGTAACCTTGATGTTAATATCAGAAACTTCCACAAAATCTGGCTTAGGTTCTGTAGCTTTTCCTGTGTCTGAAGTAGTGCAGTTCTTCTGGGAATGAAGTTGATTTTTAGAAATTGGATTTGTAACTGCTGGCTGTTCTAAGACTGGAGACTTCTCGTGGGTATTAGTTGTAGCAGAAGAATTATTTAAACTCCTTTCGCCACTTGGAGTATGTTTAGATGTTGGAACAGCCTGAGACTGGGTGTTGGGCTCAGCTCTTTGTGCTTTCTGTGATTGTTCTACAGCATACGTATTAGACTCTTCACGACAACAGCAGAACATTACGAGCCTTGCTTTAGGAGTAGTAGAGGCAGGAGCATGGTGTCCTCAAATCAGCATCTAGAAGAATAAGGCAGTCGTTGAACAAATCTCTTGGAGAACCCCTGTCCAAAAATTTCACATGCAATAACTCTTAACATCTTCGCTTCAAATGTCACAATTATTCACTACAAAAAAAAAATATTCTTAGGTTCATGTTTGGTCAACGGGCTTTTAAAAAGTTTCAATTGTTTATAAAATCTGCGATGATCACAAATTTTTTGTAATTCTGTGATGTCATTGACTGCTGGCGGATACAAAATGGCTAACATAATTGTAAGTTTGTTGAGCTTACCATCGACTTATAAACATGTAGTATGTCTGTTACAGTTGTGAGGACTGCTGTCGGATGCACAGATGTGCTTGCCACAAACTGATACCACCACTCAAACAACACTTATAAATAAATATCTCCACCTTCACCCACTGATAGTTAATTATAGCCAAGAAAAATAATGGCTGAAAGAAAAATAATGGCTGAAAAAAAAACTTGTCCCTTATTTCATTTTACTTTTCACAAAAATGGTAGGTCCGTTATTCAAACATGAACCCATTCTTCATACAAACAATAAATTAATGTTGCACACTGCACATGCATCCCAAATAAAATAAAAAACACAACTGATAAGAAATTTAAATACAAATTTATAGGTTATATCTAACTTTTTCACATTTCAGTCCACTGAAGAGTCATCAAATAACCTCTCACAGTAATATCTGTATCTAGCAAATCATTTCAATTCTTTTCATCTTTAAAGTGAGCACTTTAAATTCTTGTAGCAGCAGTCTACTATACATCGTAAAAACATGCCCGATATTAGTCTCCCATTTTTTTTTTACTGTCCCCTTTTTGTTGTTTTCTTGAATTTGTTTCCTTACCAAAATAGAATTAATTTCCAAATGTATTTAATTTGTTCCTTTGTGCATTTATTATTTTTACATTACACAGGATAATTTAGCTGAAATTTCTCTTTTCTGTGTTCATTCTCAAACTCCTATAGATTAGCAGGATGTAGCCTGGAGAACAGCATGTTCCATAGTTTACAACTTGACTGTGATATCTGTGCCTTTTTGCCTGACACATCTGACCAGCATTTCTTCTGGGTCACTGTGGCACTCTATGGGATGGGGCAGGGCAACCAACCCCCACAAACAGCCTTAGTTTCTTCTAACAACATACATGGTAGGTCAGTTTCTGGCTGAGGCAACACACTGGTTTTAACCACTAAAAGCACATAAAATCAACATATTGTAGCAAAGGCTTTTAATCAAGAACAGAAAACAAATGGACAAATTTATAGAAATAACAAAATACTTAACAAATCTCAATAAATGAAACAGTCAATGATGGGAGAAATTAAACAGTTAAAAGGTTTATACAAAAACTATGTTTGGAATTTTTCCTAAAATGTTGATTTTGTTTGTTTTTAGTGGATTGTCATGGTGGCTTACAGGCACACATATTGTTCATCCAATCTGTTCAGAGGCAATGCAAACTATTGAATGTATTTATATCACCTCAAACATAATTACAGTCAAAAAATGCTGGGTTGATGGCTACATCCTGAATAGGATATGCCACACAATTTGTTGTTTGTTTATTCAGAAATTCACATTAATCTGTGTTATGTTTTGCTGTTTGAATCACAGTTTTACTGCAGTTGCTCCTGGTATTAATATATCACTTTCCAATAATGTTCTTTAGGTGGCTGACTCTTTATTAGTTTCCAGTTTGTTACACATCCAGCAGTCCTATATTGGTCTTATAAAGAGCGATTTGTTTTAAGTCATCTTGGATTTCCCACAGCTTGTTTTGAAGAGAAGCTCCTGTGGGACAGATTGTCATTGTGTGAACACAGAAACTGGAATAATACTTTGTGTTTGTGCTCTTGAGCGAAATTTTGACCGCTTTCCAATTTTGTGCCTCATTGGCTGGTGTTTTCCGACTTTGGCGATAGGGAAGTATCTTATGATACCTACCTGGAAGTTGGTTTTCAGGTATTCCTGTAGATTAGCTTTGTGTACAATATAAAGAACATATAGTAACGTAAATATTATCTGACTGCGTTGCCATGTCCTAACAACTCCCATTAGTGTTTTGGAGACTCTCCGACTATCTACTACCCATTCATTCATTTTCTATTTATAGATCTATCTGTCTAAAAGGTGAGATGATGTAATTTAATATCTAGTCACACAAACAGCATTGATATAATTGGTTCAGATATCCATAAAAAGAACAATTGGGTGTCAAGAATGATCAACAGCCTGACAGGCAGTTATCATACAAAACTGAAGTTACAGAAACAGAGTCAGGGTAAAAATTTACTATAAACAAGTCTAGTTTCTAAAACTAAGATCATGAATTTATACCAACTTCAATTTTAATATGTAGCTTTTACATGTGCTGCTTACACATATTTCTTGAGGTTAGGTGATGAAACAAAGTCACTAACACTGATATATTGGAAAGAACATGCAATAAAACAGTATTTTCTATGTTCAGTCTATACAGACTCCGATGTCTGCGACATAGCGGAATCAAAGATAGCAAAATAGAAAAATCTACTTTCTAGAGAATTACAGGTTGGGGAAGGATCGTTGATTAGGTTTCAACAACAAGAACAGGGGGAGAGTTTTAAAACACTTTTAAGACACTATTAACTAACTGCAATGTAGGCATAAATTCATGAAGTAATCTGGTACAAGACATGCCTGACTGGCATTGCAGACATGATTTCTACAGCAGCTGCAGAGAAAGACATAAATTCATGGAATAATCTGGTACAAGACATGCCTGACTTTGAAGACTTGATTTCTACAGCAGCTGCAGAGGTAGGCATAAATTCATGGAATAATCTGGTACAAGACATGCCTGACTGGCATTGCAGACATGATTTCTACAGCAGCTGCAGAGAAAGGCATACATTCATGGAATAATCTGGTACAAGACATGCCTGACTGGCATTGCAGACATGATTTCTACAGCAGCTGCAGAGAAAGGCATACATTCATGGAATAATCTGGCACAAGACATGCCTGACTGGCATTACTGACTTGATTTCAATAGCAGCAGCAGAGAACTTCAGAAAAGCTATTGCAAAAGACAATTTTCTAGAAGAAAAGCAATCAATATCTTATAATGGATTCATATGTTCAGAGTGTGAAAGGAATTCTATGCATGCATAGGACTCATTAGCCACAGTTGGACACACTGCAGCTGTCATCATCTTCATACAAGTTGGGCTCAATCGGTCTCATCATCCCCAAAACAACATTTCAAGGCCTAGATTCACTGTGTTCACCATGTCTGCATAGCAAATTTAACCAAGGATTTGAACCATCTCAGTGGCATTTCATAAGCAGCGGTTACCGGATAATAATCTAGAAGTCTTACAATAACTACCTACTTGGTTATAGTGTTCTATTTCTATAAATATTTCAATGTAAACAGATCATTCATACTGTAAACATTATAATTTAAAAAACACATAAGGGCTAGTCTAAATAGAAAGCAATCATGCTGGGTAACTGGTCTAAGATAAAGTCATGCAGGGGCTAGTCTAAATATCACATATAAATCATGTAGGGGCTGGTCTAAATATCACATATAAATCATGTAGGGGCTGGTCTAAATATCACATATACATCATGCAAGCTATAGTCTAAAAATCACATATAAATCATGCAGGGCTAGTCTAAATATCACATATAAATCATGTAGGGGCTGGTCTAAAAATCACATATAAATCATGCAGGAAATAGCATAAAGGTTAGATAGAAATCATACAGAGAAATAGTCTAAACACAAGACAGAAATTATACAGAAGCCTTGCTTTAAAATTATACATACCTATAGAGCTAATCATTTAGACATTTCACTAATTCAGAAATTACTAAAGTACAGTTTTAAAATCATGCACATGGCTAATCACAAATCACACAGTAATATAAATTTCATTACAGAACCAACTTTGAGAAGCAGTGACTATATATAAAGTGCCGGCAGGTACATGTTCCTAAAAGACAACCCAACTTTGAAATGTGTACACTGGTGACAAGTTATATCATAAGGTGTTGGCAAATCATAGATGATGTCATACTTTTTGGTGGTGGTTTTTTTGTTGTAAAGCACAAATTGTAGAATGAAAATTTAAAAAAAAAAAAACACTAAATCTACTAATATAAAAGAATGCATTTTTTTAAAAGTGTTTTTCTCCTTTTTTACTGTGATTTGGACGTAATTTTTTTTTAAAATTTGATGTTACTCGATTATAAGACGAAGAGTATGAAGTCATCTCTGTTTATTGTCCAAAAATTCTCGGGTTATACACGGAATTTAACGGTAATTTAAAAAAACAAAACAAAGTAACACTAACATTTTCTCCTTCACTTGAACAGTTTGTAATATTTCATCATAATTCACGGTGACGATTGGTTATGATTAGAATTTGCATTTTGTAGATGAAGCGACACAGAAAATAGTGAAATATACATTATGTGATTGCTCATGTTTTTTCTAAGCACAAAACCACAAAGTATTTAACATAAACCTGTGTAGACACATTTTCAAAGTCGGGTGTTAGTTTAGGAGCATATTCCAATGCAAACTACAATGCCACAAATAGACAATGTAAAACAGTATCAGTTGTCCATGATTCATGACATTAGTGTTAAATTGGTTTATATTAGTAGCAATAATGAACATCCATTTTTGTTAAAATTATATCATGTGAACAGCAAACACCAGAAACAAAAAACATAAACAATGTTCTCAAAGTGTTTAGACTGAAACGATGAGTTATCATGCTGTTTTATTATAGAGAATCTCAACAGACAATACAAGAGGTTGTGCCCTATTGTTGTAGTCTGAGGTACAAGTATTGATAATTATGAATTCTAGGAAAGGTGATGTGATTATACACATGGATGATTCAGTCGTTAGAAGTGTGTAGTGTTTGAGTCATCACAACTCAGTGTGTCGCGAAAGCCATCAAAGAGGAGAGTAGAGTGTTTCCTGTGACTACATTACAAGCAGTATGGCTACGGAGATTATCACAGTAAGCAAGGCCTTGAACTGGATGAGTGCATAGGTCAAATCATGTCTGCATCCTCGGCGACTAAATGAGCATGATCAAAATTATACAAATAGGTTGCATTTATGTACAGTGGCTTGCGGAAGTTGAGAGGTCAAAGTTGGAATGTGTTAATTCATTTCTGGTTATGTGGTTGTTCAAGCCAACAAGAGAGCAGATTGACTTGCGTGCACTGCTACTTTATCTGGCGGTAGAGAAATGAATCTGGCATATTGAACTTCTTATGAGAATCAGAAGGACATATGAAATTACAGAAAGTTATTATTTCATTTTCATGCCCAGAATAAAGGAACTGGTCTTGAAATGTGGCATCATCAGAAATTAATGCTACTGTGGGTTTAGAAGAACCATTGCTAAATAACATAGTACTGGAATTGTCAGTCATTGTGTAATGGTGGATACATTCAAGTGGAGGTCGGAGCAACTATAGACGTTTTCGGAGTGCAATGATGATGATTCTACGACTATACCATAACTTTATGATAGAGAAAGCAAGACTTTTTACAGAATATAGGCAGAATTTGAAGTTACAATACATAATTTAGGGTTCATTTTTGGCCATGGGTCACCAAGACTTCATAGGGAAGCAAAGAATAGAAACACTGCAACTTGCCATCCATGTTATAAGAGGCAACTAAGGTGGTTTTGACTGACCCATCCCATAGAGTTAAAATCAACAAGAAACCATGCTGACAGATGTATCGCCATCACACTAATCTGCAGGATGTTAAGAACAAATTCAGAAGAACTGCACTTCTGATCAAGCAGTTTGTTCATCTCTGTCTCAGAAAGGTCTCATCAGTAGTTCACAGCTTCACAAACACTGTAGCATGTAGTTCACAGCTTCACAAACACTGTAGCATGTAGTTCACATCTTCACAAACACTGTAGCATGTAGTTCACAGCTTCACAAACACTGTAGCATGTAGTTCACAGCTTCACAAACACTGTAGCATGTAGTTCACAGCTTCACAAACACTGTAGCATGTAGTTCACAGCTTCACAAACACTGTAGCATGTAGTTCACAGCTTCACAAACACTGTAGCATGAGCAAAGAACATTGGTGAAATTTATGTTACTCTTGTTATGATGTCCTATTGCACATGTTTCTGCAGTCTATTTCTTTTCAGTTCCCTGTGGAACATAAGGCTGCAACTATCATTCTAAAACAATTTCTGCACTGTACTGTCTTCTTCATATCTGCTCACACGCCCCCTCTCCCCAATCATTTTGTCTTTCTTCACTGCTCTTCTCCGGGTATTCCTCAGTTTTCCAACTCTCCTCTAGGGTATCTCCCTGGTGCAGTGGTCAAGTCATTCACTTTGTGCTTAAGAAGTCATGGGTTTTAATCCTGCTTCAGATGTCTTGTTTACAAAGTGAATTATTTTTTTCTTGAAGATTCCTAGAGATTATGGCTTGAAGCTACAGATTTACGTGCTATGAGTGGTACTCTCAGCAGGAGGTGTGCCGCTTCATTACAGGGACAGAGTAAATGTAGGGTAACCTGAGTACTATGAAATAAATCCTCTACTCCATTTAAACCAACTCTCCACTTCCCTCTGGGTTTGTCCCATTGATCTCTATTTTCTACTTTTCATCTTTACCTCCACTGGGCACTGGTGTGTTTTATTCCAAGCATTTTTTTAGGTTAATCTTTTCAATTTTCAAACTTCCAGGACTTCTGAATTTAATAACCAAAACATCAGAAAATATCCAACTGTTATTCATCATTTCTTAAAAAGGCTCTTTGGTCAACACATTAAAACCATCCTTGCTCATATCATTTATATTTATTACAATGTATACTTATTTATTAGAGCTGAGTTGGTTTAGCTGTTAGTGCACTGGCTTCCTAGTTGGGTGATTCAAGGTTAAATATGGAGTTCAATATTTTTCAATCACCAATGACTCCTAGATACTCAGCCTAAGAAAAAATGGTACCAATTCTTTCTTCTGAGACAGTAAAGGTGATAGGCAAGGTGCTGATCACATTATCTGTTATGTCACTGCAACTTGCCATCCATGTTAAAAGAGGCAACTAAGGGGGTTTACTGAGGGTAAAAGAAAAAGAGGAAGACCTAAAACAACCCTTAAAAACACCATTCTTAAAGAAGGGGAATTAATAGTCTGTAAGATCATCCAGGAGCTAAAGCTGCAGGCAGCGGACCGCATCATATGGAGAACCAAAACCTCTGCCCTATGTGTCACTTGCGGCACAAAAGGAACTAACTAACTAAGACTGACCATCCCACAGTTAAAATCACTACGTTATTGTGTATTAAATAACAATTCTCTGATGTAAATAATGAATATTTAATTTTTTTATATATACATATTTACTAGATTTCAAGTAATGGCAATACATTTTCATATCTATCTTTGCTAAATTCTTTTGAATTTGTAAAACTTGATATAAACCTAATAATCACAAAATGATTAAAATCACAATGAAGCAGATAGAGTGATAGACAAAGATTGGTGCTGGCTATATTACAGAAATAAATGAGTGCTGGGAGTATGGCATAGTCACTTGATTTGAGACTATTATCAGGATATGCAGAGTTGCGTAGTATGAATATTACACACACAAAATGTACACTCTAAAAGATCTACAAGCACCAACTAGCAACTATAAGTTGACAGCACAGACGTACAGAAATATTATTTGAAAAATATATGTTTGACATGATACCCAGAACTTTAGTGCAATTAAACTTTTGTTTCTTATGTGCAATTGGGGTGGGGAGATCTATAAAGCTTTGAAAGCTATTCCTATGTGGAGGGAGGGGGGTCTGGTCATAAAGCTCACTATGATACCTTCAAAATTTGTAACAGGTTGGGGTCCCGTTCCCCCTATATGTATATGTAAAAGGCATGTTTAGCCATTTATGTAGACATCAAAACACATCAAAGTCTGCAATCATTTGGAGGTATTTGGAGTGCTGGGTAAATAGAGAAGGATAGTATCTCATGGTGAGTGACAGCCATATCCTAAAGGATAGTCATGATACCTCTGGTTTCCATCTCTCTACCGACAGTGTCAGATCACAGGCAACAATCTTGGCTGACTGAGAAAAACTAATTACCATCTCAATACCAACAGTGCCAGATCATGGGCAACAGTCGTGGCTTACTGGGAAAACCTATTTTATGGGAGAAATCTAGCCATGTTATTCTTCTCCTAAGAGAATAATATGAGAAATCCTACTCCAGGAAGTATTCATCTGTAGTAAAAGAATGAGTCAGTAAGGGAAGTGGATGAATCTAAATCAGATCAACAGCTCATAAAACAAAAAACAAAGTTTGTGGCACACACAAAGTGCTTCCAGGACATGGAAATGAAATGTGGCTGACCACCATGGATGAAATTTTGACCTTTCCACAAACACATGGATTCAATACATCCAACATAAATAAATCTAAACCATATTCACAATATCAAATTTATTAAAGCTCAACTTCTATAAACAGACATTGCATTAAAAGTGCAATTTTCTCACAATGTTTAAAATGCAGGCAATTTGATCATTTTTTTACAGGAAGTTTTCATTATCAAGTATTATAAATTTTAGTTTATTGCTACAATATTACATTGAAAATGTACATACAAAGGTAATATTTTATTATTTTGATTGTCTATTGTCTTTCCCTAGGTGGTTTGTGATCCACTCTTGCAGTTAAGCGTAGGGGTGATTAGAGCTCGAGCTTGCGTTCTAAAGCCAATTATTTAGATTAAATGCCAAAAAATGAAGATATCAGACAATAAAAGAAAGATCTTGAACATTCAAGAAATTAATAACGATGACAATAATATCCAGTATGAAGACAACAATCTCTGATGACACTTGAGTATATTAGATTACATAGGTTACCTATTGTGATGAAAATTGACACATAAGACCCATACGTTTTTAAAAGAAAAACCTTACAAAAACCTTGCAGAACAGATAAATATATTTATATATTATAATCATTCAATACATGAATCACAATTCAATGATTAATAATATCTGTTAAATTATTTTCATGGATTTCTGTCTTGAAATATTTTTAAGAGGTGTATTAATACAAACTTGACAAAATGGTATGCGAATCTTGTCTTAGAATACATCTAAATTGTCAGGAAAGGATTTAGTATGGAAATTATATATATATATATTTCCTGTCAGTTCCCTGTAGAACATAGGTGCATGTATAGTCAACTTTGACATTCCATCATAGAAGAGTTGCAAGGAAGAAAATGAAGCAGTAAAAACTAGCGGCAGGTTTGAACTAGTTCCCGCCGAAGACGGATGTGTCGGGCCATTGGCGCAAATAAAACGGCGACACAACGCATTTCCATTCTCTGGACTATATCCTGGAAATCTAATAGGGCCATTGTCCTACTGCAATAGAGATCCAGCGGGAGTTTGAGAATGAACGCTGAAGAAAGAAGAAGAACTAGCTGAGGTGACAAACAAGAAAATTGTGAAAGTTTCTCTAGCCTCAACTAACTACAGATATATGAAGCACACAAGAAAAAATAGGAACAATGTGAGCTGACAGACAATTGCATAGCTGCCAGCTTATTTTTTCACAAAACTGTATTTTTAACAATTTCCTATTTCAATAAAAATGTCTATATTTAGCACAAACCTCACTTCATTGTTTTTCTTTCTCCCCCTCAATATGAGTGTGTGAGATAAAAACATCTGCATTAGTAATAATTACTATGAAATTTAACACAAAGTGAGCTTTTTTAAAAAGTTAAATAAAATAAATCAGAAACATGAGGAAAATCCATACTAGTTGGCACCTTTGCAATTCTGAGATTGTCTCTATCTATGACAATCTAAGTATGTGAAGGACATAGTACACGATAAGTACAATGTGATCTGACAAACATAAGACAATTGTGAGATTGTCTCAAGCCACAACTAAGTATGTGAAAGACACAGGACAAGATAGGAATACTGTGAGCTGATGATTATGAGTTATATAAGTCTAAAATTTATCATTGTTCAGTGCAACAGGATATCAAAAAGGATTACCTGTAAAATATTATAAAAATATAGTTTAAGATTTCAGCGCCAATTCTGGACTGATTGAATATTACTTGTCTGAAAGTTAGTTCTTCTTCTTCTGCTTCTTTCATTCACTTGAAACATGTCTATATTTGTTTATTGGATATAGACATGTTCCCATTGTGATTTATATGTGGCATCCTAATTAGGGTATTGTATGCCTTCTGACTAGTTGCCTTCATCTTCAGCAACATGCTTTCTTGGGCACCACTGTGGTCCTGCTCGAGTTGACTGTCAGACCAGTTTCCAGCCCCTGATGACTAAACTAAGCTCCATCGCCACTTCAAGGCGCTGGCCTCGATGGGGAGAAAGTTCATATTTAGAGACAAGTTTTCAATACAATATACACTAAATAATGGGCAGCATAGCCGCCAAGCAAAACAATAAATTGCAATTTATTTTACAGTATTGAACAAGAATAAATATTGAATGTACCAGGCTAAATACTGCACAAAATTATCCAATTATGGTTATCCAATTATGGTTATCCAATATTATGTTTGGGAATGCCACAACATGGTACAGTTGAAACCCTCAAAGCTCAATACCTAATTTTTTTTTTAAATAATCTTATCAAATGATAACCAGCAAAGCCACCAAAAAAACTGATTAATATTGATAGCAACATGACCCTACCCCCCACAATCCCTAATCAGTTCCTTTTTGCTGAAATGTAAGCATTCAAGAAGCTTCATATCTTGTTTATATCTTTTGCAGTGAACACAAATGTTTCCCAAACTGAGAAAGTAATTTACATACCAATTTTACAACTGGGTGTATATATATATTAACTTATATATATATATATATATATATATATATATATATATAGGGATGTAAGCTCCGTGTAATTGATGTGTGATTCAGCATATATTAGTCAATACATCACTCCAAAAATCAAAGAAGGAAGAAGGGCTGAAGTAAAGTATAGTTCTCCACTGTGACCTTTGCTCTAGCTTCAAGGTGTTTTCTAACCTTTGTGTTGTGATTGCCTTGCAGAGTGCTAGTATTGTTGTATGATTTAGTTTCGAATATAAGTAGTATTTAAAATTAATATTTATTTAAAACGATTACATTAGAGTTAGTATTCAGCCTGGGGTTAGGGGTTAAGGATTAGTTTCTAGTGTTAATTCTAACCTCTTGTTAGAATTAAAGTAAATTATTATTATGTACAATAGTGGGAAGATATAATTTAAGGGACATGCGCAGTGGATACATTAGAAGACAGAATCAAACAATTATGGCAACCGTGTTGTTACATGTGATCTTAGTTTCGTTATAAATTCATATATGGAGAAGAAAGCGTCTGAAGTCGATTGATATATTATTAATTGAAAACGCTTGCATTAGAGTTAGTGTTAAAGAGTAGAATAAGTGTTCAGTATTTAGAATTAGGGTAGATTATTATTATATAGAATAGCGGGAATATTCATGGAGTTCATTTCTGTAATTAAAAAAGTGTATCCTGCAGAGAATGCTGACTAAGGAAAGTGTCTGGTTTTATTCACATTGTTACAGTTTCTCAACCCTACGGATAATTGATATGTTAGGGAGATCTATGATGTCAGCTAGTTAAAAATGGAAACTGTGTGCTATTTATAGCACAGCGAAGAACTAATCTTTACTTTCACCCACAGAAGAGTTGAAACAAAAGTAAAGAAAAAACAATACAGAAAAAATATAACTCAATGCATCTGAAAGTAAGTAAAGTAACTGCAGAGATTATTTAAGAAGAGTTACAACTATACAGATATAGAAAAGAGTTACAACTATACAGATATAGAAAAGAGTTACAACTATACAGATATAGAAAAGAGTTACAACTATACAGATAAAGAAAAGAGTTACAACTATACAGATATATGAATATATACATTTATCTAGTTATGAATCTGCTGTGTTAATACAGCTGTGATTAAGTTAGTGAAGGGGTGAAACTGTACATTAGGAGTGAAATTGTTAGTGTAGGTCAATAATACAAACAACTTAGTTATTGTCTTACATTCTAAGCTACAAAGGCCAATTTTAATTTATTAGGCCTGTATTATCAATACTATGACTATATACTATATAGGCCTATTTTTATAACATAAAATGAAAATATTATTGATAATTCACACAAATAATTGTGTTGTTTTACTTAGATAATGTTAATAAGGAATAAATAACAAAAGAGTGTACTCTACTTGGCGCTAATTAAAATCATCACTTTAATTTAAGCTGGTTAATAGGCCTCATCAATTATTTTTCAGTGAGACAAAAGCAGACTACCTAGGCCATACTGATTATATCCTCATCCTGGCCGGAATCAGTTAAGTTAAACCCAACTAGTTCTAAAATTTCTTGCAAACAAAAGTGTATATCCCAGTTGTAATTGTTCTTTTCCGTCTACCACTAAATCTTCTTAAGTAGGTTACAGACACTGAACATCGACACTCTTGAACAATGTGTTAACTTCTAGACTTCTATGTTAAATTGTTAATTAACTCAAGCTGTAGTTAACTGTGTGAAGTGTAGATTTAGTTTTAGCAGCTGACTCATTATTTGAGAATGTGCAGTCTCTACAGAGATGGAAGTTAAGTGTGCATAACAGTTTCAAGCACAATCTATTATATGAATCTATTTGACGAATATTCGTGATTTTTAAACAGAGATGTATATTTACCGAAACATAAAAACTTTGAACTCAAGTTTTTGAGAACTTCTGTGGTGTGTAATCATGTAATGTTTCTTCCGTGTCGGTTGAGGGAGAGGTCGCCGGAAGTTTCCCACAATACTGTGCTTAGCGGAAGGTGGGCGTTAATTGTGGGGCCCTGATAAGGATGATTGCATAGTCGTTTTTCCCAATTCATCATCATTATGTATAGTCAAGCAAAATGAATTAAACAGGTTACTAAAACAATTACCTTGCCTATTAATAAAAATATATTTTAAAAAGTATATATAAAAAAACATACAATAAAATATAGACCGAATAGTTTGTGCCAAGTGTTTGTCACACTACAAATAATGCTTATTAGTCACAAAATAAAATGAACTAACATCATTTGTTTAATACAAAAAACTTAGAACTGAACGCAGTTATTTTTCTTATGTGCACAAGAAGTTTTCAACTGACCAATGAACATTTCATCCAAATCCTATACTGTACTCAGTTAACTATGCTTTCACTTTAAGATGTAGAATAAAGGTCAAGCATGACTATCACATATAGAAGATCTACGAGATGAGTCATAACATGCCATCATACGATGCGGTATTGAATATTACCGTGGTTAAACAATATTTTCGTTGGTAACTTTGTGTCGCATGCCAACGATTCCAATCCAATATTGATTATATATACATCACCAGAAAACGGCCCTGGACATACATCGACCCATACTTAGAATAAAAGAAGCCAGAATTCCACGACAACTCTTCATGTGGACACCAGACGGGAAACGAAAACAGGGAAGTCCAAAAACAATCCCAGAAGAACATTTATGAATGAATTAAAATAAACAGGCATAAATGCACAAGACCTGCAATCCTTGGTTGGTTGGTTGCTGATCCAGCGGTCCATGGGCTCATGCCCTTTGACCCAATGCCATTGTGTGATATATGCATGTGTTTGTGAGTTGTTGTTTTGTTCCATATAATGTGTTCCATTTATCTGGCCCTGGAGGGAGAAGCATTTTCCTGATGTCATCCAGCGCTGGACATTCAAAAAGGTGGTGGTCAACAGTTTCATATGGATGAGTGCACAGCCGGCACCCTGGAGTGTGTTGTGGTTGTATTCTGTTCAGGTGATTGTTAAGCTGTACATGTTGTGTGCGCAGTCGGAATATGATACTCTGGTCTTTTCTTTCCAGGAGGTTGATATTGTCTTTAGGATTTGGGCTGGTCATATATTTATAGATTTCCCTCCCAGTGTTTCCCATGGCCCATCTGTTCATCCAATTTTCTTTGTTCACAGATTTCAGAATCATTTTAACTGTGTGCATTGCTGTTTCTGTATAAGGTTGTTCTTGTTGTGCTCCCCTCTTTGCTAGTCTGTCTGCCTTATCATTACCAGGTGTGTTTGAGTGGCCAGGAATCCACTGCATAACAATGTTGACATCATAAGATGTGAGCAGCTGGTTTGCATGGTGGTATATTTCAGCTAGCTCGGGTTTAGAATGTCCATCACATTCCAATGCTTGGAGCGCAGACATAGAGTCTGTAAAAATAACAATGTTTTGGACTTTTGATGGGAAGGCATCAAATATGGTCTTCAGGTGGTACAGGGCAATTTCTAGTGCTGTTATTTCAGCTTCATAGTTAGAACATATATCCCCACAGGCATCAAACAACTCATCAGATGTTTTGTCTGGATATTCTATATAGACACCATAACCTGCTTTGATGATGGCTTTGAAGGCAGACCCATCAGTATAGACATGAATCCATTGTTCTGGGTAGGTGTCTATTGTTTTCTGTGTTGCTTTCATAAGACTTACTGGGTCGGAACGTTTCGTTGCATTATCTCTTAACTGTGTTTTGATTTCTGGCAATTTAAAGCCTGTGTGTGGTGGTAAACATTTTTCTACTCTTTGCAGTCTTTGTCTCTTGTCTGGAAGGTGGTAACTGTCTTTTATTTCATTGACATGGCTCAGGACTGACTTTTGTTTTATTCTGTGGTTTGGTTCCCAGTTTTCTACAAGTTGTTTATTTGGGTGGTCTTTGTTCATTCTTTTGCTTCTTTCATAAGTCTCCATTGCAGCCATATCTCTCCGCATCTCAAGGGGTTCTATATTCGTATGTATTTCACATGCAGCCGTCGGTGTAGATCTCATTGCTCCACTAATAAGACGTAGGTCATTGTTCTGCACTCTGTCTAGGGATTCTACATTTGTTGTGGAACATGTTGTGAGGAGTGCACTGTTGTATTCTAACGCAGAACGTATGTAACCAAGGTATAGTCCTCTAAGGGTATCCTTGTCTGATCCCCAAGATGTGCCAGCGAGTCTTTTCAGTAGTTGTAACCGTTTGAGTGCTTTATTTTTGATATTTTTTACATGCTTCTTGAGGGTGAGCTGCTGATCAAGCGTGATTCCAAGATATGTGGGGTGTTCTTCTCTTGGCAATTTCTGTGTATCCAACCATAGACTGATGTTTTCTTTGGCTACCTTATGACTCTTGGTAAAGATGGTGTAGACAGTTTTCTCACAGTTTATTTTTAGCTTCCATGTTTGACAGTATTCATGTAGTCTTTTTAAATCTCCATTTAGTCTTTTGGCAGCACGTTCAACATTCTCATGGCTCTGCCATATTGTTAAGTCATCAGCATAGAGGGCTTTTTCAGCTTTGATATGTTTGGTAAGGTCATTGATGTAAATGAGAAAGAAGTCCAAAAACAACTCCCAGAAGAACATTTATGAATGAATTAAAATAAACAGGCATAAATGCACAAGACCTGCAATCCTTGGCAATTAACCGACATGCATGGAGAACTATGACATCCGCCCTATGTGCCAAACTTGGCAAAAGAGGAACTGACTGATTGATTATGTATAGAGCGTTTGGTTTGGGACGTTGTGGGTTCCCCAAAGTTTGTTTTGCAGAGACGCTCCTGTAGTCCAGACTGTTCTTCTATAAACAGTGAAGCTGGGACAAGTGTCTTGTGTTATTGTTCCGCATATGTAGACAGCAGAGCAGCTAATACCGGTGTGGTGTAATTGTGGTTTTAGTCTGCAGTGTCAAGTAACTTCCAGTACATAAACTTTATATACAGGGCGCTAGTGTTGCGTTCTTATTCGAAGTATGGTGACTTGTTAGTTTCTGTTTAATCTGTTGATATTGTTGTGGTTATATTTGTAGTTTCTATTTAATTCTCTCAATTAAAGTCTCATATGATATTTCACTAACGACCTAACTTACCCGAAACTCTTAAAAGGACTACTCGTACTGAGGGCGAGCCCGTAGATAAAGGAAGGGGTTCTGTGGATGTTCGAATCCCATCTCCCTTTAGCAAAATAAAACATTATTTTAATACAAGGAATGTAGCCAAAAGGTATCGCCCCACTTGGGCGATTTAAATTTTAAAAAATTCATACAAATTTTCATCGGAAAAGAGGAATTTACACACGAGACGCATGAATTATCCTTTCTTCTTCTTGATTCTTGATTAGAAACTGGCTTCACAGCACGCGGTGCATTCCTATAAGTGCTCCGCCCTCCGCTTCAGCAGCCATTCCAGTGTATTTACACTCAGAGTCCCGGTCAGGTGTTGATTGTGTGATCTTCGGGACTTTCAAAAAAAAAAAAAAGAACCTTTCTTTAAGGTGAACCCCTCCCCACTCTTCAGGGAAAGCGTATCTACAACTGCATTTTCTTTGCCATGGATGTCACAGTGAGCTGGCATACATTGCAGTAGTACTTCACTAATTGTTCTGAATAATTCGGATTTGTTTTATCTCATTTTGTGAATATGTTTTCCTTGTTTGGTATATTTGATGGTATTTGAAGCTGATTTTAAATCACTCAAGATTGCGATTTTTTGGAGGTATGGCAATTGCATTTGCCCTCTAAATTTTCCCTTTTTTCCCCCTGTGGTAACAGATAGTGTATGGTGTCTCCTGGAAACTGTATATTCCACTGCCATTCGTTGTGGTTTATATTGCTGATCCATGTGTGAACACATGCAGTTCTTCCCCACAATAAGGGCATATCTTCACACTTTTTATAAAATCTGCACTGATCCACAATTTTGTGTAGTTTTGTGACGCCATTTACTGCCTGTTTAGTCTTAGATGCAAAATGGCTACCGTAATCGTAAGTTTGTTATAGATATATAATTATATTATAGTCGCAAGGAATGCTGCCGGATTCGAAGATTTTCGCGCCTCCCACTGAGAGACCCACCCATAAAACCCTCCTAAAATTAATATCTCGATCCTCGTACCTGTTATCTAGAGAAAGTATAGACCCATTAGACAAGGGAAATAATTTATGGGGAAAAAATTGCATATATGTCTATATTTTGTTTAACATCCCGGAAATATGTAGGTCTTTTTGGAAAGAACCACACATGCGTTCAGATACTTCTCGGGTATTGGATTTTTAACATTTGGAGTGAAAATACAGTGTATTAGCAATAATGATAACCTGTTAGAGAAAAGGTTATTTAAAAAGAAAACTGATTAAACAAAATTATCTCCAGAAAATTATATTATTTTGGCCACATCAGAAGAGATGGCTGATATCATAAAAATACTAACTGGGAATCTGCCAGATTGACGAAAATGATGTATATCCAGAAAATGGACACAAAGGTAGTCAAGAAGACCTTAAAGCCCAGCTTAACACGATACAAATCACAAGACCCCAAGATCACAAGACAGCTTAATTTACTGTTGTGTTTATCTTTGTTACGTAACACACTATGTTTGGGGCACTGATAAGGATAATTTTCGCACAAGAACGTGTGAGATATTGTCGAATTTCTTTTGTGGAATTATTTACTGAGGAAGCATAACATTCTTTTATTCTAGCAACCATTACTATTACTGCTTAATTCTTTTCTTCCTTTTACTTCTACATTTTACAAGCAACAGATGGGATAAGTAAAATGATTTGAACTGTTTTGAGTAACAGACTTCCCTTGGATAGCTCATAACATATTAGTCTGAGATTGACTCTTATGAATTTCCCATTAAATATGTTGTTATTTAGTATAAACAGTTGTTATGTCAAACAATTTTCCTCAAGTGGCTGTCTATCAATTACATCATCAACATTTGCCAATTTGCCAACGCCCCCTTTTCAACAACTGCCAAGAATTCAGGGATCCCACATCCCGCATAATTATGTCAAAACTTCAAACACACCCCACCCCCAAATCCTGCAATTAAATATTTTAAGCAAACAAATATCTTAAAAACGTCATCATTTTGGCAGATTTATAAGAAAATATTTAAATTAGAACATTGTAATTGGTGTATAAAAACAATAGGACCTATTGCTGACGTCAAATTTTATCACCCCTCCCCCATCCTTGTCAACACATGTCACAATTTGTCAGACTCCCTCCCCCACCCAATTACTAAAGCAGTATATGGACAGCAGCCCCTCACCATATTCTAGATATCTACACTACGTTTTTGTTTGCCGTGATTTTTAGTCGTTTTTATATATACTAAAAACCAATAAAAACGCATCGAAAAAAACGTGATTTGTTTTCACACTTAAAATGTTTGCTCGTAAATTATTCCTGAAACCAGAATGAGTGCAAGTAATGAAGTTCGTGCAGTCCCATTGCTTTGTTGGTGTGATATTTAATTCATATTTGTCGTGCTTCACGTGCGAAACAGCAAATAAACAAATACTGATTCTATTGATAGTCAAAACATGCTCAAATTTGGCACACGCATTAATAAAGTTCAGGCAAGTAAAAAGGGCATCATATATTTTTTCTCGAAATTAGGTCTGTTAGTGTTAATTTTTCACGCCTCGGCTGTCGTTACGAGAGTAATGACAAGCTGATATAAGTAGGAAGCCAGAGGACAATTAAAAAAAAATTCTTGAGACTCAACGTTCAACGGCACCAAATCGCCTAGCAACTATTGAACACGCGTTTTTCCGTACTTGACTAACCGCATCTCCAAAAAAAGTTGCGATTTCATCAAGCCTTTCAAACCGTGCACACAAAGTCACCAGAACGGACCGATCGAGACAAGGACTATTACAACAACAACAAACATCCCGTACAGGTATTGAAATATCCTCAGTAACAACAAACATATAACATAATATCCGTATTTAGTTATACAAGAGCCGATAGGTCTTCTTGTAAACATGGATAACATATATAGGCATTACAATTTTGCTTCGAGTAATTGTTTATACAAGTAAATATAAGTAGGAAGCCAGAGGACAATTTTTAAAAATTCTTGAGACTAACGGGAATTGAACCAGTCAGTTCAACGGCACCAAATCGCCTAGCAACTATTATGTTATGTGTTTGTTGTTACTGAGGATATTTCAATACCTGTACGGGATGTTTGTTGTTGTTGTAATAGTCCTTGTCTCGATCGGTCCGTTCTGGTGACTTTGTGTGCACGGTTTGAAAGGCTTGATGAAATCGCATCTTTTTTTGGAGATGCGGTTAGTCAAGTACGGAAAAACGCGTGTTCAATAGTTGCTAGGCGATTTGGTGCCGTTGAACGGACTGGTTTAATTCCCATTAGTCTCAAGCATTTGTAATGACAAACTGCTAGTTTGCTTGCCAGTGGAATGACGACCAGAGAATTTCCACACATCACAAATGTGACCAATCTACTATAGCAAGATTGCACCAATGAGATCTGTCCACAGGTACGATCGATGACAGCGTCAGATCTGGTCAACCTTGTGTAACATCCCTAGCTCAAGATCGTTACATTGTACTGAAACATCTGCGCATCCGCTTTCAAACAGGAACTCAGCAGCTCATGCACGAAGCATATTATCTCAAACATTGTGCTAATGGGACTTCACTCATATGGCTTGCAAAATAGAAGTCCTAATATTAGTTCTATCCTCACTAGAGGCTACGTAGTCAACAGACAGACTGATTTTGGCGCAACAAAATATTCCGCCACCAAAGTTATATTTTAAACAAAATATTGCAGATTTGATTCCGCAAATAGTCACGTATTCCTGACAGATGCAAGGTTAGTGTTTCAAGTTCTCCAATCTGGAACACTAACAGACTTACAAAAACTATTTAATGAACTGCTTTACCAGTATATGGTAACTGCAGTAAATACCCTCTCACTGTGGAATACCACGAAATGAAAAAGCAGAACAACTAGCTAAGAAAGGTGCTGCCGAAGACGAACCTGGCCTGCCACAGGGATCGCCTCCATCTCCTGTACTTTTCAATTTATACACAGTACATATCGCTGGCAATCAAATCACAGGTGTTGGCAGAACGATGTCATATGCCGATGATATCCTGGTGTATAGACAGGGCAGAAATCGAGAATAGTGCGTCGTGGAACTACAGAAGGAGCTGGACAGACTGACTAATTGGTGTCGAGATACGGGAGCAGTGGTTAATCCGTCTAAGGCATTCGTGACGTGGTTTTCCTTGAACAATCACATGGTAAAGACACCCATGCCACAAGTTTCGTTGTCCGGGAAAAGTTTAGAAAGAACTAGCACAATGAGATATCTGGGTGTGTTTTTTTGACAGAAGCCTGAGTTTCAGGGAACATGTTGACCACATTATCATAAGGGCAGGCAATGGCTTAGCAGCAATGAAGGTTATGGCTGCTGCGCAGTGTGAGCAAAGATTGTTATTTCTTTTGTACCAGGGTTTGGTTGTAGCTGTAGTGGAATATGCACTGGCAATTCTGACTCTTAGCCAAACTCAGATCGAAAGACTGGATAGAGTCCATAATGCAGCAATGCGTATCATTCTGGGATGCACAAGAGACACATCGACAAGAGCTATGTGATACCTACTTGACTGCCCAACAGCTGAGCATAGATTACAGTATTGCCGTGCACGGGCGTACCTTCAAATACATGCAGATAAGGAACACCCGTTGTATTTCGAAATACAGAAAGTTAAAGGCAGCAGACTCAAGAGAGGAAGGTCGTGGATGGGACGTGCTGAGGATGTAATACAAAGCGTGTGCAGATTACAGGATGTGGCAGCAGGTGCGGAATGGATAGGTCTACCCACAGATTTCGAAACGTGTTTGAGAGTAGTAATATCACTTAGCAGGGAATGCAGAGAATGGTGCCCCACAGCTGTGGAGAAAGAAGTGCAGGCTTTAATCAGTGAGAATACCAAAGAGGGGGATGTGATTATATACACTGATGGATCTGTAATTAGGCATATTCGCAGTGCTTGGGCCTTTACAGCTCAGTGCGCAGGTAAAACGATCAAGGAGGAAAGTGGTGCCTTTGCGGTCACTACGAGTAGTATGGCCATGGAGACTATGGCGGTGACCAAGGCATTTGAGTGGCTACGCACACAGAAGGTAACGCAGGTCTGCATCTTGAGTGACTCTATGAGTATGATTAAGAAGGTACAAGTGGGTCTCGTTCGCGAACAGTGGATTGAGGCCTTGAGAAATGCGAGCTTGAAAGCGGTTACATTTATTTTCGTGCCGGGACATGTGGGCGTTCGAGGCAATGAAAGAGCGGATTAACTGGCATCGTGTGCGATTGTGGCACAGGGCGACGGGGCAATGGATCGCGCTGACGTTTTGAACTCCTTAAGAGATATAACACGCGAGAGTGAGACTAATGTGGATGATGATTCCTTTTCAATGGCTAGGATTAAAGATCAGGGATTGAAATGCGGTGTTGCTAGAGGTGAACATTTTGGAGGGCGCAGAAGAATGATGGTCAACCAGCATAGGGCCGGTACTGTCAGCAGAAGTGTGATGGCGGATACACTCAAGGAGAGATCGGAGCAACTATGGATGTGTCCAGTTTGCAGTGATGATGATTCGACGACTAACTAACTAACTAACGAACCAGATGTCCCATCAGAAAAAACAGATGATCAAGTCAATAAGAAAGCCACAAACACCAACACAAGATGACTATCACAATATGAACAGATCAGAACAAGTTATAATTCTACGCATCAGAACGTGACACAACCGACTCCGTAGTCACATGTATACAAAGTTTAAGATTGTAACACGGCCATGTGTACATGTGGACAGGCAGCACAGCGTGCCAAACATATACTTGAAGAGTGTTCAGAGCATGAAACGCTGAGGCAGACATATTGGCCAGAAGACAGTGAGTTTTATTCAGGAGACAGAATTACAGATATAGACATGATTCAAGTGAACGACAGAAGAAGAAGCAAATAGTTTATTTATCATCAGTGGCATATTGTCTCCAGAACGTAGTCATCTTTATAGATTTCCTGAACACTCCGCGATTCTGGCCGAGATTACCTTCCGCAACTAGAAACATGTTTAAACAATCTGATATATCACTTCACCATCATTGTCTTGAGTGCTCTCTTTCCTTGTTGCTATTAACTATGCCTTCATCTATTAATCGTTCCATGCTGTTATGTCTCGTTTTATGGGGGAAAAAAAAGAAAAACAACAACAACAAACAACCAAACAACCAAACAAACCCGCAGCTGTTAAGATGTTAAGGAGCAAGAAGTCTTCGACTTTTATTGACTTTAAAACTTCTTGATTAAGCTGTTCATAAATGTGAAAATAAATAGTTTCAGTTAAGTTGAATTCAACAGGTAAAAAGGTAAAGTTAAACCATAGCCTTTAATAATTATGTAGGGGTGTGAGATATTAGCGACTCATATTTCAGTGGCTCTGGTATATGAGGGCGGTAGCCATATCCTCTCCCTCGTAGTCTTTACTTCCGTGCATTGGCTCATGTAAAGTAAAAACACGCTGATGCGTGTTTAAAGTTTCCTAGTGTGTGTGTGTGTGTGTGTGTACGTGCGTGCGATCGTGCGTGTGTGGGTGTGTGTGTGTGTGTGTGTGTGCGTGCGAGCGTGCGTGCGTGTGTGGGTGTGTGTGTGTGTGTGTGTCCATACATTCCCGGCTGGGATTATGCGTATTCTAAGTTGAGTTAACCTTGTTAATTTGATGCAGCCTGGTCATGTGTTTTTCATTTGTGTCAGTTAATGCGATGATCAAACCTCCTTTCAGCTTCTTCACAACAATCACTATTGTTGCTGATAAGAGAGAGAAAGAGAGAGGGAGAGAACGAGAGCCAGAGCCAAGAAACTCAAATATATTAAATCGTTCCAGTTCTATGTTATTGATAAATGCTGTGAACTGGTTAATAGTTTTGTTATTATCTTAACTTTGGCATTGTTTTCATTCAGACATTCATGTTTTCCCATTTTCTTTGATGGAAACCACATGTTATGGTATTGTCTTTCTAGCGTAGTGGTTAAGCTAGTCGCATTGTACTCAAGAGGTCACGAATTCGAATCAAAATTTCTCGTTTCATTATCTATGTGGTGTGTCATTTACAAAATGTTGTCCTCACTGTCACTCTGTAAGTCTCTCGGTTCTGTGAAGCTGCCCAGCTTCTTCTAGTGTCATTTGCAGAAGGTTTTCGATATCATGCGTCCATTGCCTTTTATACTCTTTTCTTGAACTTTTCTCTCCATGATTAATCTTTCTAAACCATTGTGTCTGTTGTCTGTTTATATATCCGAAATATGTTAGCTTGTCTTTTTGAAAATAGTTTTGAGTAGCCAGTTTTCTTCTATATTCTGGTCTTTGCTGACATCTGCGTTAGTTCATCTTTCTGTCCATGATATTCTTAGGACATTTCTATAACAGTTCATTTCAAATGCCTATATTTTTGTTTCCACTGCACATGCCGTTGCCCACGTCCGACAACCGTATGTTGCCAATGGAACGATATAACATCTTAATAGTTATAACTTTGTTTTTATGTTTGCCGCTTGTCAAAGATTTTTCCTCTGTGATGATTTTGTAGTGCCATTGCTAATCTCTTTCTGATCTCTGCAGAGCAATATCCATTGGTGTTGATGGTTGACCCGAAATATTCAAAGTTGCGGACATTTTCTAGTTGTTCTTTGTCAGTTAGTAGTGTAGGTGTGAGTTCATCCCCGCTGGTATGTATTATTTTTAAATGTTTTATTGCGCTGTAATAATGTATGAGAATTCGAGTGCTAGAATGTTATATCCAATTACTTCTTTATGGATGTGAAGCATGGACAGTAAACAAAAAGAGCTCAAAGTGAGCTGGCTGCTACTGAGATGCCATTTTTGAGAAGAATGTTAAAAATTTCATAGACAACAAAGAAAATTTATCTAGAAGTCTTCAGATCAATCAATATAAATAAAACCCATAGCCCTTCAGGGTCGTAGGGGTACCACATTGGAAGCTTCAGCACACAGAGTCCTCCAGCGATTTCTATCCTCAGCGATGCGGATGAGTGTGGAAATATCTAGCCATGTCCATTCCTTGATGTTGTCTGTCCATGTCTTTATTTGTCCTCCTCTGCTTCTTCTACTCTCGACAGTTCCCTGCAGTATTGTTTTTGACAAGGAATCGTGCCTGCATACATGTCCGAACCATGCTAGTTTTCGTCTTTTCACTATTGAAAGCAATGGCTCCTGGACACCTGCACACATCTCTACTTTATTTCTTACGTACACATTGGTCTTATGTTCCCTATAGGAAATTCGTAGAATTCTTCTGTAGCATTTATACTCGAAAGCCTGTAATCTTCTCTCCATGTCCGCAGTGAGTGTCCAACTCTCACAACCATGCAACACAACGGAAAGCACCAGCGACCTATACAGTTTGATTTTCACTCCAACACTGATGTTGCTTTTCCAAATCACAGTTAGCCTTGACAAGGACGCTAAAGCCATCTCCAGCCTTATTTTTAGTTCTGCTTTGCATTTACCATCGCCGCATATACTGGATCCGAGGTATTTGAAGGTATTCACCTCTTGAAGCTTATGTCCATTCATCATGATATTAGTCTGGTTTTCTGTGTCTCTGCGGTTTACCAAGATATACCAAGTCTTCAGATATATTGAAGTGAAAAGACAAATTATATCAGAAATTATATGTAGACAGTTAAAGTTTTAGGACACGTGATGAGATAAGCAAAACGTGAACATTTAGTAGCCGCCAGAAAAATCAAGGAGAGAAGAGACAGAGGAAAACAAAGAGAGAAGTTGCTATAGATGGGTTGTCACCGTGGCACGAGAGAATGTCAGCAGCCGAACTTATCAACAACACAAGAGACAGATGTGTCGAGAAACAAGGTCGCCTTCTCCACTCGGCATGACACGGTTGTCTATTGTCTGTTCCTAGGTGAATAATGGTTAATATTATCTACACTTGCCGTTAAGAGTAGGGGTGGGGGGCCTCATATGTCGTTCCAAAGCATGCCAGATGTGTTGTCTTGGTTACGTTGAGTCTATTTTTGTTAAAAGTTATCTTCATGTCTTCTATCCATCGTTTTACAGGTCTACCTTTGACTTTATACACGTATATTCTTGACAATTGTTTGATAGTATATTCTTGACAATTGTTTGATAGTATGTTCTTGACAATTTATTGATAGTATATTCTTGACAATTTATTGATAGTATATTCTTGACAATTGATTGATAGTATATTATTGACAATTGATTGATTGAATATTCTTGACAATTGATTGATAATATATTATTGACAATTGATTGATATTATATACTCACCAAAAAAGCCGAAGAAGAACCAAAAACACGTGATTTACATATGCCGCAACAAGAACATCTCATGGCAGTGGTGAAGCGTCACAAACTTGTGTAGTTTGGCATCATGATGAGCCGCGTGATTATCTTTCCAAAATATCTTGCGGAAACAGTTGAGGGTAGAAGAAGAAGAGGGGGTTAGAGAAAGTCTGGATTGATAATATTAAAAAATAGACAGGTCTAAGATTCTCCACACTCAAACAAATAACTGATAAGAGAGAGGCATGGCGAGATTTGTATTTTGATGGTTCCAGAGTGATACCCCTACGGCCCTACGGCCCTGAAGGTTTGAGGTTTGCTGTTGCTGATTTACATATTGATCTATTTATCTATACGATGTGGCCCTTGTTTGCCTTGCGGGGTCAGAGGTTGAAGAGTTCTTGGAGATGGCCTTCTTGTGTGCTATTTGTAAGCTTGTTCCTGTGGCTTCTTGATTTCTGTGATCTATCTTTTACATGGTCTGCCTCTGGTTTTATAGCCGTTATGTCTATGTGTCATGACCATCTGTGGCAGGCTGTCTGTTGGTAGTCTGGAAGCGTGTGAAAACCACTTGATCTGTTGTCTTTTGATGTTTTCATATACTGATATTGTTTTGTTATCTGTCTGATATTATCATTACTAAGTCTATCTCTTAATGACATTCCGAGTATTCTTCGTAGTCATGTAATATCTGCTGTCACTATTTTTCTTTTGTCTTGTGCTGTTATTGTCCAGGTTTGGCACTGGTAACACAGTGATGGGATAATAATAGTCTTGTATAATGCAACTTTAGTGTCTATTTTTATATTTTTGTTCATGCAAATACCTGTTATCTGTCTTCATCATCATCATCAGGTGCCATGCCGCCTGGCGTAGGTGGTCATGGCTCTGATGGTGTTCCTCCCTCGCAAGCGAAGATGAGCATGGCATGAAAAAACATTAAATGCGATGAAAGAAAAAAATATATATATAATAATTAAAAATTGGTAATTAACTAACTTTGTTTGTGAGTTCGTAGATGCCCAATGAGTCCGATTCGTGCACGGAAAGTTCTATTGCAGTGCATGCAGGAGTGCTGAAGGTTCGGGGTAGGAGAATTTTAAATGGCTCTACACAGCTCTCTGTCTACAGTATTATGTATCAAGACCGTTCCATCTGTCATATGATCTATAAATGCGCGTCGAAATAATTAAATATTTGCGCCAAGGCACCGATCCGCACAGTAAATAGATGCGTCATCTACTCTGTGACGCCATCTTCATCTGACTTCTGCCTTCAATATAAAGGCAGGTCAGACAATATAAAGGAACATCTAATGCCGCTACTACAGTTGGTGTAAATACATTATTTGGTTACGTAAATCATCTAGAGATTACATCAATCTGTAGCGCGGTTGTTAAAGTAAGTCATTTACATTGTTTCCATGAGGTTACGTGTTTGTTACAGTCTTAATTAGAAGTGAATGTTGTGGACAGTCCATGAGGATCATTGCTTGAAGGTGTGGGGTTACTACCTTGAGTACTTCTCCTATCAATATGCGTGCTGCTATGTCTAAAGGAGCGGAATACATATGGGGGACCCACGTACACAAAATGAATCATCCACGTAGCTTGGGTATTTTAAAGTAAATGTCAGTACGTGCTCTATCTATCTATCTATCTATCTATCTATCTATCTATCTATCTATCTATCTATCTATCTATCTATCTATCTATCTATCTATCTATCTATCTATCTATCTATCTATCTATCTATCTATCTATCTATCTATCTAACTATCTCTGTCAGCCCCTCTCTCTCTGCATGCCTGCCTGCCTATCTGTCTATCTATTCTCTAAATCTTTTGTTGCCTTTCAGCGTCAGGGGTAGAAGAGTTTTCTCGAGATGGCTCTCGTGTGTGCTGAGTATATTGTGGAGTTTATCGCCTATTTTATTTCGGTGGTCCAGCATTTTCGTGGTCGGCCTCTATGTCTGCCTTCACTATATCTGTGTAACATAGCTTGCTGTGGTATGCTGTCTAATGGTAGTCTGCTGATGTGTGCACACCATTTGATCTTTTGTCTCTTAATACATTTGAACATTTAGTTAGTGCCCGTTCTTTGTCTAATGTCCTCATTACCCACTCTGTCATTTAGCGATATTCCCAGGATTCTGCGTAAGCATGCCATTTCAGCTGTCACAAGTTTATGTATGTCTTGTGCTGTCGTTGTCCGTGTGTGGCATTGGTAGCACAGCTTTGGCAATAATAATCGTTTTGAATAGTTTTATTTTTGGTGTTTAAATCTACATTTGTGTTTCTGAAGATTGGTGTAATTTGCCCTAGAGCTTGGTATGTTTTACTACATCAACTTGCCTATGTAGCACTGAAATAACTATGGTTCTCATTCACTAACTCTTTAATCCTGGTCATTGAAAAAGAATCATCAGCCACACTAGTCTCACTCTCGCGTGCTATATCTCTTCAGGAATTCAAAACGTCAGCTCCATCCATTGCCACATCGCCCTGTGCCACAATAACACATGACGCCAGTTTATCTGCTCTTTCATTGCTTCGAACACCCACACGTTCCGGCACGAAAATAAATGTAACAACTTTCAGCATCGCCTTTCTCAAGACATCCATCCACTGTTCGCGAACGAGACTCACTTGTACCTTCCTAATCATACTCGTAGAGTCACTCAAGATGCAGACCTGCGTTACCCTCTGTGTGCATACCCACTCAAGATGCAGACCTGCGTTACCCTCTGTGTGCATACCCACTCAAATGCATTAACTCTATGTAGAACAAATAGCTATAACATTGCATTTCTAATTATATGAGTCTGGGTGTCCAGAGCTATCTGCTCACAGCTAAATGAATTATTTCATCATCATCATTATCGCATCATCATCATACTTCCGAAACATATTTAAATGCGGAAATTTCATTATTATATAATTGCATAATAGAGCAAAGAAACCTGTCGCAAGGGCCAGAGTTGTGCCCTGATGTCGGCGTTGGACTCGAAACATCATCGTGTCGAATGGCTGCTGGAACGACGACCGGAGCACTTATGGGAATGCCCCACGTAGCTGTGAGGCCAGTTTTCTAATCAAGAGTCAAAATTTGCATTATGATTTCACAAGCCAATTTTTTATATTTCAAGTTTTCCTGTACATTTCAATTGAACTCTGACCCATATTGTTTGTTTATTTTTCTGTCCAGGAAGTTTTCCGTATTGTCCCATATGCCCAATTGTGAATTCTAGATCTACTTGTTATCCACTTTTCTTTATTATAGATCAGTGATTTTAAATCATATTTTCGTATGTGGCCCCCTTTAAGGCACGTTCTCCATCCCGCAACTCCTCCCTGGAGTCTTATCATTACTTGTTGCTATCTATACTTTATTAAGTATCGTTCAAATATCAACCTTTATATGGCCTCCCTGGATGGGTCCCTGTAATTTCAATTTTCCTTACGTGCGCCCCCTGGAAATCGATATGGCCAACACTGAGAACAAACTGCTACACATTAACCCATTCACTACCTTTAGCATAACACTGAGACATATCTTTTTCTTCAAAGTACCATAAACCTCATGAGAATCCACGATTTCCTTTGTAGTAAAGCTAGTACTACTCATACATGTGCACAACCCTATTTCATTTCATTTCAATTTTGGTTATGAATGTCTTCCTTCTAATGATGTAACTGAATGTTACGTCTGCAATGATGTATATATATATATATGATATCAGCACTGCAGCATCGATCCTAGATCCTGGAAGACTACAGCATTTGATCGCTCAGCCTGGCACACCCAGATCACTGCTGGCATCACGAAATTTGATTAAGAAAGAACACTGCGGGCATTCCACCAAGCGCAAGAAGCGGAAGGACTAATCCGAAAATTCTCCTACCCCGAACCTTCAGCACTCCTGCATGCACTGCAATAGAACTTTCCGTGCACGAATCGGACTCATCGGGCATCTACGAACTCACAAACCAAATTAGATAATTATCAATTTTAATTATTATTATTATTTTTTTTTCCATCGCATTTATTGTTTTTCATGTCATGCTCATCTTCGCTTGCGAAGGAGGAACACCATCATCATAGTTGAATATTACACCAGCAATGATGTATCATCAAGTTATGCCAATAAATAAGAACAGTACAGATGAACATGAGATACAACAACTAATAGAGCAAGTAGAACATGAGATACAACAACTAATAGAGCAAGTAGAACATGAGATACAACAACTAATAGAGCAAGTAGAACATGAGATACAACAACTAATAGAGCAAGTAGACAAATCAATCATGCAGAGATAATGGACTCGATATTAAAACAGGTCCACCAAATCAAATATTTAGGTACAATGATTACAGCAGATGGAAGAAGTTCAACAGAAATAAGATGCAGAATAGGACAGGCAAAAACAACATTCAGAAAAATGAAAAATATATTGTGTAATATGACCTTGTCGATAGAGGTGAGAGAGTTTTGCAGTGTTATATAACCCTCTAACATGGGTGCGAGTTTTGGACAATAAACAAACTAGAAAGTGGGAAATTAGAGGCAACAGAGATGTGGTTCTACAGAAGAATTCTGAGAATACCATGGACTACCAGAAAAACTAATGTAGAGGTGTTGAAAGAGACAAATGCGAAACGGACCTTAACCAACAATATAAGAAAAAGGCAATCTTGTTTATTTCGGCCACTTCATGAGACAGGCAGGTTTAGAGAATATAGTCACAACAGGCAAAATTGAAGGCAAAAGACACAGAGGGCGACAATGTGTGAAAATATTAGACAGTTTGACAACCTGGCACGGCAAGGAAACAGCAACGACTTTGATACATAATACTGAGGACAGAGAGCTGTGGAGAGCTATGACCGCCTACGCCAGCCGGCATGGCACCTGATGATGATGATTAATATTCAGAAAAACAAAAACCACGAGCATCAGCAAGACCAATTAGGAATGCAGGATAAACAAAGAAATACATGGAGAGAAATTTAAACAAGTAGATCGTTACATTATGATTCTATATTTGTAATATTCATTTATTTGTGTTTGTTTTTGGCTCTATGAACACATTTCGGTCGAAACCGTCGTTTCATTTATATTGATGTCGTTAGTGTGTTTTGTTTCTTTACTACAACAGACCCTACCCATCTCAGTTTTCTGATGCGGGTAGTTTTCTTATGTTGATGGAAATAATTGTTTGATGCAGACAGTTTTCTTATGTCATTTGTTGAAATTAATTGTTTTCGTATGTCGTTTGTTGAAATTAATTGTTTTCGTTTGTCATTTTTATGGAAATAATTGTTTGATGCAGGCAGTTTTCTGGTGCAGGTAGTTTTCTTATGTTTTTGACAACGATTGTTTGATGCAGGCAGTTTTCTGGTGCAGGTAGTTTTCTTATGTTTTTGACAACGATTGTTTGATGCAGGCAGTTTTCTGGTGCAGGTAGTTTTCTTATGTTTTTGACAACGATTGTTTGATGCAGGCAGTTTTCTCATGTTTTTGTAAGAACTTTTTACATGTATGTAGTTCATTATATAATTGAAATACTTGTTTGATACAGGTAGGTTTCTTGTGTTATTTCTGGAAAATAATTGTTTGATGAAGGCAGTTTTTTTATGCAGGTAGTTTTTTAAATTTTTTTTTACAACAATTGTTTGATGTAGGCAGTTTTTTCATGTTTTTGAAAGAAACTTGTACATGTATGTTGTTCATCATATAATTGAAATTATATAATTTTGAGACGTAGACATTTTTTCACACTTTTAAATGTAATCACTGGTCACGTGTTTAATTCCCCAGAACTTGCAGACAAATGTCATCAGTGATTACATCACTTCAGCACATCTGAGAGTCAAGCTCAAGTCACTAATGGATCTCAATGTCAAACAAAATAGTCACCACCTTGAGCTGAAATTCTGTCAATTTAACAAGACATTACTCTGCCTAATGCCAATTAAGATCACTGGTACATAAAGAGCTATCTTTATTTCGAAATGAGACTATCGTGTGCTGTAATTTTGAATCTGTAGTTCATGGATTATAAACCAATCAAGAAGGCAAATAAATATGCTATTGTGATAGTGTTTAATTTTTAACTTCTACAGAACGCTGATACTTTTTGATTGGAAGTAATAATTTTTGATGAAATCATTGGGAAATTTCATATTTATAAAGAACGCTATTTAAAAGATACGTTTTATAAATCTCAAGTTAACTTCATAATAAAAATCACATGTCTAATATTTATAAAACATTTCTTCTTATTATTCTGCGATCAGCATAATACATTTATATTTTCGCTGTTGCTTGGTTTGGTCAGACTACTGCCTCTGGCTTAGATCATGTGACGTAACCAGCCAACAGAAAAAGGGAAAACATCGCTAGATTTAAAGATATTAACGAACAAAATAAACACTTTTATTTGAGTGAAATTTCGAATTTTCGAAAACAATTACAGGAAACCATATTTTAGACGATTTGTAAATTTCAGTGAAACAGTTTAACAAACTTTTCACGAAGTTATTCAACATTAAATGAAAGGTATTTTCCCCACACCATTCAAACTGGTATCTGTCGCAAACCGTTATTCAATTAAGTAGCCAGGTCAAATTACGAGTGATATGTCTAATGTAAAATCAAATGATAAACTGAGTATAAAACAACAGTGATGTTAACAAAATGCATTCTGGCTGCTTGGTTGCTTGTAGAGCTCTGGTGCCTTATCTGTTCTAGTTAGACATAGAATAACATCGACAAATTTGTCTTTCTAGATAACATCGATAGATTTCTATTTTTAGATAACATTGACAGAATATTTCTCACATACATTTTGTGGGACAGATAATTCGGGACATGCAGAGAAAACTTTTAGAATTGAAACACGTTTTTACACCAGCAAGACTCTCGTTACCAAAACGGTACATTGTGGACAGTTTGGCATTCGAGAACCATATTCTCATAATCAGTTCGCATTTCCTGGATTCGCCTTAAAGAAAACAATATGTATGTAGATAAAAATCAATGTTAGATTAAAAGTTGTAAGATAGTTTGTTTATACACGATTATAAACATATTTTTCTTGTCAAAATTTTTAGTAATAATCCATGTGTTCAGTTTGGGATATATATATAATTATTTTGATTTGGCTGATTGTATATATATCTGGCGTGCTGTACCTACACGGGACTAGTAGTTCAGTAGGGTCTAGAAGAAGTAGAGGTAAGAAAAAATCAACTTCTCCAAAACTTCGTAGATAAAATAAAATGAGGCTCAATTATTGAAGAGATAGTTTTAAGACATGGAATAAAAAGAGATATTTGTAGGAATTATAAAATTCAATCGTTTAAAGAAAAATATTGAGGAATAAAACTGCGTCTGGTCAAGTATACAATTAAGATCACACAACAAAGTGTTTTGTTTGAGTTGAAAAAATTAAGAAAGAATTACATACTATTAAGCAATATACATTAAAAAACAAAATTATGGGATGATAGTTTATAAACTCTTGACATAAAATATTCATAAAATAGATTTTTGGAAATTTAGAATCCCAATTTGAAAACGCGGACCCGAGTTCTAAATTACTTGTCTGTCGCAAGAATTCAGTCTGTAGGCATAACTTCTACTAAAAAAAGAAACTATACATTGAAATGTAACGCTTTCTAAATTAAGGTTGTCTGCATTGGGCATATTTAAAAAAATAAAAATAAGGAAGTATAATTTTGTTGTTGGTAGTTATTACAAATGTAGTAAAGGCATAAATAACACAAAACATAATTTTATTATGTTTCTTACAGCTAAATACAATACATTTATACATATAGATTTGTCAATACTAGACAATAAATAATATAAATTAATACATTCAAATCGTGACTTAGTTATACAGCTACACGTGAGTCCAGAATTATTTCCAGTGTGATTTGTGTATATAAATTTAAGAACGGATGTATAGGTATTATTTTTTTTCAAGTGGAGTGACAATCTGTAATGTGAAGTAATGTTGGAAAATTACGACGTTTGCGAGTTGACAGCGGCGGCGGTAGCTTTTCTAGTCATGGTGTATATCCTATACTTAATTTTCGGCAGGTTGTTTCCAAAACAATCTAATGTACAATGTTGTCAGCAGTCACGGAAGAGGCCAAAGACAACCGGAAAGGGAAGATGTTGTTCATGAACTTTCTAAACGTTATATGCGACGAGTAACATTAAAAAGTGGAATGGTTTATTTTCGATAAGCTACGGAATAATTAAATTACAGTAAAAAATATATATAATAATTACTGACGAATTTATATATTTTGTGTTTTCCTTAGTGGCAGCATCGCTAACCATAGACAGCTAGCAACTTTAAATCGTTTATAACCAGTCATAATTATCAGCGTAGATTCACATGGAAACGATTAAATATAACTTTAGATAAAGTATTAACTACATCAACTATTGAATGTACATAGTGATTATAAGTTATAGGTACAAATAATAAAATATTTATCAATCCGCCATTGTGTCCCCTAGGGTGTTTACTTCCGCCCCGTCGTATAAGCCACAGACAAGAGTTTTCCATCTATGTTGAAAATATATCAATATCAAATAAAGAAATCAATTATTAGCTGCAGCTAGAAACTATAAAGTATAGATAGTAACAATAAGCAATATGTAGTCAATGTTAACAACAGGTAATAACAATATGTATATATTTAAACATAGTTAGCGATTGTTAATTACATTTATAAACTATTAACTATAGGCACGAATTACTAGCGGTATTTATTAGCGAAGGTAGCCATAGATACTGTACTTTTACTACAGCTAGCAACATTTAGCTAAATATTTGAAAATATGGTTGACAAAACAAGAAACATTGAAAATATATAGGAGACTATTTTCTATCGCAGTAATATTTAGCCTTCAAGAGAATATTAACATTGCTCATCAACAAGTCACTAGGTTTAAGAACTATTAACACAAGCTAGAAGCGTGTGAACAACACTAATAACTATTAACACAAGCTAGAAACGTGTAAATAGCACTAATACTAGGTAACTAATAATCCAAAAGATACTTTTATAAATTCCTAATAACTATTCGCCAAAGGTATAAACGTTTAAATATCAATAACGACTATTCGCCAAAGCTATAAACGTTTAAATATCAATAACAAATAATCACCAAAGCCATACACTTTTAATTGCCAATCATAACTACTCACCAAAGATGTAAACTTTTAAATATCACAACTTTTAACCAAAGCTATAAACGTTTAAATGTCCCTAGTAACCATTCACCAAAGCTATAGACTTGAAAATCACCAATAACTATTAATAAAAGATAGAAACATCATATGCTAACTATATTACACTCATACTAATTATTAGTAGAAACAAATAGCTGCTAATAATCCCAAGAGACTATTGATTGTTGCTAGGATAATATTGCTTATCTGAAGAGACTATTCATTGTTGCTAGGATAATATTGCTTATCTGAAGAGACTATTGATTGTTGCTAGGATAATCTTGCTTATCTGAAGAGACTAGTGATTGTTGCTAGGATAATATTGCTTATCTGAAGAGACTATTGATTGTTGCTAGGATAATATTGCTTATCTGAAGAGACTAGTGATTGTTGCTAGGATAATATTGCTTATCTGAAGAGACTAGTGATTGTTGCTAGGATAATATTGCTTATCTGAAGAGACTATTGATTGTTGCTAGGATAATATTGCTTATCTGAAGAGACTATTGATTGTTGCTAGGATAATATTGCTTATCTGAAGAGACTATAGATTGTTGCTAGGATAATATTGCTTATCTGAAGAGACTATTGATTGTTGCTAGGATAATATTGCTTATCTGAAGAGACTATTGATTGTTGCTAGGATAATATTGCTTATCTGAAGAGACTATTGATTGTTGCTAGGATAATATTGCTTATCTGAAGAGACTATTGATTGTTGCTAGGATAATATTGCTTATCTGAAGAGACTATTGATTGTTGCTAGGATAATATTGCTTATCTGAAGAGACTATTGATTGTTGCTAGGATAATATTGCTTATCTGAAGAGACTATTGATTGTTGCTAGGATAATATTGCTTATCTGAAGAGACTATTGATTGTTGCTAGGATAATATTGCTTATCTGAAGAGACTATTGATTGTTGCTAGGATAATATTGCTTATCTGAAGAGACTATTGATTGTTGCTAGGATAATATTGCTTATCTGAAGAGACTATTGATTGTTGCTAGGATAATATTGCTTATCTGAAGAGACTATTGATTGTTGCTAGGATAATATTGCTTATCTGAAGAGACTATTGATTGTTGCTAGGATAATATTGCTTATCTGAAGAGACTATTGATTGTTGCTAGGATAATATTGCTTATCTGAAGAGACTATTGATTGTTGCTAGGATAATATTGCTTATCTGAAGAGACTATTGATTGTTGCTAGGATAATATTGCTTATCTGAAGAGACTATTGATTGTTGCTAGGATAATATTGCTTATCTGAAGAGACTATTGATTGTTGCTAGGATAATATTGCTTATCTGAAGAGACTATTGATTGTTGCTAGGATAATATTGCTTATCTGAAGAGACTATTGATTGTTGCTAGGATAATATTGCTTATCTGAAGAGACTATTGATTGTTGCTAGGATAATATTGCTTATCTGAAGAGACTATTGATTGTTGCTAGGATAATATTGCTTATCTGAAGAGACTATTGATTGTTGCTAGGATAATATTGCTTATCTGAAGAGACTATTGATTGTTGCTAGGATAATATTGCTTATCTGAAGAGACTATTGATTGTTGCTAGGATAATATTGCTTATCTGAAGAGACTATTGATTGTTGCTAGGATAATATTGCTTATCTGAAGAGACTATTGATTGTTGCTAGGATAATATTGCTTATCTGAAGAGACTATTGATTGTTGCTAGGATAATATTGCTTATCTGAAGAGACTATTGATTGTTGCTAGGATAATATTGCTTATCTGAAGAGACTATTGATTGTTGCTAGGATAATATTGCTTATCTGAAGAGACTATTGATTGTTGCTAGGATAATATTGCTTATCTGAAGAGACTATTGATTGTTGCTAGGATAATATTGCTTATCTGAAGAGACTATTGATTGTTGCTAGGATAATATTGCTTATCTGAAGAGACTATTGATTGTTGCTAGGATAATATTGCTTATCTGAAGAGACTATTGATTGTTGCTAGGATAATATTGCTTATCTGAAGAGACTATTGATTGTTGCTAGGATAATATTGCTTATCTGAAGAGACTATTGATTGTTGCTAGGATAATATTGCTTATCTGAAGAGACTATTGATTGTTGCTAGGATAATATTGCTTATCTGAAGAGACTATTGATTGTTGCTAGGATAATCATGCTAATCTGAAAAACAGCTAACTACACCTAGAAACTTGTAGCAGGCAAAATCTGTTAAATACAAATTAATTATCAAACATTGGTACATCTCATTAACTGTTCATATTAATAATTACATAATTAATAAAATATATATTTAGAAATGCTAGGATATTCGCTAGTACTGCTAGAAAATTATTTCCCATTGTAAGAAATTATGAACTTAATAACTTTTGGTATTATTTAGCAAAAGTTTACTGGCAACCTTGGTCCAGATTAAGATTTTTGAGACAGCTAAATATAACAATTATAAGCACAACAACAACCCCCCCCCCCTTCAACGGCGCAAGTGAGGATATAAATTCATATTTCTCTCTTGTGATAAACATACATAATTATTTGTAATTAATATTGTATTGCAGGGTCTATGGTATATACAGCGACTAGTACATGGTTTCTTGAAGATTACAATATATTGAAATGTAATATTTGATATGAATTCTGGGGAATACAATTTATGGGAACGTGAAGTTCTCAGTTTTTGTGTGTCAAATATGTACGTTATTAAAAATGCAATGTTGTACTATTTTTAGTTCGATTTGGAGCTGACGATACACATAGTCGATTACTTATAATTTAAGATTAAATTTGTTTTATTACTTTTAATTCTAGCTTGAGAATAGCAAGAAAACACGACATGAATAGTTGAAATAATATAGAAAATGTAAAACTGCGGTATTTTTCAATTTTGTTCCTCGTATAAAGTGAATGCATAAAGATTATTTTTTTTTAAACTCAATAAATGAGATAAAATTAGTTGTATTATGAGACTTGACGGCAATGTTTCTGACGTGTAGCGTCTGAAATAAGACTTGGTGTACTGAATCAGTTCAGCAGTCAGAAATGAGGATACGAAATGAGAAATGAGCAAATGGATAGAGGTGATGGTATAAGTCAACGCGGAACTCCATTGTTGAATTATGATGACGGCCAATCATATGATGAAATCGACACCCAATCACATGATAACACGTATCGAATACTATATGTTTTATACTCGATTCTAGCATTGTATTTGGTTTTCATAGGATATCTTACGGTGGGAATCGTGCAGTGTACAATAAGGCAATGTGCTGAAATTCAATAACGTGAAAGCCATTCAGTATCGTCTCCTGAAATTATATTTCGATTACAAAATTTGATAACAGTTATGCTCTAGTCAAACAAGATAGGCGATATAGCGTCTTATAATATATTGCTGCAAAGTATATATGTGAATAAATAGTCGTAAATTAATTTATACGATTGTTATTATAATTTAGACCCTTGAGTAGTTTCGGTAAATTCAGAAATATCTCTCCAAACGAAATGCATACTTGTTCAATGATTATTCACATGTATCTATCAAAGTTCAACCAGAATTGTAGCTTTATTTTAAGCATAAACTGAAGACAGTTTTGGAAACCGTGTCAGTATTTATAGTTTAAAGCGACAATTGTAGAAACTGATTACTGTTTTGGTCTAAATTTGCAGGAAAAGCAGACAAACTTATTTCGTTATAACCCTAGAGACTTGGGTATAAATAAATCGTATATAGATCTATGCCAGATACATGCTATAAAAATCTATTCCTGGATAGATAAATATTTGTTGGCAATGGCCAAAGTGGTACAGATTAATTTTGATAAAACATTTGCTTGTATACAGTCGACCATGTGTTTTTAAAAGCTGGTAGCCAAAATCAAGATATTTGAGAGAAATCCATTCGAGTTGTTTTGGCAATGATTATAATTTATCGCTGAAATCGGAAAAAGGAGATCTATTTTTTTCCCCTTGTAAAGTAGATTTTGTATTCAGACATGCTTCCTGTTTTCCATGAGCAAAGGGTGTATTCTTGTAATATTAAATGTGTTTTATCCTATGGTTTATAACCAGCCTTATCATAACTCATGAGCATTAACACATTTGTGATTAGTATTTATCCATTGTCACACGAGTGGTACTAATATATTGTATATACAAATATATATGATCCCTACTACGTCATTCTGAGTACGCACGTTAATCTAGTAAAGGTAACTAACTTAACTGATAAAAAGGTAACTGATAGCGATAAAACAGAAGATTCTCAAAAGTATAAATATGATTTGCTTCGGCGCATACATGCAAATCATTTTAGATCTGAAAATAGATTACTAAAATTATAACAAATTAAAGCGTTTTTACATTAACATCGCTGTATTTGGCTGTGATAATAATTTTCACGTAACTAAAACTCGCAAAAATCTGGCAACATTTATGTATTAATTTTTTAGTGGCGGATACAATATAGCTTCGTTTGACTTGTACAAAAATATGGTGTGGATGGTACACGTATTCTTTGTATCTGTTTATTTCATTTTTTGCTCGATTTTCGTATTGTTGATCTTAAGTAGATTTGCCACTTTAGCCATATCAAATGACGTTTTAGAGGAAACGACACCCAGTGATGATATATACTTCCGTACATCCTCTCGCCTGAGACCACGAATAGCATAGTAACTTATTCATAGTATTAAATATGGTCTTTTTCCAGTTTATTTCTAAAATCATTTAGATATATATGACAATAATCTCTTTTAGTTTAGGCGCACCAACCAACACAAACTAGTCTAATTTAGATATATATGACAATAATCTCTTTTAGTTTAGGCGCACCAACACAAACTATTCTAATTTAGATACATATTAGTGCAACATATCCTATTAGTATAGTTTCGATACATATTTCACATACGTTGTTGTAAAAATAGTTGTATTGCGATACTTCACGACAATGCGTCTGACGTGCAGTCTGAAATAAGACTTGAGTACGAAATCAGTTAAGCAGTCAGAAATGAGGATACATAAACAATAGATTTCTGTCCAACATATCATAGTCCATTTTATATGTGTTATAATACTTCATATTTCTTGGTATAAGTTAGACTTGAAGTAATCGTCTGTGGTAGCGAAGGAAAGTCTGGTATATAGTAGACAAAGTATCTGATATTAACTAGCACCGTCTTTTGTAACGTCTATTGTCCGCTGCAGTCTTGTTCAACTTCTGATAACTATGTGTGACACAGCAAAGAAGAGTTCGATGCAAAAGAAGAAAGTGCTATAGCCTAGAAATGTTACGCTGTAGTGTACGAAGTTCTGCTGTAATATAAGAAAGTCTGCTGAACTATAGAACAATCTATTACAACATAGGGAAATTTGCGGAACTATAGAACAATCTATTACAACATAGGAAAATCTGCTGAACTTATAGAACAATCTATTACAACATAGAAAAGGCTGCTGAAATATAAGAAAGTCTGATGACATCTGGAACAGTCTATTGCGACCCAGGAAATGTCTCCTGATATCGGGAAGTCTATTACAACCTAGTCAAGTCTAATATCGGGAACAGTCTATTGCAACCTAGGAAAGTCTGCTTCAATATAGAACTGTCTGCTGCGATATAGGTTAATCTGCTGGAATATATCAACGTTGCTGCAATATAAGAAAGTCTCATGAAGCCTGGAAGAGTTAGCTGCAACCTAACGAAGTCTACTGCGGTATAGAAAAATCTGCTGGGCTGACGTAACTCTTAGGAAAGAGATTACGGAGTAAACATATATTTATATGAAGAACATACATAGCTACAGGAAGTTAACATTTTAGCGATATGCAGAGATTAATTATAAGTGTATTATGATTAAGAATATACATACGGTTTTAAATCATTAATTGAGAAAATTACAAGACAAAATGCCTGTAAACGAAGCATTTATTGCAGACCTGGTTTTTAAATACTATTACGCTTTCTTGTGCCTGGTTCTAAACTTTATTACGCTCTGTCATTTGATATTGTGGATTATCAATAATGAACCAGCGTGGGGCAATGATGTGGTTGATGTGGCTGTGGTATAAGGGTGAAACTGTATCAGGTGTGAGTTGCCAGGAAGGCATATTAAAAAAACCCATTTAAATTATTATCAAGTACAGGTGTCTGTTCTAATTAAACTTAATCTCGTTATTTATTTATTCGTCTGTGAAAAAAATTCATGTAAAATATTTAATGAAAGTGTTCTGTTGAGTTCGATTTGTTTCATAAAAGATTTTCGGTGTTTTGTTTCGTGAAAGTTAGTACGTTGTCTCTCTTTATTTTGAGTACGTCGTATATTTTGTTCTTCCCTGCGTATACATGAATAATAACGTTTTTTTGTTTGAGAGCCCCCAGGAATTGCGAACATTTAGTTCTTACTTCATATGGGCAGTGGGGTGGTTTTTCAGAACTTTCTTTTATACTCAGCAGACTCCAACTTTAGGCTTAGTGCAGTGCCTATTGAAGGAGCCTTTTACTCAAAAAGGTCTATAATTGTATAAATGACATGCTACAAAGTTTCCACAAGAAAGCCTCAACACAATTGGTCTGAGAGGCGAATTGTGAGACATACAGACATACTGAGAGTTTACTGTTGTATAATAATTGGTCTGAGAGGCGAATTGTGAGACATACAGACATACTGAGACTTTACTGTTGTATAATAATTGGTCTGAGAGGCGAATTGTGAGACGTTCAGTGTGTCATCTACTGAAAGTTGTCTGTTGTATAATAATTTGTCTGAGAGGTGAATTGTGAGACGTTCAGCATGAGGACGATCATGTTCTTTCCTGCAACATCCATTTATGACATTTATTTGTAAAACCCAACAGCATTGAAATGTTAGAGCACAGTTCCATGAATATACGATACTACATTCTTGATGGAATCTTGGGCAAGTGTTCTTGGTTTGAACTTGCTTTACCAGTTCCTTTGTTTTAGTAGTAATATCTAAACAAATTACAAAGTTAAAAGAGAGAATTATAAAATGCTACATCTATTCTGTATTAATGTATGGATCAGAAACATGGACACTAAATAAACAGTTAGAAGACAGAATTGGTGTCTTTGAGATGTGGGTATTTAGAAGAATAGGGAGACCATAACGGAAAGAGAAGAAAACAAATAAAGAGGTGCTAAAAACACTGAATATGAAGAAAGAACTACTAAGAGAAATAAAGATCAGGCAAATAAAATATTTTGGACACATTAAAAAAAATGACACCTTATTGAAGACCTTACTGGAGGGTAAAGTCAAAGGGAAGCGAACAAGAGGTAGACAGAGATATAAGTGGGAGAATAACATCACAAGATAGACAGGTTACGGTCTAGCAGAGTGCACCACCAAAACAAGAAACAGGGGATGTTGGAGATCTGTTGCAGCCAACCTTCGTTGCGGAGACAGCACTTGATGATGATGATTATTTGTTTTTTAACATCTCTGACTGCTACAAAACGATGATTGTTGATGATTATGACAAGTTCATTATAACTCATAAATATGAAATCTCTTTACTTGTTAGAACATTCAGACAACCTTGTGTAGCAGATAACACACACTGACGCATACGACCTCCCATTCATATCTCGCATAATTTACGGAAACCCGATTGGAACATTTTTTCAGTTTATATATTTAATTATTCCAAAGTACCTACTGATGACTGCACATGGTGACTAAAACGACAACAAAGTTTGAATCTCCTGTGTTGTGACTTTTATTTGAACGTTTCTCTTTTATAAATATGATTTTGGTGACATGAATATTTACTAATTATTTAAGTACATAAACACAAAAATAGGTAGTGACATCAAAGATCAATATCTTAATCTTTTAGGTTAAGGTTAGGCAATGACATGCTATGTCTAGTCTCGTGTATTCTCGCAGCCTGTAAATGCAACAATTATAAATATAAGTATATGCTGTCACTTGACTTGGGAAGGTTGAAGATGGGGCTGAAGAGTAAATTGAACAGCAGACAAGAGTGGGAAGAAGAATGGATGAAATAGTAAATTGAAGAGTGCGTTGAACATTAGACCCAAGAGTGGGATGAAGAGCAGATTTCAGAGTGGGTTGAAAAGTGGGATAAAGAATAGACACAAGCACATTGAAGAGTGGGTTGAAGAGTGGGTTGAAGAGTAGTACGATGGGTGGGATAAAGAATGGAGTGAAGAGTGGGTTGAAGAGTGGGTTGAAGAGTAGTACGATGGGTGGGATAAAGAATGGAGTGAAGAGTGGGTTGAAGAGTAGTACGATGGGTGGGATAAAGAATGGAGTGAAGAGTGGGTTGAAGAGTGGGTTGAAGAGTAGTACGATGGGTGGGATAAAGAATGGAGTGAAGAGTGGGTTGAAGAGTAGTACGATGGGTGGGATAAAGAATGGAGTGAAGAGTGGGTTGAAGAGTGGGTTGAAGAGTAGTACGATGGGTGGGATAAAGAATGGAGTGAAGAGTGGGTTGAAGAGTAGTACGATGGGTGGGATAAAGAATGGAGTGAAGAGTGGGTTGAAGAGTGGGTTGAAGAGTAGTACGATGGGTGGGATAAAGAATGGAGTGAAGAGTGGGTTGAAGAGTGGGTTGAAGAGTAGTACGATGGGTGGGATAAAGAATGGAGTGAAGAGTGGGTTGAAGAGTAGTACGATGGGTGGGATAAAGAATGGAGTGAAGAGTGGGTTGAAGAGTGGGTTGAAGAGTAGTACGATGGGTGGGATAAAGAATGGAGTGAAGAGTGGGTTGAAGAGTGGGTTGAAGAGTAGTACGATGGGTGGGATAAAGAATGGAGTGACGAGTGGGTTGAAGAGTAGTACGATGGGTGGGATAAAGAATGGGTTGAAGAGTGGGTAGTACGATGGGTGGGATAAAGAATGGAGTGAAGAGTGGGTTGAAGAGTGGGATAAAGAATGGAGTGAAGAGTGGGTTGAATGGTGGGTTGAAGAGTAGTACGATGGGTGGGATAAAGAATGGAGTGAAGAGTGGGTTGAAGAGTGGGATAAAGAATTGAGTGAAGAGTGGGTTGAAGAGTGGGATAAAGAATGGAGTGAAAAGTGGGTTGAAGAGTGGGACAAAGAATGGAGTGAAGAGTGGGTTGAAGAGTAGTACGATGGGTGGGATAACGAATGGAGTGAAGAGTGGGTTGAGGAGTAGAATTATAGAGTTAGTCTAATCGTGGAATGAAGAGTGGACTAAAGAGTAAATGGAATATAAGAATATATTGAAGAGTTTAATGAAGAGTGGGATGAAGAGAAGACAAGAGTGGTTGTAAGAGTGGGATGAAGAGAATACAAGAGTGGTTATAAGAGTGGGATGAATTGGTCTGAAGAGTAGGTTCGAACATAGGCTGAAGAATGGGATGGAGAGTGGACTAAAGTGTGTGCTGAAAAGTAGGCTGAAGGGTGGGTTGAAAAGTTGGTTAAATACCGCGATGAAGAGTGGGCTGGAGTTTAGGCTGAAGAGTCGGGTGAAATGTGGTATAAATAATGGGATGAGCAATGGGATGAAGAGAAGACAAGAGTGGGATGAAGAGAAGACAAGAGTGGGATGAAGAGAAGACAAGAGTGGGATGAAGAGAAGACAAGAGTGGGATGAAGAGTAGGTTGATGAATGGGCGGAAAAGTAAACTGAATGTGGGAGGAAGAGTGGGAGTAAGAGTATGCCAAAGAGTAGGCTTATGTGGGTTGAAGAGTAGGCTGAAAGGCGAGGTGAAGAGTAGGCTTACGTGAAGAGTGGGCTTAAGGGTGGGTTGAAGAGTAGGCTGAAAGGCGAGGTGAAGAGTAGGCTTACCTGGGTTGAAGAATGGGCTTAAGGGTGGGTTGAAGAGTAGGCTGAAGTTGAAAAGTGGGCTAAAGGGGGTGGGCTGAAGTGTAGGCTGAAGAGTAGGCCAAAAAGTAGACCAAGAGCACGCTGAAGAATGTGCTGAATAGCTGCTGCCCGTGTGGAAAAAAAGCTTTAATGTATTTCAAATTATTTCTACAAATAAGAAACCAGGAATACGAAAGATGTATCTGGGGCAGTTTCCAGGCGCAGCAGTGTTCGTGCAATTTCTGCTGATGACGTCCTGTGTAAAACAGTTTCCAGAACACGTAAATTCAAGTAGGAAGCAAGAGGTTAAATTAAAATTCTTGAGAGCAACGGGAATTGAACCACTCCATACTAACGGCACCGAATCGCATGGCAACTAGAGACCAGAACACACATGGTTATTGGTTACGGGTGATATGATTTCAGGCTTGCTTAATGGATGACATCCGTGAGTAGCCAGGGCCCGAAAAAGCAAAAAAAAAAAATTAACAACACTGATTACCATCCATGTATGTCACAAGAGGTGACTAAGGAGGTTTGCGGCGGAACTGACTGCTGTCCCATATCATACAATGTCAAAGTGACTCAGAAGCCACACTGAATTCGGATGTGTTAGGCCGAAAGGCGCAGATATTACAGCAACGCTGTTAATCACATGACACAATGTATTCCGTTCTCCTGACGAGATCCTGCGAATCTGCAGGAGTTTGAGAATGCGCAGAGACGAAGGCGTACACTGCATCAGATGGTAGACGTGATACATGTCCTGGGCTGAAAGCTACATGTCCTGGGCTGAAAGCTACATGTCCTGGGCTGAAAGCTACATGTCCTGGGCTGAAAGCTACATGTCCTGGGCTGAAAGCTGCATGTCCTAATGCTTGATCTTGAATAGCTAAAACATGCCTATATTTAGACCCATTCTCCATTCCGGTAAGCGGAAAAAGCCTAAATTTAAAAACATATTTATAAATGTATTTAAAGACAGAACCAATATAAAAATCTTAATGTAGAGGAGTTAACACATTCCAGCCTCTGACCGAGGTATGATTTTTTTAACATTATGCATGTGGTTTCACATTTTATATGCCCACATAATTGTACAACTAAGAATTAATCAGTCATAGATTATTTCTTAAGTTAGTAACTTTCTTTGTTCAATGTAGTGAAGAAGTTAACACATTCGAGCCTCAGAATGAGGTATGTCGAGCCACAGACTGAGATATGTCGAGCCTCAGACTGAGGTATGCCGAACCTCAGACTGAGGTATGGTATTTTGTTCTTACTATGGCCATATGTCTGAGTGAGAGGCATAATGTAGTTTGTAATTATATTCACACTAATTTCTCACAATCATATTCTGGTCTATCCAAATATTTACTATCCTTATATTGTACTATACAGGAACATAAATTGTATCTACATAATAATATATCATGCATAGAGTTGTGCCAATAAGTCAGACAACTACTTATACATTTGTAGGTGCATATACACAGAAACAAATATATAATTCATTCAGTGAATTAGTTCAGTGGTTGTCAACATGGACCATATGACCCCCCTCCCCAAACTGGGGATAATGGAGACTTACAAGGAAACGAAAATTAAACAAAATTTTAATGACGGGGGAGGGTGTGTGCACTGACGCGATGATAGGGGTTGCGGGATCGAGAATAACTACTTCTTTAAAGAAAAACCCTTCTTTAAAGCTTAGAAACCCTTCTTTAAAGCTTAGAAACCCTTCTTTAAAGCTTAAAAAAACCATTCTTTAAACCTTAGAAACCATTCTTTAAACCTTAGAAACCCTTCTTTAAACCTTAGAAACCCTTCTTTAAAGCTTAGAAACCCTTCTGTAAAGCTTAGAAACCCTTCTGTAAAGCTTAGAAACCCTTCCTTAAAGCGTAGAAACCCTTCTTTATAGCTTAGAAATCCTTCTTTAAAGTTTACTAATCCCCCTTTAAAGTTTACTAATCCCCCTTTAAAGTTTACTATTCCCTCTTTAAAGTTTACTATTCCAGCTTTAAAGCTTAAGAAAACCCTAAATAAAGCTTAAAAACCCTCGATAAAGCTTTGAAACCCTCCGTGACTTGCAAAGAAAATCAATAATATACTACAGCGACTAATCAATTTAATTTTGGTCGGAGGTCGTGGTGGCAGGACTACTAGAATCACGACCTGCACTATTTTGTATGCTTAAAGGCTGTGATATAACAAAATTGGACGAATTCACGGTTAAAAGAATCGTGCATCACCATAATAGGTGCATTAAAAAAAACTAAACTAAAAAAAAGAAAATGAAATTTTTGTATCAGGTGAATCATTGAAGTCGGATGTGTCAGGCTGAAAGGAGGATGGGACCCGGGGCCGCTAGGCTAAAGTTGAGAACCACTGAATGAGTTAATTCACAGCACATTGACAAAATATGCATTCGACAAGTTACATTTGTAAATGTCAAAAGTATCTATGTACACATTTGTTTAGGACGGTTGTTATGGAAGACATCTTGTAACTATGACAACAAAAATAGTGCATTGTAAATATGGAACATTAATAAACTAGCGGCAGGAGGATATATAGTGTCATGTGATATGTGGAGTTCACTGGGGGAGGGGGGAGGGGATTAAGGACGTTGTGACATGAGTATCAGACCGTTTGAAATTCCTATTTTTTTTTAAACAGATATATAACGGATAAGACGAAATATCAAGTACATGGTTGAAAGGTATCAGTCACGCTAAAAGGTTTTAATTTTCTGCCTTTCTGAATACGATCTGAGCGAGTCCTTCGTTAAATATACAGTCATGTAAGTTTTCGTTAAAGACCTCACTGAATGCATTTGAAATAGGCCAAGATACATGGGAAGAACTTACACAAAATATATCTACATTGCGCTATATAGTCAAAAAGGGCGTATCATCTTGTGAAAAGAGGAGAAATGCAGCAGATCAACAGCGGAGAGCAGCTAGAAAGGTCGCGGATAGACCAAATGCAGTCTACATTAGTCATTTCATGCCCGAACTGTCAAATGACATTTGCGGTTCGACGAGAGCTTATTAGCCTTCTACGAACTCATAGACATGGACACATCTCTAACTGAATCTCACAAGTCTATCTAACTATTCGCTCCCACCATCCACCATAATCACACAATGAAGGAAAGATTCCAAAATCTGTCACAAGGGCGGCTTAAAAGAAGCAGCTTTATATACCAAGCCAAGCGTCTACGTAAACTGGTATCGGATCTTCCAGAGGTAACAATACCACTGATATCTCAGCCAATATACACCCCATGGGAAAAACAGAAATACCTACAAGGAGTTTCATTCCAACCACTGGTTTCCCATTTTGTTGACTGGAGTGTACAAACGGCCCCAGGCGGTCCAGCATAAAAGATAATATATTTAAACTCTCCCTTAGTCGTGGGCTCATATGATAGCTCTTAAAAATGACGGTCTGTCCATATAGTGTCACATCTCTGATGTACTTCTTTCTGGTAGGTGTCACATCTCTGATCTAATCCTTTCTGGTAAGTGTCACATCTCTGATCTAATCCTTTCTGGTAAGTGTCACATCTCTGATCGAATCCTTTCTGGTAGGTGTCACATCTCTGATCTAATCCTTTCTGGTAAGTGTCACATCTCTGATCTAATCCTTTCTGGTAAGTGTCACATCTCTGATCTAATCCTTTCTGGTAGGTGTCACATCTCTGATCTAATCCTTTCTGGTAAGTGTCACATCTCTGATCGAATCCTTTCTGGTAGGTGTCACATCTCTGATCTAATCCTTTCTGGTAGGTGTCACATCTCTGATCTAATCCTTTCTGGTAAGTGTCACATCTCTGATCTAATCCTTTCTGGTAGGTGTCACATCTCTGATCTAATCCTTTCTGGTAGGTGTCACATCTCTGATCTAATCCTTTCTGGTAGGTGTCACATCTCTGATCTAATCCATTCTTGTAGGTGTCACATCTCTGATCTAATCCTTTCTGGTAAGTGTCACATCTCTGATCTAATCCTTTCTGGTAGGTGTCACATCTCTGATCTACTTCTTTCTGGTAGGTGTCACATCTCTGATCTAATCCTTTCTGGTAGGTGTCACATCTCTGATCTAATCCTTTCTGGTAGGTGTCACATCTCTGATCTAATCCTTTGTGGTAGGTGTCACATCTCTGATCTAATCCTTTCTGGTAGGTGTCACATCTCTGATCTAATCCTTTCTGGTAAGTGTCACATCTCTGATCTAATCCTTTCTGGTAGGTGTCACATCTCTGATCTAATCCTTTCTGGTAGGTGTCACATCTCTGATCTAATCCTTTGTGGTAAGTGTCACATCTCTGATGCACTTCTTTCTGATAGGTGTCACACCTCGTATCTACTTCTTCCATGGATATGGCAGTCTTAGGAACATGTTCCACTGTCTGCTTGTCTTCTCCACATGGACACAATCTTGCTTTTAAACTAGTGTTCAATTCAAGACGGGAGTATCCACCTGTCATCTAGCGACTTAGAAACATACTTTTCTTCTTCGTTTGTTCCCAAATTTCTGCAGGTTAGCATGATGTAGTCCAGAAATTGGAGTGAGCTGTGTCATAGTTTATAGTTTTACTGCGGTATCTACACCTTCTTTCCGATACATCCGACTTCAGCATGACATTTGGGTCGCTTTGATCCTATATGGAATGGGACTTCACCCAAAATCATCTTTACTCGCCTTTTACGACATGCATGGTAGGTAAACAGTGTTGCTATTCTTTACTTCCCTTTCAGATCTCGGCCGAACACGGGCGACGAAATTGTACCACATAATTGTCTATAACGCACTGGTATTAATTTGACTTTAACCTGCAATTTGGAAACAGTCCTGGCAACTCAAATATTACACTTACGCCCACTGGGAGTTTTTCTAATGTTCTGGTGGTCCTATACACATCTATTAATCTTATATATGTATGTAGCTCTGTTGAAACTTTTCCTATGGTTGAGTAGTATAACTTAGTGATGAGAAGATCATTTCATTTTTTGGGATGTAAATACAGGGAAGGGTGTGTGGGTTTAAACCTCCCAATGTAGATAAATTATAACAGTTAACATTGTTCCTTCAGCGCCAAATTGGTGCATAATTTAGAAACGAGATATCTCCAGTTTGAGCGATGCGATGCTACTGTGTGTAATTCTTGCATGTCGTTGAGGCCTATAGTCATACACACTTTGATGGTTGTTCTGCGAATTCTCTTTGTCTCCTATTTTTCTTATGCCCAATGGTACCCAATTTAATTCTTGTAGTGGCAGTCTATTTTCATTGATTTTAAGTACATGTCCCATATACGTCCATCGCTTTCTTCCTATTGAGTCTGTTTCTGTAATTATTTATTACGATAACAGGATTACAGCGTGTTAGACATTTGTCAGACCTGACGTCCAATCGGTCTTCCTATGGTTATTGGTACGGATTACTTGACTGTTATTTACGCAATTAGTTATTAAATCACATAATCGATCTTATTAACACCACATGTACTTCTTCTTATTCTTCTGCGTTCGTTCTGAAACTCCTGCAGATTAGCAGGATGTAGTCCGGAAAACGGAATTCGGTGTGTCATGGTTTACAGCATTGCTGCGATATCTGCGCCTTTCGGCCTGACACATCCGACTTCAGCATGGATGTGGGTCACTGACCATATATGGGATGGGACAGCCAACTTCATCCCATAACTTCTTTAGTCGCCTTTTACGACATACGTGGAAGGTAAATAGTGTAGTGTTGCTATTATTTGCTCCCCTTTCGGGCCCCGGCAACCACATGTACTAACATAATCGATCTATTTAATACCGCATGTACCAAAAATAAGTAGGGTCTAAAATGACAACAAACTTACTCCATCGGCCATTTTTATTCATCTTCGACTGCACGACTAAGAAAAACTATTCCTTACAAAAAGGTCCTAAAAACGACAGAAGAGCTTTTCTAAGAGAATACAACATAGCCTCCCCCCCCCCCACCTTACAGTTAAATCTACAGTACTGATCTTTGTTTTGACCTACAATTCAGCAAGTCAGGCATCCAGTATTTCAACTGCTTGCACTAGAGAGTGTAAATTCGGGGATGACAAGCTCGAAATCTATGGATTTGAAGCAAAGCTCTAACAATTTGACGTTGGCAAAGATAATGTTCAGTGATAGCAGCTGGAAACGAAAACACTTAGCAATATTTATTTAGCATACGGTATATTTCTACCATGTAGACAGTTGTATAAACATATGTATTTGGTTAACTGGGCAAGATTCGATATAATCTCCGCCGCGGTGAATCCTACTGATGACCTACATACAGTATACAGGTAACATGGAATTTATGCCTGTTTCAAACAGCATGTCAACTAGGTCGTAGTGGTGCTTCCTCTAGATCAGAATTCCGCATTCATGTATAAAGGGAAATTTAACTTCAGTTGTGAACCAGCTTCATAAAACACCGTTTTTTTTCATAAGCGCTCAGCATAGTCAGTGGGTGACAAAACAACTGCATCGAAATGGCACTTTAAGATGTTTAATCAGATGTAAATTTGTTTTACATTTGTGTATGTGGAGTGCCATATTTTAAATTAAATGAAGTTCGCGGCTGTGCACTTTAGAATATGAATTCCCAATGTTTTCCTGTGCACCTATAGGTATAATATACAATCTTCAGTTAGTGAAAACATTTGTCACAGTTTAGGAGCACAGGAAATGGGCTAGGCTGATTAGGTGGGGTATGTATAACATTGTTCCACACGCCGGAGATGTCCATAGTTGCTTAGATCTCAGCTTCAGTAGGAAATCTCTCAGGGTATACCGATTGATAGTTGCAGTTCTATGTTGGTTCACTGCTATTTTTCGCCCGTGTGTTGCCGAGGCCCGAAAAGGGAGCAAAGAATAGCAACACTGTTTACCTTCCACGCATGTCGTAAAAGGCGACGAAGAAGGTTATGGGATGGAGTTGGCTGTCCCATCCCATATAGGGTCAGTGACCCAAAGCCATGCTGAAGGAAGTGTCAGGCCAAAAGACGCAGATATCGCAGCAATGCTGTAAAAAATGACCCAACGCATTCCGTTCTCCGGACTACATCCTGCTAATCTGCAGGAGTTTGAGAACGAACACAGAAGAAGAAGAACTGCTAATTTTGAAAACTCCCCTAGTTGTTCTCTACAGGCCACGCCTATCCTCACTCCCAAATCGCGTCTATCCTCACTCCCAAATCACGCCTATCCTCACTCCGAAATCACGCCTATCCTCACTCCCAAATCGCGCCTATCCTCACTCCCAAATCACGCCTATCCTCACTCCCAAATCGCGCCTATCCTCACTCCGAAATCGCGCCTATCCTCACTCCCAAATCACGCCTATCCTCACTCCCAAATCACGCCTATCCTCACTCCCAAATCACGCCTATCCTCACTCCCAAATCACGCCTATCCTCACTCCCAAATCGCGCCTATCCTCACTCCCAAATCGCGCCTATCCTCACTCCCAAATCACGCCTATCCTCACTCCCAAATCACGCCTATCCTCACTCCCAAATCACGCCTATCCTCACTCCCAAATCACGCCTATCCTCACTCCCAAATCACGCCTATCCTCACTCCCAAATCGCACATTCTCGATATTGACTTATGCTCATTTATCTCAGAATACTCTGATCGTGGGGAATCACAAAGAGAACTGAGTATGTCCGCTCGGTCCATAGACTGATTAATTATTTGGTATGGTGGCCAGGCTAGCTAATTGGTCGGTTCGTTAGTTTCCCTCCACACCCATGTCTCTGGAGACAAAAATACCCGTGATTTTTTTTGCAGTGAGGCCTGCATTTAGGAGCACGGTCTAATCCAGGGCTATTTAACTATATTTACTCGGGGGCCACAATGTAGAAAACGGGGATCATCACCGGCCAGATTTATAAAAAAAAAACATAGTGAATGATTTTATACATTTAGTTTTTTTATAACTTTATTTCACTGTTTTATCAATGATCCGCGGGCCACTTACTAGACCTCTGCGGGCCGGATATGGCCCGTGGGCCGTCAATTGAATATCCCTGGATGGGAACTATTTACACATAGCGTCACTAATAATGACTGATGCGATTGATCAAAGTTTTTCATTGGTCGCTTTGCGTATATTTTACGTAGCCAGCCAACGAAAAGCCGAATTAGCCATGAGGAGTATTGCTGTGTGTGAGTTACTAACTTGCAGAAGCTATACATAGAAATAAGTATTTAACTTGGCGTAGGTTTTCATGTGTGCAGACCGGAAAGCACTCGACGAAATAAACAGTAAAAGTAATGATGCTTTGTGCTCTGATTACCGCAAATCTCCATTACGTCATGATTGCGAGATTACATAGTGTAAATATAGAGTTGAAGCAACATGGATATGTTCAAATGAACATTCAATGTCATTATCTCTTCTGCGTTCGTTCTCAAACTCCTGCAGATCAGTAGGATGTAATCAGGAGAACGGAATGCGTTGTCATGGCTTACTGCACTTCTGCGATTCTACACCTTTTGACCGGACACATCCGACTTCAGCATGGCTTTTGGTCACACATAACCTTCTTAGTCGCTTCTTCCGATATGTCTGGAACGTAAACAATGTTGCTATTCTTTGCTTCTCTCACCGGCAACACACACGCGGTGATTAATCTCTAACCCTAACCGTGCCCCTCGTTAGACAGACCTGTGTGCAGTGTCACTACCTTAACCAACTCTATTCTCAATTTTCATTGGTTATTTATTTATACGTCGCTATTTATAATTTCGTCAGGCAATGGAAATCACAAAAATAGGCGGAATGCCCTAAGTTAGGTATGGACGCTGCCAGCACTCCTGTCTAACAAAGATCACGCTCTAACCTTAATGAAACCCTTCTACGTTCCCTATGGGTTTATCCATCCACATCTCTCCTATCTCTTCTCTTTATGAACCCCGGTTTTCTATCTTCTCTGCTTTATCAGACATGGCCTTCTAATGGCTGCCATCGATTTTCATTCATGCTACTTACAGAGGCCCATGGATACTCTTTCCAGTTGCACTATCAGTTTTAGGCGTACTATTTATCCCGGGCGGACTTTTTTGGCCTCAGTGGGTTGGCTAGCAAGATATTGATTTATGGAGATTTTTCGGCCGACTTTTACTTATACAATCGACACTAGTGACCATGCAATATTGCATCGAATACAAATGGTTTGTGACACACAGCTGACAGATTAGGCTCCGGGAAATGGTCTCTGCCATGTCTTTCATAGGAACCAACATGCAGTACGAGTTGCGACGTACGACCTAACATTGACATGAACCTCAGTTCGTCGGACATTTCCTTCTCGATACATTTCTTCCACGATACGGGATTGTTTGGTAATTTGGGGTTATTTCCGTTTTTTTATAGATGAGCTAGCGTACAGTGCGAGCAATATCAATCAATGGTGTGCGGCTGCATCATCCCAGTTACATCTTCGGTTTTTGAGACGGTCAAATTTCCTAGCACACGGCCTAAAAAGGTACTTTGCATTTGTCTGTGTCTATTTTCCGTTACCCCAACTTCCCCTATTTCCAGTTTCGGGTTGTTTCCCGACACTGCAGCAGCACCTAATGAAACCATGTTTGTTTATGTTAACTGGCTTGCATTTTAACAGGCGGTAATCAGAGCATATAGTTACAAACAAAGTACCAAACTATGCCAGCGCTCTAATCAAATGACCACACCATTACTCAAGTTGTATAACAACACCAGTTCTAGTTCCATGACTAAGCCAGTGTTCTAACGACTACACCAGCGTTCTAGCTTTCTAACGAATGATAAAGTTATATATAACAACCATGAGGGAAAATAAATAAATAATCAAAATGATTTCTTTCAGCCTATTGGACGCAGTCTCTCTCAGTCAACCAATCGCGCGACACCTTTGTATCCATACCACACCCACTTTATTACAGACGCTCTTGGATTGGCTGGGGCTGAAACTGGGTAAAATGTGTTGTACTGGCAGTCAAGGGTTGTGCCATAGCGAATGTGTACCCAGCGGGTAATCCCATGCCGTAACTGGCACTTGTTCCTGTTGTTGCATATGGACTGTAGGCATCATAAGCTGTAGCTGCGTACTGTGCTGCTGTTGCTGCCGAGTATGCAGCAGCGTAGTCTATGGCATATTGCGTTGGATTCCCTATAGTTGAAAAAAAGGTAAAGCCAATGGTGAACTTCTGTTATGTTAGTTGTCATGTAAATACAAAAATTATGTCACTTAAGTTATCGTGTAAACACACAAATTATTTTACTTAAGTTGTCTTGTAAATATAAAATTATGTTACTCAAGTTATCGTGTAAACACACAAATTATTTTACTTAAGTTATCCTATAAAAGCAAATTATGTTACTTAAGTTGTCTTGTAAATATAAAATTATGTTACTATGTACACATATAATTTTTCTATTTTAGTTGCTATGTGCACATACACTTTTGCTATTTTAGTTGCTATGTACACATAAAGTTATTAATTTGTTGCTTTCTTTTTATTCTCTGTTAATGATTCTGTTGGTCTTGCTACGAAACTCCCTTCTCATCTGCTGGTCAGAGCGGATGTCCCAACGTTTTTGCCTCAGTTCAGCCCACTGATGCCATGCCCTGTCATGCAGTGATTTGTAATCCAGACTTACCGCCGAAGACTGATGTGTTGGGCCATTGGCGCAAATAAAACGGCAACACAACGCATTTCCATTCTCTGGACTACATTCAACTGGAAATCTTGTAGGATCATTGTCCTGTTACAAGAGAAATCCAGTGGGAGTTTGAGAATGAACGCTGAAGTAGAAGAAGAAGAAGAAGTAATCCAGACAGTCTTGGGGTGTGTATTCTGGGGTGTTGGGGCGGGTATTAATTTCTGTTCCACATGGGACATTTATTTGTTTGGGCCATTCTGATCCCAGTAAATGTGGCCATGCAGTCTGCAGTGGACATTTCTACGTCAAAAGCTGATGGTTTGTTGTTGTCACAACGCATTTCCATTCCTTGGACTACATCCTGCTGGAAATCTAGAACTAGAATGGATCATGGTCCTGCTACAAGAGAGATCCAGCAGGAATTTGAGAATGAACGTTGAGGAAGAAGAAGAATATTATAAATATTTTTGGTGGATACTGTTCGAACAAATGTTCGATTCTGCCTCCTGCTAATTGACCAATAAATCTACAGATTGTACAGACTTACGTGGAATATTGAGTATGTCAGTTATATCCAGAAGTTAAGCAAACAATTTACTGGTTCGTTAATTTCTCTTCACACCCTCTTAATTCAACACTGATTTTTGGCAGTGAGGCCTATTTTTTGTTTAGTCCTCTCCAATGTTTCCACATATCGTTTACAGTCACTGATTTGACTTTTTTTTTAGTCCTCTCCAATGTTTCCACATATCGTTTACAGTCACTGATTTGACTCTCTTAATCACACCATACCCATTATGTACGAGATCGTCGAAAGTATTAAAAAAACACCTCTGTACAGAAAGTAAATACGACTTCGTTCGTTACGATATTTTTATTATTTTCGGGATTTTCATTGGCTATTATTTATATACTTGGAGTCGCATGCCACAATTAGCCAAGGCCGACCAATTAAATTCACAGAAACATGCAAAATCGTCCTTTCATGTAATCCTTATCACTCTGTACATAGGTCTTTATACTGAAGGCCTGTCATGGTATGCAAGAGTGTGTTTTAAACCTATTTATTCAGCATATTATTCAGTATATGATAATTGACTGTTCCAATTCTTTGTTGAATGAGAACTCCTCTTGAGTCACATGTCCGCCGAAGACGAATGTGTCGGGCCATTGTCACACATAAAACGGCGACACAACGCATTTCCATACTCAGGACTATATCCTGCTGGAAATCTAGTAGGACCACGGTCCTGCTACAAGGGAGATCCATCAGGAGTTTCAGAATGAACGCTGAAGAAGAAGAAGAGTCACATACCATGCCCAGGTCCTGCACTCCGGACATAGACGCAGAAAAGTAAACATACCTGGCATTCTCCAACTGAACCCATCATCTTGTTTGTGTCTTCCATTCGTAAAATGCGGAAACTAGAAAATATCTATGAAAAAAACCAGAAAGTGGTAGACAGTATTTGAACCAGGTCTGTTCAGCTGACATCGATTCGCTTCAGAACTTGAGTATTTCTATGAGTTATAGAAAACTTCTTCAGCGTTCATTCTCAAACTCCTGCTGGATCTCTATTGCAGCAGGACAATGACCGGATTAGATTTCCAGCAGGATATAGTCCAGAGAATGGAAATGCGTTGTGTCGCCGTTTTATTTGCGCCAATGACCCGACACATCTGTCTTCGGCGGATAATTATAGAAAACAACAAACCAGAAAGTGGTAGACGGTATTTGAACCAGGTCTGTTCAGCTGACATCGATTCACTTTAGAATTCCAGTCAACATGTTTTTCTTCTTCTTTCCTTCTTCTTTTAAGCTTTACCGGTGTCGAGAGACAGTGTTCTCGTTCTCGCTTTTTTGTCAGCTTCAGATAATGTTATTTGGTGTTTGTGTTTTTCAATTGGAACATGTTTTCCGATTTTGAAATAATCCGCATTGAAAAAATGGGTGACCTGAGGGGTGAGCCGAATAGGTGTAGCTGTACGGATCTGTTTCAGATCTAGTCTGCAACTGTTTGATTGTTTTACCTTTGAATGTTGTATTCTTTTTTGTGTGTGGATCTCATGTCTCTTTATCTGTGGTTCTCAATTAGAAATGTGCTTCACAGCACATAGGGCATTCCCATTAGTGCTCCGCCCTCCGTACCAGCAGCCATCCCAGTGTATATAGACTCAGAGTCCCGATCAGGTGTTGATTGTGTGATCTTCGGGACTTTCCAAACATTTACTTTTTCTTTCCTCCCCTCTAGATATTCCAATTTCGAACATTCTCTGTATGTGTACATCCTCAGCCTCATTGCCATTATCTTCATCTTGAAATGAATTTATTACTGCCTTGATCAAGTCTGCTTTATCTCTTCTCAGCATTGAGCCGTCAATCGCCGCATTGTCTGCCAATAAGTCGGCTCTCTATTTCCTCTGACCCCAGCATGACCAGGGCAGTATATCCATGTAATGCTCTGGACAATTGAGTTGTTCAATAAGTCCCACCATTCTTTTCTCATCATGTTTTTTTCTCTGTGGGTTCTGGAGCAATGTCTGGTATGTAGTGCTTTCTCTGTGGGTTCTGGAGCAATGTCTGGTATGTAGTGCTTTCTCTGTGGGTTCTGGAGCAATGTCTGGTATGTAGTGCTTTCTACTACTTTTCGTAATGTCTACTTTATTCCATCTCCAAATCTTTTTCTTTAAATATCTCTCTATGTGTGCCCGACTAGAGTTTATATTATTGATTGGAGCTATACTCTGTTCATTCTAAGAATCAAGTGGGTCAGTGTATCTGATTGGTTGCTGGACGTAGAATGCATTTATCGATTATTAGGTGCCTAAGAATATTGAACTTAAATGTTGTTTAAAATTTTGTTTAAAAATTGTTTTTAATTGTTTCGAAATGTTTTAAATAATATTATTTTTACATGTCAACAATTGTTTTAAAATCACCCGTTGTCGCGGAGCAATGCTGGGATGTGTTTTGACCCACTTCATTCTTAAAGTGAACAGAGTATAGTGCAGTGTAGAGATACAACTGATTCTCAGTTCTGAGGACTACATCTTACTAGAAATCTAGAATGGTAAGTGCCCCACCATTAGAAAGATCCAGTGGGAGTTTGACAAAATACGCTGACTACATCTTACTGGAAAACTAGAATGGACAGTGCCCCACCATTAGAAAGATCCAGTGGGAGTTTGAGAAAATATACTAAAATAAATATCAAACCGAAAACACATTTTTACCTGCAGGTGATGGAGACAAAGGGCTGGTTGCCGGTAGCGTTGTGAGAATCCCTGGCGATGATGGAGATGCAGCAGTGATGTAAGACGCGGGGTATACATACTGCGTAGGATACCTGTGGAGAAAAGAGAGGGAACTGTTACAATGCCCGTCACGCAGTGCTTCTATAGATTGTCTTACTGTGTCCTCTGATATCTGCAACGCAGTTTCTAAACTCACGCTCAACTAGAACTGGGGTCTATTTCTTATGATGATAATGAATGATTATGATGATGGCGGTAATGAAGAAGACGACCTCCACCATCAACATTATCGCTATCATTGGCTAACAAATCCTCGGCATCAATTACTTCCCACTGACAAATTGGTTCTAAAATATCAAAACCTTCTTGTTTACGAAGTATACACTCCTGTATAACACAGACGTTATAGCGAGATATTAAACAACATACTACATCATCATCATGAGGCTCACTACCCTTCAGGGGTACCACTCTAGAAAAATAAGCACAAACATCTTGCAATGTCTCTCTGTTATCTACTAGATGTGGATAATCTTAAGTATATCCAGTCGTTCTTCTTCTTATAGTCCATGTCGTGTAGCGCTGGTTGTCATGTCTTTCCACGGCCTTCTACTTCATGTACTTCATTTCGATATCGATGTTCTCCCATGCCACAATGCAAGGTTGTCAAGCTTCTTCTCTCTTGGTCTTTCTCTACTATTACTCTTCAACGTGGGAGCCGCGTTAGCGCAGTGGTTAGCGCACTGGCTTCGCATATGAGTGGTCCTGGGTTCATTCCCCAGTTGAGGCGGAAATGTTTTTCAGATCGCAACGACTCCCGGGTCAACTCAGCCTTAAATGGGTACCGGATTAATCCGGGAAGTAAAGACTGCGAGGGAGAGGAGATGGCTACCGTCCTCAATTGCAGAGCCTCTGAAATGTGAGATCGCTAACATCTCATACCCCTACGGCATTTAATAAATGCTATGGGTTACTTTACTTACTACGCCACAACGCAAGTAAGTGTTGTTTTCCTCTCTCTTGTTGTTCCTCTACTATTACTCTCTTCAACTTGCCTGTTGTTACAATGTGTTCCATCTCTCCACTTCTCATGTGTCCACAATATGTAGTCTCTAATGCGGGTAACCTGCTCTCATTGTGAATTAACTTCTTTCAAGATATCTTCATTACGTTTAGTAATCCAATCATTAATATTATAAATCCATACTTTCTTTAGTCCCCTTATCTTCCTTCACTCACAACTGTCACTTTCATGTCATTCTCGACAAAAATTGTGTCTCACCGCGTGACTAAACCACACACACACGTGTACGATGTTTTACCACTACTAGCATTTGTTCTTGCTCCCTGCAGAAAATATTTATTTGCTTGTTAAGCTTATAGGTAAATCTGGCACTGGCATCATCACTAAATGAAATGAATAATATAACATAGAAATACCGAGGATATATTAATAAGGAAAATGCATACATGAAACGGGATTTTGAACCAGGTTTGCTCAGATGACATCAACTCGCCTTGCAACTAGAGGCAGCACGTTGTCCGTCGTGAAGATGCGATGTGGTCGAAGACGGCAAAACGTGTTGGTGAGGCGAGTTGGTGTCATCTCAGCGGGCCTGGTTCAAATACAGGTTTGCTGTATGATTTTCTTGTACTAAAAGGCACGTTCTAATCCCCTATGTTATTATCATTATCAAGTTCCGTCTCCGCAACGAAGTTTGGCTGCAACAGACCTCCAGAATCCCCTGCCTCTTGTCTTGGTGGTGCAATCTGCTAGACTGCAATCTGTCCATCGTGTGATATTACTCTCCCACTTATATCTCTGTCTACCTCTTGCTCGCTTCCCTTTGACTTTCTTCAAGTAAAGTCGTCAATAATGTGTCATGCCTTTTAATGTGTCAAAAATATCGTATTTAACTGATCTTTATTTCTCTTAGTAGTTCTTTCTTCATATTAAGTGTTTTTAGCATCTCTTTATTTGTTTTCTTCTCTTTCCATGATGTTCTCCCTATTCTTCTATATACCCACATCTCAAATGCATCAAGTCTGTCTTCTAATTGTTTATTTAGTGTCCATGTTTCTGAGCCATACATTAATACAGAATAGATGTAGCATTTTATAATTCTCATTTTTAACTTGCTTATAAATTATTTAGATGTTAATAATTTCCTCATGTCATTGAAGGTACTTTTAGCCATTCCTATTCTCCTTTTAACTTCTATTTCACATCTGCCGTCATTTTTGACTGTGTGTCCAATATATTGATACTGTTTTACTTGTTGTAGTTTATCTCCATGTATGTTCATGTTTACCTCCTGTTCTTCTGTGTTTTTGCTGATTATTATGGTGTTTTTTTTTGGATATCTATATCCAGTCCATATTCATTACTTGATTTATTGACATGATCTATTAGTCTTTGTAGTTCATGTTCACTTTCTGCCAAAAGAACAGTGTCATCTGCAAATCTCAGGTTGTTTATTATTTTCCCATTGATCTTGAGTCCTGGCATGTCTTCTAATGTTTTTAAAGATATTCTCTGTGTAGATATTAAATAGGCTTGGTGATAAAAGGCATACCCCTCCCCTAAGTAGGAAGCTTTTAACAGTAAATGCTGGATTAAGTCTTTGTGATTTAATTCTTATCCTTTTAACAAGACAGAGTAACTACTTCTAGATCAGAACAAGAACATTGAGCGTAATGTCTCGGATCAGAACTAGAACATTGAGCGTAATGTCTCGAATCAGAACAAGAACATTGAGCGCAATGTCTCTGAGCTGCGATAAATAAATTGAGGCAATAGTGCAAGCACGCATCCCCACAGGCGTTGTGGACTAACGTAAACCCATGTTCTATTGTTAATTTGTGTATTTGAACTGAATTGTTTACTTCAAGGTAAAATAGGAACTCAGACCCCCGTCAAGGTGTAAATATTTTAAAATGAAGATGCCACTGCTTTACGCTAACTGTAAACATTAATTATCACTGCTATTTGGATGCTGCGTGTAAATCTACGATAGCTTTCGGAAATTTGTCCAGGGAAAGTTCCAACAATAGGTCGATTGAATTTACGCGCGTTTGTGGTTTTCAAGATTCTGTGCTCAAAAGCTGGTCTGTTTTGTGGGTCTGGGTTTCAAGTGCCCAGTTTCGTGATAGATGGCATGTGCTGGGATTGAAATGTCAGATAGCTGTGATGATTGTCGGATCTGGAAAATATTCTTGTTCCAGAGATTTGTAAGTAGTTTTACGTTGAATATCTTTCGTTAGTTGGTGTATTCTAGTGGTTGAAGAATAGGTGTAGTCACGTGATTAGAGAGAGAGAGTTGGTGTATTCAAATGATTAGAGAGTTGGTGTAGTCAAGTGGTTAGAGAGTTGGTGTAGTCAAGTAACTAGAGGGTAGATCTGGTCAAGTGATTAGAGAGTTGGTGTAGTCAAGTAATTAGAGAGTTGGTGTAGTCAAGTAATTAGAGAGTTGGTGTAGTCAAGTAATTAGAGAGTTGGTGTAGTCAAGTAATTAGAGAGGTGGTGTAGTCAAGCAATTAGAGAGTTGGTGTAGTCAAGTAATTAGAGAGTTGGTGTAGTCAAGTAATTAGAGAGTTGATAGCCACGTAAAAGTGGATACTAGGTCAAGGTACTAATATGCGCAAATGCCGATGACACAGATGTTGTGATTTACACAGACGGGTTGGTCATCCGTCACCAGCGATGCGCATGGACCTTTACTGTCAGATCAAAAGGGAGAACAGTACACGAAGCCAGTGGTACCTTTACTGCAACAATGAACAGTCTAACTATGGAAGTATTCGCCGTAACGCAACTTTACTGGCTGAAGTCACAAACCTATTCCCATGCATGCATACTAAGTGATTGAATATGATTCAGAAAGTCAAAACAGGTGATGTACGTAGGGAATGGGTGGAGTCATTGGAGAGATAAAATGCAAGCATCACTACGAAAACTCACGTTTATTTTTGCTCCCCCCCCCTACATACTGACGTGGAGGGAAACGAACTGGCCGACAAATTAGCTAGTCTAGCCACCACAACAGATGGTCAGCCTATGGACCGAGCAGACATACTCACAGTTCTTCGTGAGTCCTCACGATCAGAGGATTTTGAGATGAATAGGCATGAGTCAATATCAAGAATGCAAGAATTGGGAGTGAGAATGGGCGTGGCCCGAAAAGAACCCCTGACAAAGATTTCAAAAAGAGTAGTGAACCAAAATAGAACCGGAACCATCAGCCGGTATACCCTGAGAGACTTACTGAAGCGGAGATCGGGCACCTATGGACGTGTCCGGTGTGCGAAGATGATATTCGACATACCTAATACCTAGAGAGTTGGTGTAGTGAAGTGCATAGAGCTTTGGTGTAGTCACCTGATTATAGAGTGGTCAGAGGATTAACCCCCCCCCCCCCACCCCCCACTTTTTAGTGTTTTTTCGTCATAAATGAAATGGAATGCAGTTGCTAAAATTGTGTACAGGCGTATAATAGTATTTATCCAGACATACTAGCGATGACGGCGCAAGACAACTAATATACACACAGTAGACCACAGAGAATAGGTAGTTGCTCACAGGCCGTGGGAAACGATGACTCAAACGTAGACAAGAAAGAACAACGTCGTCGGCTGAGATAATAGATAGCTAAGCCGTGGGCTCTGAATAACGCAGGCGTTCCAGCTGAATTAATTTGGACCTCATTCGTTACGTTTTGGATTATTCTTGGACTTTCAATTTGCCACTAGTTATATATACAAATATACAAGTAATTTCAAGTAGGAAACATGAGAATTAATGACAAATAATTCGTAAAGCTGACGGGAATTGAACCAATTCCATTCTAGCGTTACTAGTTACATACTTGGTGTCGCATGCCTAAAAAGAGCCAAGGTCAACCAATAGTTCACGCCAATGTTCACGACAAGTTGATATTTCATCATCATCATCAAGTGCCGTCTCCGCAACGAAGGTTGGCTGCAACGTATCTCCAACATCTCCTGTCTCTTGTCGTGGTGGTTCACTCTGCTAGACTGTAACCTGTCCATCGTGTAATGTTACTCTCCCACTTGTATCTCTGCCTACCTCTTGCTCGCTTCCCTTTGACTTTATCCTCAAGTAAGGTCTTCAATAGGGTGTCATGTCTTTTAATGTGTCCAAAGTATTTTATTTGCCTGATCTTTATTTCTCTTAGTAGTTCTTTCTTCATATTAAATGTTTTTAGCACCTCTTTATTTGTTTTCTTCTCTTTCCATGATGTTCTCCCTATTCTTCTATATACCCACATCTCAAAGGCATCAATTTTTGATATTTACGTTTTAGCGAACAGGTCTCCTATACAATCGACGGTCGAGCAAACATTGACAATTGAAATTGACGTTTTATGAACCATAGAATGTAACTTGGACCGTTAATTCGCCAAACCGTGACTGAATCCGACGTGTTCAGTAGCGTATGTCTGGCGGTTTGAAGGTCTTGACAAGTCATTTTAAAGTTGGTTGTTTAAACAACGGTCCGTCCCGGGACTGTCATGTTTGGAGATACTCAGTGTTTACTGGGGCGTTGACAATAGTTTTGGACATTTCAGATCTGAACATTCGTCTAATCTGGAGATGGATGGTGTCTTTTGAAATGACAATAGAATGGATGAGTTTCCTCGCCGTCTAGCGACGGGGATAGTTATGTACTAAATCAGTATAGTATTGGGGCTTAGTCTTACTGCTTAGTATTGTGAGGTTGTGTCCAACAATCTCAGGATTTGGTCAGTGGAGCAAGTCCTAGGTTGACTATTTTAAATTAGCAAAAAATATTCTAATGTGATTTGGTTCAGGGACCAAAAATACGTAAAATGCTAGGAATATTATACAAAGTTATAGGTATCCCTTAAGGAAGAGATTGGCAATGGCCATTGCAAAATAACACGGCTGAAAAACATATGGAAAAACAACAAAATAGAAACGAAAGTGCTAATGTTACAAACTTTTATTTTTCCGGTTGCAAGATAGGGCTGTGAAACATGGACCCTAAGTAAAACAGCGGCAAAGAAGATCAACGCCTTCGAGCTGAAATGCTACAGGAAGATACTTAGAATATCATGGAAGGATAAAATCAGATATTATAAACACACTGAATAATCCAGAGTGCTGGTTACTAAACACAATAACAAAAAGAAAACTACGCCTGTTTGGTCATATAAAGAGACATAACTGTTTAGAAAGACAAATAATGGAGTACCTGGGTAGAAGAGAAAGGGCAGACCAAGAATACGATGGACTGACGACATTAAAGATAACATGAATACATCGCTAGAAAATGCAAGCCCCATCGCCCAAGACAGAGAGAGGTTCAGAGAGTTCATTGGGAAGACAACGTTCTGGAAGGAATACGTCACATGACACATAGGTATCAGATATGTTGATTTTCGTCTTCGCACACCGGACACTTCATAGGTTCTCAATTCTCTTTTTCAGTAAATCTCTCAGAGTATAATGGCTGATGGTTCCCGTTATATTTTGGTTGACTGCTCTTTTTGAAATCTTTGTCAGGCGTTTTCTACGGCCATGCCCATCCTCCTCCCAATTCGCGCATTCTCGATATTGACTCATGCTCATTCATCTCAAAATCCTCTGATCGCGGGGACTCACGAAGAGCAATGAGAAAGTCTGCTCGGTCCATAGGTTGACTGACCATCTGTTGGGGTGGCGAGGCTAGCTTCGTTTCCCTCCACGCTTGCGTATCCGGGGACAAAGATAAGCGTGCGTTTTCGTAGTAATGCCCGCATTTTAGCTCTCTCTAATGACACTATCCATCCCCTACGTACATCACCTGTTTTGACTTTCTGAATCATATTTATTGAATCACTTAGTAATCACGTATGTGAATATGCTTGCGATTCCAGCCAGTTAAGTGCCTGTATTACAGTGAATACTTCCATTATTAGACTGCTTATTGTTGAGGTAAAGGCATCACTGGCTTCGTTTACTGTTCTTCCTTTTGACCTGGCAGTAAAGACAACGACCGAGACGACCCGCCCGTGTAAATCACAACATCTATGTCATCGTCTTGCTTGCTGAGTGCCTTTGTCAGCATCCACGCTTACAGGGTTGTCCCCTACACTATCTATTTGTCAGCATCCATGCTTACAGGTTTGTTCCCTACACTATCTATTTGTCAGCATCCATGCTTACAGGGTTGTCACCTACACTATCTATTTGTCAGCATCCATGCTTACAGGGTTGTTCCCTACACTATCTATTTGTCAGCATCTATGCTTACAGGGTTGTTCCCTACACTATCTATTTATCAGCATCCATGCTTACATGGTTGTTCCCTACACTATCTATTTGTCAGCATCCACGCTTACAGGGTTGTGTTCCCTACACTATCTATTTGTCAGCATCCACGCTTACAGGGTTGTGTTCCCTACACTATCTATTTGTCAGCATCCACGCTTACAGGGTTGTGTTCCCTACAATATCAACTTGTCAGCATCCACGCTTACAGGGTTGTGTTCCCTACACTATCTACTTGTCAGCATCCACGCTTAGAGAGTTGTGTTCCCTGCACTATCTATTAAGTATAATGACGGCCTCGACTGCCGCTTGAAAGACCGTAGGAATAGGTATCCATTCCTCGCGAGGAGTTATGTCTTCTGGGGAGCAGATATGTTTAACATTATCCTCGGCACGACCCATCCACAATTTTCCTCTCTTGGGCCTGCTTCCCTTCACACGAGGAAACTCACAGTGTAGTGGGTGGTCTATGTCAGAACTCACTCTGGCGTATGTCCGAGCACGTCAAATATCAATTATATGAGATATACTCGGAAAATCAAGGAGAAATCTCATAGCCATACAAGGTGTGGTGCTTCCCTTGCAACCAAGAATGATCAGCATCGCTTCATTTTGAATTCTCTAGCCTCTCAAACTGTGTGTGGCTGGCGGTGATAGTGGCGCCTGCATATTCAATGACAGGAAGGACAAGAGCCTCATATAAAATTACAAGCTGTGATTGTTTAGTGTCCGTCGCTGCCATTACTCTCGGAGCTGAAAGTCCTTTGCTAGCCTTAGCGATAACATGATCAACGGTGTTTCCGGAAACACAGACTACGATCAAATGGCACGCCTAGATATTGTAAGGATGAGGTCCTGATTACACCGTACCCTCTCATCTCCACAGTCGGTGTCACAGACTTTACGATGTGATTGTTAAGAGAGAATCATATCACTGCAGCCTTCGCTTGGTTGATCAGTGCCCCTGAATCGTCACACCAGGAGACGCTACGGTCTATCTCTTTCTGCTGTGATCCGACAGTTTCTGTTCTATCTCATCCCTGTCTGTATACCAGGATATCATCCGCTAAAGACAGTGTTCTACCTCTTCCGCCGAGCTGCTGCTGTGTGATTGCCACAGCGTAGACATTGAATAATACGGGTGAGAGGGGAGATCCTTGTGGAAGGCCTGGTCGTATTGTTATGGGTTAAGATGTCCAACAACCGTACCTGAGAGCCACCTTCCTCTCGAGAAACACTGCTGATATCTGACGACGAAAAGGTCACCATTAAAGAGCAAGAGCATATTGATGAGGTACTCGAACGGCACTCTATTTAAGGGGTCTCAAGTCAATCGCGAAAGCACATTGACCTGCATGGAATCCCTCGAATACGTCGTAGACGAAAACAGCGGCAGTGCGCCATGTCTCTTTCTGGCCTCGCAGCCTCCAAGCGTTCCCTGAAAAAATGCGACTCTCTTCCAGTTCTCGAGCGAGGTGCTGTGCTACAATCAGTTTGTCCGTGGTGTTCTGCATCATTATGATTCGGTAGCCGTTGATCTGGGCGTGGTTTTTATTGGGCTTCTTTAGTGGCAATAGGTAGTTGTGCAGCCATTCTTCCTTGATAGGACCGCTCTTGATGATTCCGTTAAACTCACCAACCAGGTCGTTTATGTCACTCTCCCTAATGGTGGCGTTGTCCTCATATCGTATGCCGTCAGGGCTTGGGGCAGTGTGCCGCGACCATTTAAGAGTGATCTGGACGGTCTCTGCAGTGATGTGTATGCTCGCATTCCTCTGAGCTTCCGTACATAGATCAGACAGCGTGGTGATAACCCTCCACCTGACATCAAGATTGTTTTGGTTCGTCTGTTTAATGTAACGCTCAAGAAAGGTTTTTCCCTTATCTTCGTCTGATTTCTGCAATGCCAGATCAGTGGATTAAAAATCAGGTATACCGATCTGTAAGTCTCCAGTTACTCGCTCAGATAAGTTATATCTGCCATATTGAGATTCACTTGCAAAATCATTTTTAATTACCTGAGCGAGTCAGGAAAAAAAACCCCACCATAAACAAGAATAATCTTTCAGTCTGCAACTTATGCAAGTAGTTTTAACTTACGATTGAAATTTATCTAGTATAGATCTATTGAAATGTCGAAGCAAACATCCAGTTATCATCATTTCAGTGAGGTCACTAAGTAAAAGTGTAGTGGTTTCAAGAGGAACTGGTTGATCAAGCAGTCTATTTAAACATGCAAGCCTAATTTTAGCGGCAGTAAGTAGGTTAAACTTGAAGATATTTTTGAATACCGTGATGCAGAAGACAATTGTATACAAAATATGTCTTCGAAAATAAGAGAATTACCGTTGTACACCTTTTTAGTTGATGTCAATACTGACACGACAGTGACAAAATTGCTTATAGTTGATGTCAATACTGACATGACAGTGACAAAATTGCTTATAGTTGATGTCAATACTGACATGACAGTGACAAAATTGCTTATAGTTGATGTCAATACTGACACGACAGTGACAAAATTGCTTATAGTTGATGTCAATACTGACACGACAGTGACAAAATTGCTTATAGTTGATGTCAATACTGACACGACAGTGACAAAATTGCTTATAGTTGATGGCAGTACTGACATGACAGTGACAAAATTGCTTATAATTGATGGCAGTACTGACATGACAGTGACAAAATTGCTTATAGTTGATGGCAGTACTGACATTACAGTGACAACATTGCTTATAGTTGATGGCAATACTGACACGACAGTGACAAAATTGCTTATAGTTGATGTCAATACTGACATGACAGTGACACAATTGCTTATAGTTGATGTCAATACTGACACGACAGTGACAAAATTGCTTATAGTTGATGTCAATACTGACACGACAGTGACAAAATTGCTTATAGTTGATGTCAATACTGACACGACAGTGACAAAATTGCTTATAGTTGATGTCAATACTGACACGACAGTGACAAAATTGCTTATAGTTGATGGCAGTACTGACATGACAGTGACAAAATTGCTTATAGTTGATGGCAGTACTGACATGACAGTGACAAAATTGCTTATAATTGATGGCAGTACTGACATGACAGTGACAAAATTGCTTACAGTTGATGACAGTACTGACATGACAGTGAGAACATTTCTTATAGTTGATGGCAGTACTGACATGACAGTGACAAAATTGCTTATAGTTGGTGTCAGTACTGACATGACAGTGACATTAGCTGCTTATTATGTACATGAAATTGAGACAACTTGGCGATGGTGTACAGACAACTGTTTCTGCTGGTATTATAAAAGTGACTGCCTGCAAGAGCGCTGCTATAGTTGATTCAATAAAAAAATTTTATGCCGAAAATATTTAGCACACGAATCGCATGGTTATGTTTACATCAGACGGTGCTTCTGTCGTGCTTGGAAAGCATAACACTGTTGCTGCTATTCTACGCAAATCAATTTCTCATCTGATAGAGCAGTACTGTTATCATTTGGCAGATCGTTGGGTATCATTTGGTGCGTATGCCAGACCATCGTCTGCCAAAGATACTTCTCTATGGTGAGCTAGAGAAGGGTATACGATATCAAGGTGGCCAAAGGAAGCGCTACAAGGATTCGTTAAGGAACTCACTGAAAGCCTTTGAAATAGACCACGATACATGGGAAGAACTTGCACAAAATAGATCTACATGGCGTTCTAAAATAAAAAATAGCGCATCATCTTGTGAAAAGAAAAGAAATGCAGCAGCTCAACAGCGGAGAGCAGCTAGAAAGTCACGGATAGACCAAGATCCGTCTACAGTCGTCATTCCATGTCCAAACATCCAAGGAAATTTACAGCTCGAATAGGGCTCATTAGCCATCTACGAACTCATAATCAAGGACATAACTAAAATTGAATTTTCAAAAGTGGATGTAACAAATGGTCATCATCACTTGTGATGGACGAACAACAACAGTTCGCTGAGATTATTTAGGAATAGATGACGAATGGGAAGCAGTAGCACCGATGAAGGAGATTGACACTAATTCGCACTGTGTATACACTCTTCAGTAGGTCTAGTGTGAGACAAGCTACATTACAGGAGATTGACTTACCAGCTGTCATTGTTATTGTTTCATTTACTAAAAAATAATGCTGAGTGAAACGTAACAACAATAGTACTGACGTTGAACACATGTCTCAATGTCAATAGTGTATCTAGTGCCTCTGTGCTGTTAACATTGTTTTTTACTGTTTTCATTGTTTTTCACTGTTTGTTTTATATATTCTTGAGAAAGACCAGACAGTTGGAAACGTTGAAAATGTCTTGTGTATTGTAATTTGTATGTTTTCTTGTTTACTACTCATAACCCTTTAGTTTTAGTGATTGTCCGTCGTATTCAAGTGGAACTTTCTAAAAACCTGTGTTCTACGTAAGTACTATTGTTTCATTTAGGACGCTGAATGAAGTAAGACGGGTTTCTTGACACTTTTCTGTTAATGATTTAATTAACAAATATGATATTTTACTTGAATATTGTGCAGATCACGTAGAAGAGGCACATGTCCCAGTGCACAAATACTGCCTTGAGAAATGAGACAAGCCAGAGTATAAGGTTGCATTATTTATTCTTTGTGATGTTCATGGGGTATTGGTAGAATTGTGCAAGATTCTTCAGAAAAGTTTTTTGACTAACAGTGGAGACTTTTCATTACACACAAGCCACAACTAGGAAAATTAGATCTCAATATTTCGGAGACAAAACAATCAGGATAATTAGTTCTCAATGTCTTGGAGACACAAAACCAGGAAAATTAGTTCTCAATATCTCGGAGACACAAAACCAGGATAATTAGTTCTCAATATCTCGGACACACAAAACCAGGAAAATTAGTTCTCAATATCTCGGAGACACAAAACCAGGATAATTAGTTCTCAATATCTCGGACACACAAAACCAGGAAAACTAGTTCTCAATATCTCGGACACACAAAACCAGGAAAACTAGTTCTCAATATCTCGGACACACAAAACCAGGAAAACTAGTTCTCAATATCTCGGACACACAAAACCAGGAAAACTAGTTCTCAATATCTCGGACACACAAAACCAGGAAAACTAGTTCTCAATATCTTGGAGACACTCCTCACTTCAGTGAAACTGTACACAATTTTATTTTTTCGTACACATGATGTAAATACTAATGGCATTCTCAGTTTCAACTAGGATACTTGTGATTACATGAACACAAGATTTCCAGAGAATTAATGAAAAGAATGGCGTGTGTTTAACAAGGATTGTTTGCCAAATTTCTCAATAGTTGCTGCGGCTTAGTAAATGAAGAGTTCTCTTTATCATCGACGGCAGGTTGCTGCCATGGGATATACCTTTACCAAAAGAAAAAATCCTGTCCCAACTGTGGATTGAACCCGGTATTGTTGACCCATGCTGATTGTTTTTAAGTGAAAGAGAATGAGAATATACGGCATGACATTACAATATAAGCCGAGAAAGTATGAGAATATACGGCACGACATTACAATATAAGCCGAGAAAGTATGAGAATATAAGCCGAAAGAAAAAGACAATTAGAAAATATGCAGAAAGAGAGTGATAAAATAAGCTGAGGGAAGAATCCGAGAGATAGAGAGAGAGCGAGAGAATGAGAAAATAAGCTGAGGAACACGTTACCCGTGAGAATTGAAGCTACTAGAAGTTTGGACACAGAATACCTGTATTGTATTTGTACAAGACAAAGAGATCAGCAAATTCTGCGTGACAGAGGTGAGTACTTGGCGCCCTTTACCTTTCGACGCGACGGTATTAAGTGAGCTGCAGAGATCGTGTGCACATTTACATCAGTGGTTCTAAAACTTTTTGTTATACAGTGACATTCTCCTTCTTCTTCTTTTTCCTTTCCTTATCCTCTTTCTTCTTATTCTCCTCGTTCGTCCTCTCACTTCTCCTCACTTCCTACGCTTATCATCCTCCTCCTTTTCCTCCTATTTTATAATTTTCTCCACCTCCTTGGTATCCTCCTCCGCCTTAATTTAATTTATTCTTCTCCCCCTCACTTTTCTCTTTATACTTTTTCTCCATCTTCCTTATTTGTTTCATTCTCCTCTTTCTTCTTTTTATCCTCTCCTCCTCTTAATTCCTATCTTTCTTCTTCATCGTTTATATCCATCTTTCTTTTTAGTCTTATCCACGTCATCTTTTTTTTCTTATCATTGTCCTCCTCCTTATTATCATCGTCCTCATTCTTATCATATCCTCCTTCCCCATTTCCTCTTCTTATCCTTTCCTTCTCCTTTCCTCCTTCTTCTCCTCTTCTTATCCTTTCCTCCTCCTTCTCCTCTTCTTATCCTTTCCTCCTCCTCCTCTTCTTATCCTTTCCTCCCCCTTCTCCTCTTCTTATCCTTTCCTCCTCCTCCTCCTCTTCTTATCCTTTCCTCCTCTTCCTCCTCTTCTTATCATTTCCTCCTCCTTCTCCTCTTCTTATCCTTTCCTCCTCCTTCTCCTCTTCTTATCCTTTCCTCCTTCACACTCTCGTCTTCCTAGTTCTCCTCCTCTTTCTGAATTCGTTCTAACAGCTCATGATGGTTAGCAGTAGTCAGAAGAAAGGAATAAACTGTTATTGTTTACAGTATGATTGCGATATCTGCACCTTTCAGCCTGACACATCCGATTTCAGCTTTACTTTGTGTTATTTTAACCTAATTGGTGGAAAAATCAACCCAACCACAAAAACTTACTTAATCACATCTTACGATATACATGGCAGGTCATAGTAGTACTATTCTATGTTCCCTCTTCAGACCACAGAAAATCGTATATAAGTGGCCCTCTCCATGGTTACAAGTAGTTCAATTTTAAATGTGAGGTCTTCATTGATATTAATATATTTTTCGTTCTCAAATTTCAGACTAGATCTCTATTATAGCAGGACAATGGTCAGACTAGATCTCTATTATAGCAGGACAATGGTCAGACTAGATCTCTCTTATAGCAGGACAATGCTCAGACTAGATTTCCAGCAGGGTGTAGTCGAGAAATAGAGATGCATTGTCACCGTTGTATTTACGCCAATGGCTCGGCACACGCAACTTCAGCGATTTTATTATGGTGTTTTTCTTTCATATGTTGTTTCTCTTTTTTAATCCAGCAAAAACAAGCTTGAATATTTGGCATTTTACTACATATTTCAAAATTATGTCGGAGCAACCTCATATAAAGACAATCTGAATGTTTTGGCCACGTTATGAGACAAGGAGGTTTGGAGAACATAGTTACAACAGGCAAGTTTGATGGTAAGGGAGATAGATACCGACTATGAGAGAAAATATTCGACAGTTTAACAACCTTGTACGTCAGAGAAACAACAACGATCCTAATACATAATACTGGAGATAGTAGAGCGTTGTTGAGATACATGATCGCCTACGCCAGCCGGCATGGCACCTGATGATAATGATCTCTTTTAAATAATGTGCCATCAACCACAGCAATGCTCGCCAATGGCTCTGTTCTTTCATTATCTCTGACCCCTTACATGATCATTGCAGTGTATCCACGTAACACTTTGGACAAGCCAATTCTTCAATAACGTGACCAAGTCTTTCTTAACATAAACATTTCTATGTTACGCTTTGGAAGTCTGAGATTATCATTAAGTTGATATTGCATCCACTAACCAACCGTGTTTTCCGCTTCAATTTCCATTTTCCTGCTCGTTACTGTAATAGAGTCGGAAGACGATTTCTCTGTCACATTCCGTCTATTCTTGTAGGCAACAAAACCCACCTCGGTAAACATTTCAATATGCACTATGGTGTTCACTCTGATTTAGCACATTTGCCCTACCCACGAGTTCGCACTTTTGCCCTACACACTAAATACTCCCCCCCCCATAAAAATCTCTCCGCAACTTTAATAAATTTACCAACTGCTATGCAGATTAGCAAAGTTTCGATAACTCTTCAGGCATCTGTTACCATCACGTGACCAAACATCACAACCAATATGGCACTCATATAAAACCTGATAAAAATCTTCTCATTTTTGATTGGTTTACCGCTCTGCCTACCTTCAGAATCCTCTGCATTCCGAACTTTATACAAGTTCTTCCCTTGAGACCTGTAAATATCCCACTACCAACTCAGTCCTATTTTAAGATAGTTCTCCTAACTAGACTCTGTACTTTTTCCAGAACCAGAGTCGTATTCAAAACATGCTTGCTGTTCGTAAAGGTCACGCGGGAAATAAATACAAACCAGACATCTTATGGGAAGAAGTGTGCAGATTTCAGACAAGGTGGAAGGATGTTTGGGGGACTATTTTTTAAACTCGGAAATAAACACCATCAGAGAAAATTAGGTTGGGACATTATATCAGGTCTTCTACGGCGGTTCTAAAATAGTGTCTAAGATTTATGTTTGAAATTTGGATGGGGACATTGCATCCGGCCAACTTACTAGACACGTGAACGCAAGTTGTGTCGCCCTTACTTGTCTTTGATTTAAATGTGTTTATGATCCATGATAAAGGCCTTTACGTTGAAACGTCAATTTGTGTGTGTGTGTGTGTGTGTGTTTCGTATTATTAGCAAAACTTTATTACCTTGTTTCAAGCTTTACCTGAGACATTATATAGGGACTTCTACGACGGTTCTAAAAAAAGTGTCTTAGATTTCTCTTTTTAAATTGACCCGTGTTGCCGGAGTCCAAAAGGGGAGCAATGAATAATAAAGATGTTTGCTTTTCATGCATGTCGTATGAGGCAACTAATGAAGTTTTAGGGTGGAGTTGGCTATTCCATCCCCTATTGGGTCAAAGTGATATAGGAGCCATGCTGAAGGTGGATGTATCAGACCGAAACGCGCAGATATCGCAGCTAAGCTGCAAGCCATGCCACAACACATTCCATTCTCCGGATTGAATCCCAGTAATCTGCAGGAGCTGGAGAACGAATGCAGAAGAAGAAGAAGAAGAAGAAAAATTTATTGAATATTAATTATGTTGTATTGGGAGTTTGTGTTATAGGTTACATGCACACACGCTAGGTTAGGGTGGGGAGAATTGTTGGGTTCAAATACATCACTCCCTCTAGTCGAGTTCGCAGTAGAACACGATACATACATGCTGGAGATCAAGTAAATTAAACACCGAAGAACAAGTAAATTAAACACTGAAGAACAGGTAAATTAGACACCGGAGAACAGGTAAATTAAACATTGAAGAACAGGTAAATTAGACACTGGAGAACAGGTAAATTAAACACTGAAGAACAGGTAAATTAGACACCGGAGAACAGGTAAATTAAACATTGAAGAACAGGTAAATTAGACACCGGAGAACAGGTAAATTAGACACTGGAGAACAGGTACATTAGACACCGGGGAACAAGTAAATTTGACACCGGGGAACAAGTAAATTAGACACCGGGGAACAAGTAAATTAGACACTGGGGAACAAGTAAATTAGACACTGGGGAACAAGTAAATTAGACACTGGGGAACAGGTAAATTAGGCATCAGAGAATAAATAAATTAGACACAGGAGAACAGGTAAATTAGATGATGGCACCTCACCTGTACTTTCCTTTACGACAAAAACGAATAATACCAATAATATTATATAACATGATTACCTGTACAGCAACACTTTACAAAATCCCCAATTATATTTATTCTTTATTTTTTGTGCTGAAATATCATTAATTTCTGTTATTACATACATATTTTGTCAGTCCGGACCATGTTGTTATGACAGTCAATAGAAAGTAACTGCTTGAAACGTAACAACAATTAGACTTACGTAAAACACAGGTTTATATTTCGTTTCAATCGGACGCCACAGACTATATCTAAAACTAGTAGGTAATGATGGGCAATGATTAGCACAAAAGAAATCATAAAAATTACAATACACAAATCACATTCATCGTTTCAACCAAAAGGTCTTTATTTTTGAATTGGGTACACTCGAGCCTTTTGGACTCAATTCCGACTCCTCTTATGTCTAGTACTGGGTTGGTGTGGTCTTTGTCTTTATTCTTTATGTTCCGTCATTTACTCATCTTTTTGTTCGTTTCGTTTCCACATATATTTACATTTTGTATGTACCTTCTGACCTCCCGGCATATCATTTCCATATTTTCGCTGGACTTTGTGATAATTTTTTCATTCGTCGTCTTTTGATGTTTTGTTTGTGTCTTGATAAAGACCTTTTGGTTGAAACGTTGAATGTGATTTGTGTATTGTAATTTTTATAATTTCTTGTGTGCTCATCATTGCCCATCATTACCCACTAGTTTTAGCTATAGTCTGTGGTGTCCCATTGAGACGAAATATTAACCTGTGTTTTACGTAAGTCTATTTGTTGTTATGAAATGTTTAACTAGTTCTGACAAGGGGACCCGACCGTTTGTTAAAAAGTTGATATGACCAATACTGCTTTTATATACTAATTCAATTATTGAAATTTGATTTGCAAAACAAAAAGAGTGAAATCCAACGTAGTGTTTTTGAACTTTCTCACCAGGTTTTTTTTTTATAAGGGGGGAGGGGTGGAGGGTTTGCGAGAGGGGGAAGGTTATAAACTAGCTGAAATTGTTAATCACCTGGTTTCCCTGAACTCTTGATAAGGGGGGGGGGAGGTCAAAAGGAGGCAAACAATTGTTTAATTTATAGACATCCCTATGTGCCAGTGAATATCTGACAAATAGGCGAGGGCCACAGTAGCACAAATAGAAATTGATATGAATGCGAATATTTATGGAAATATATTAATTAATACATAATAAATAATTACAAACAGTAATAACAATTAATGTCATAAACAAGGTCAAGGTCGACTTTGCGGTCAAAGGGTCTTTTATCAAGAAACGTAACTATATATCTACACATGTGTCAGCAAAAATGAAGGACATTGCCAAATTAATCCGCCCGGTAATTATAGGAAAGCACTGGTATTTTTTTAAGTAGATCTTGATACACGGATGCTTATGTACAAGGATTTACATTGATCTAACAGGGCCTGAAGTTCCTATTCGATCCTTGTAAGATTGTCTATTGTCTTTCCCCAGGTGGTTTGTGATCCACTCTTGCCGTCCGTTAAGCGTAGGGGTGATTGGAGCTCGAGCTTGCGTTCTAAAGGCAGATGTGTGGCCTCGGCTGTGCTATGACCGTGTCTGTTCAGGATGTCTCTGACGTTTTCTATCCACCTTTTCCTTGGTCTTCCTCTGGCTTTGTACCCTGATCTCATTTGGTTATATGCATGTACGGGCAACTTTTCGTGATGCCTTTTCACAATGTAGCCAAACCACTTGATCTGTTCTCTCTCTATGTAATCTGTACAAGATATTATACCTATTCTTTCCCTGATATATTCCTTTCGTAATCTATCAAGCCTGGTGACCCCGACAGCTTTCCTCAAGCATTTAATCTCACATGTCACTATAACCCTGTAAGATAACTACCAATAATGTTTGTACACAAGCACCTGTTAACCTGACGTAGAATACATGTAACATATCCTTGTATTCAGAGATCAGTGCTTGGGCTCACAACTCTCAATCATACCACAGAGCCAGCCCCCCCCCCCTTTAACCTATACGACCTGCGCGAAAATCTCACATATTGTCACTTATCTTGGCCGATCCAATCTATCACAGAAGCCACATGATCAAGTTTACAAACAGCACACAAGAAGGCCACCTCCAAAGTACTCTTCTACCCCTGACGCTGCAAGGTATATAAGAGCCACAATGTATAGACAGATAAGAGATAAGATAAGATTAGATAGATAGATAGTTGTGCCAGATAGATAGATAGATAGATAGATAGATAGATAGATAGATAGATAGATAGTTGTGCCCTGATGTCGACGTCTGTTCTGCGGCATTGGACTCGAAACACCATCGAGTCGAATGGCTGCTGGAAGAGAGGACGGAGCACTTATGGGAATGCCCCACGTACTGTGAGGCCAGTTTTCTAATCACGAATCAAGAATAGATAGATAGATATACAGACATATATATACAATCTATTCTGTGTTTTATTGGTTACTGACACAAATAAAGAGAAATAAAGATCAGGCAAATAAAATACTTTGGACACATTAAAAGACATGACACCTTATTGAAGACCTTACTTGAGGGTAAAGTCAAAGGGAAGCGAGCAAGAGGTAGGCAGAGATACAAGTGGGAGAGTAACATTACAAGATGGACAGGTTACAGTCTAGCAGAGTGCACCACCAAGACAAGAGACAGGAGATGTTGGAGATACGTTGCAGCCAACCTTCGTTGCGGAGACGGCACTTGATGATGATGATGATGACACAAATAAGCACAAAGCGAACAACGATCTGTCGTATCGTCCGTGATCGTGCTCCAGTATAAAGACCTGTGTACAGAAAGATAAACATGACCAGAAAGGCAGATTTTAAAATATTTTCGTGATTTCGTTGGTTGACCGTAGCTATTTTTGGCATGTGACTCCAAGAAATAGAGACCAACGAAAAACGCGGAAATACTAAAAACATAACGAATGAAGACATGTTTACTTTCTGTACAGAGGCCGACGGTTTCGTATCAGAAAACATGATTGATGCAGGAACTATATTTCCAGAAGGGCGTGTCTAAAACCCAACCATTTCCTGAAATTTACGTCATCTCAAAGGTGACCATAAGGGATACTATAAGACCTCTGTACATAATTAATTAGGACTTCATTCGTTACGTTTTTTATTATTGTTGTGATTTTCGTTGGTCAGTATATACTTGGAGTCACATGACATAAATAGCCACCACTGACCAACAAAAGTTACGAAAATAATCAAAATGTGTCATTCAAGTTTATGTTTATGTTTTCTGTGCACAGGTCTTCAGTATGAAACGGTCACGTCTCAATGTACACATAATTTCCACGAGATGTTGCGAGAGTTGCGTGTATTTTCTCAAGCAACGTCATGTAGCCATCATTGAGAATCAGACATGGGTGATGTCAAGATTGGATTTATTTTCTTTGATCTTGTTTTGAGTTACTCAGTCTCACACTTCTGGCAGATGGTTCTTGTCTCCCGTGTGAATCAATCTATGTGAACTTTTTAACTCCTTCCTGAGCATAAACCATAAACCATCAACGAACCACTTTCATCTGTTCCTGTCTTCAACAGTGTCCCACACGCTAGTTGTTGGACCAGGAATGGGAGAAAGCAATTTAACTATTGTGATATAACATACATGTCGTAGGAGGCGACTAATGATGGTTTGGGGGTGGGATGCCTATTCTATCGAATAGAGTAGTGATTTTCAATCTTATTTAGCACGTGGCCCTATTTTGTTACACATTTTTAAATCTTTGATTGGCTTTTCTGGTGTCTAAAATAAATTTATTTGATTTTCTTTAAAATAAATGTATTTGATTTTCTGTAAAATAAATGTATTTGATTTTCTTTAAAATAAATGTATTTGATTTTCTTTGCGGTTAGCAAGTCTTATGTCATTTCTTTCTCCATAAAAAAATAATAATTTGGTAGCATAACCTAGTTAGGTCGTAGCCCATCATTTTTTACTGTAGTGATTTTCGAAGCAACTGTATAATCAAACTGTATAAGTCGCTGGTGATTTTCTGTTGTGTTGTATGGTTGTGAGAGTTGGGCACTCACTGCGGACATGAAGAGAAGATTACGGGGTTTCGAGTACAAATGCTACAGAAGAATTCTACGAATTTCCTACAGGGAACATAAGACCAATGTGTACGTAAGAAATAAAGTAGAGATGTGTGCAGGTGTCCAGGAGCCATTGCTTTCAATAGTGAAACGACGAAAACTAGCATGGTTTGGACATGTATGCAGGCACGATTCCTTGTCAAAAAATACTGCAGGGAACTGTCGAGGGTAGAAGAAGCAGATGAGAGAAAATAAAGGCATGTACAGACAACATCAAGGAATGGACAGGGCAAGATATTTCCACACTCATCCGCATCGCTGAGGATAGAATTCGCTGGAGGACTCTGTGTGCTGAAGCATCCAATGTGGTACCCCTACGACCCTGAAGGGTTATGGGTTTATTGATTAATTGAATACTGAAGGGTTATGGGTTTATTGATTGATTGATTGATTGATATGAGTTAGCCTAAGGAAATCGAGTACCAGATCATCTGAGAAAGTAGAGTCGCTGGTCGTGGTCCTGATCACATCATCCAAAATATACCGTAGGTCAACGAAAGATATGGTCAATCAGATTTTCTTCTTCTTCTTCTGCGATCAGTGTCCTATGCTTATAAGTATATACAGGAAGGTGGGTCGTCTTCGTGAATTCATTCGTCAGCAGGAGGTCATCCCAGTTGTCCCACAGCTTTACCTTCAGATTTGTCTCTTGGAGCCATATTTTAGTTCTCACGTTATCAAAGAGTGGACATGTCTGTAGAATGTGTTCTGGAGTCTGTGGACCCTTTTAACGTGGGCATTGGTCAGTTTAGACAGCCTTTTGTGGAGATGTACTTATAGTCTGCAGTGCCCTGTGAGGAGTCTAAAAACTGTGGTTTGCTGTTATCTGCTTAGCTTTAGAATGGGGTCCAGTAGAAAGTTACTGCCTGTTCTCTGACTCCATGTATGTTTGTATTTTCTTTTGATGAAAGTTTTTACTTTAGTCAGTGATTTTCTGTGCTGGAATTTTTCCTTTTTTGCACATTCTTTTGCCAGTCTGTCAGCTGCTTCATTTCCTGTAATTCCAGAGTGTGCAGGGATCCACTGAAGAACAACTTTATTGTTAGCGGACAGTTGATTTAAAGTTTTTCATTTCATTTTGTTAGGAGATCTTTCTGTTCATTTTGGATGGTCAATCAAATAATAAGTACATTTTGTGGTGAGTCACGTTCATTTTAACTGCGGATGTTAGTCCACTTTGATTAGACACCATCGAGGTCAAATCCTTGAAGATGAGACTTAGCCCACCCAATAGAGGCTGAAAACCTAAATTGGTCGGGACATCTCTGACATCGAGCAGGACCACAGTCATGTCCAAGCAATCAGTGGTGTTGAAGTCGGAGATACCAGATCGGGAGGCGCACCAACAACCATGTTATTACACAGTACAACTAGATAACATGTGGAGGAACACTGGCCCTCATAGTCGGGTATTCCTAGAAAACTATATTGGAGCACTAATGAGCTTTCAAATACAGCAAACATTTATATAGTCGGGTATTCCTAGAAAACTATATTGGAGCACTAAGGAGCTTTCAAATACAGCAACATTTATTAAGAAAACTGGCGTTTCTCTGTTGATCTGCTGTGTTGACTTGCTGATCTTAAACTGCAAACGAGCAGAAGAAGAGAAAGTCCAATTTGATGATAAATATTAGACACGTAAAACACAGGTTTATATATCGCTTCAATGAGACAAGACAGACTATAACTAAAACTAGTAGGTAATGATGCTCACACAAGAAATTATACAAATTACAATACACAAATCATATTCAACGTTTCAACTAAAAGGTCTTTATCAAGATACAAACAAAACATCAAAAGATGATGATAACATAGAATTTGTGGATTGTTGTATCACAATCTCCGAGTGCAAAAAAGCCATGCTGGAAATAATATATTCTAGAATATGGCGAAAATAGACCGGTTATTTAAAAAAGAAAAACATGTGGAGAAAACAAAGGGAAGAGGAATCATACGAGGAATGCCGAGGGTGATTTGAGACGGTGAACATCTTGTTTAGTTTTTGTGAAATTGAAGAAGAAGAGATAGGTATCGGATGGATGGAAGTGAGACAACAGAAAATGTCTCTTGAGTTATGTTGGTTAAAAAGAATGTTTGTGGCAGGCATCCTGAGCGTATGAGGTCGTGAAATGGGCATCTGTGGCAGCGGTTCTCAATACAGGATATCTCTGGGGCCAAGGGAGAGTCCCCCCTTATGCGTTCGATCTCAAATACGATACGTGTATTCGTGTGAATTGTGGAGACCGTGAATGCGTTGCGATTCCAGTTTTATAGTGAAATTGCGTTATTTGCATTTTCCGGCCTCGAGCATCCGATTTCCGCATCCCGGAGACTTGAAAGAGCACGGAGAAAGATTTTTAATATGGTGTTGTAGCACAGAAACATCTGGGGGACAAAGAAAGGTAGACATGTGAACAATAAACAGCGAGCAATATATCGACAAACAACAAGCAATATAACGATAAACAACTAGCAATATAACAACAAGCAATATAGCAAAAATAACAAGCAATATAACGATAAACAACTAGCAACATAACAAAAATAACAACAAGCAATATAACCAAAAACAACAAGCAGTATAACGATAAACAACTTGCGATATAACAAAAATAACTAGCAATATAACGATAATGCTTATATAGCGTAAACGATTTCTTGTACAGAAAGTCAATGTTGTAGACACCTTTGTGATCACGAATATAAAAACATTATCCAAAATGTCAACATGGACAATACATTTTAATAATCATTAATATACATGAAAAATGACTTACCCATATTGGCTTGGAATTAACCCAGGGATAGACTTGATAGTGTAAGGTAAAATACCTAGAAGTATACAAGACAAACATCAAGTTACTCAAGAATATATCAAGGAAAAGGGTAATAACGTTTTGCTGATACTAGGTAACACACATAATGACAAACACAAATCGACGTTTCGACCAAAAGGCCTATATCAAGACAGACAATTGAAACAAAATGAAAACATATAACAGAAAGCGAACAGTAATAACATCAACGGTCACATTGGAATGAGTAGTATGGATTGACCGGAAGAGGTGAAATGACACCGGACAAGGAAAATACAAAAATGACAACAAACATGTGACACGAAACAAACAGAAACTATGGATCGACTAAAGTCATAGATATAATACTCAGGATATATCAGGTATCTATAATCGATATATCAGAGTTATCAATCATCAATATTCAATTGAAAAAAAATGAGCTTGTTAAAGATGTGAAATGTTGAATTCTCAGGAATACGAATAATGAAGCAATTACTCTTTGGCGGAGAGGTATATGACGCTTCTGTGACGGCCAAGTTGCCGGGTTCAAATCCAGCCTCAGGCAACTTTATATCCGGACTGTTCAGACAACAATGGAAAGCTACTTAACGTGTTTATTGCCTACATAACTACTAAAACCAAAATATGCTGGGTTAATGGATTTGTCATGAATAGAATATGCTACAAATTAGGAAGTCTCTTATTTGATGTGTGTATTGGGAAATATATTATTTGATGTGTGTATTGGGAAATATATTATTTGATGTGTGTATTGGGAAATATATTATTTGATGTGTGTATTGGGAAATATATTATTTGATGTGTGTATTGGGAAATATATTATTTGATGTGTGTATTGGGAAATATATTATTTGATGTGTGCATTGGGAAATATATTATTTGATGTGTGTATTGGGAAATATATTATTTGATGTGTGTATTGGAAAATTATTATTTGATGTGTGTATTGGGAAATATATTATTTGATGTGTGTATTGGGAAATATATTATTTGATGTGTGCATTGGGAAATATATTATTTGATGTGTGTATTGGGAAATATATTATTTGATGTGTGTATTGGGAAATATATTATTTGATGTGTGTATTGGGAAATATATTATTTGATGTGTGTATTGGAAAATTATTATTTGATGTGTGTATTGGAAAATCTCTTACTTGATGTGTGTATTGGGAAATATCTTATTTGATGTGTGTATTGGGAAATTTAAAATGGATTAATAATACCGTTCTCGAAGATCTTGACTACGCAGATGACCTAGCCCTTTTGAGCGCAAACCACACAGATGCTCAATCTAAGCTTGACAATCTCCAACACTACTCAAATCAGATAGGGTTGAAAATCAACACATCAAAAACTCATATACTAGATTTTACGAGATCCAACGACAACATAGAAATTCGAAATGTTCCATTATTAAAAGTCAACAATTTTACATATTTAGGCACCAATCTAGCATTGGATGGAGACTCATCAAAAGAAATTTTACACCGTATTGCCCTTGCAGCGGGTGCTTTCAATAAACTACGCAACATATGGACGTCAAACACACTAAGAAACACCACAAAACTCAAGTTATTTAACTCCAACATCATCCCTATTCTATCATATGGGTGCGAAAGTTGGAAAGCCACAAAAAAAAGACTCGACTCCTTTGAAAACAAATGCCTACGTACCATTCTGAACGTTAAGTGGAGTGACTTTAAATCTAACACTACTATAAGAGAGGAAAGCAAACAAACCTATATATCTTCCTTCATTAGACAAAGGCGTTGGACTTACATCGGCCATGTTCTCAGAATGAACAGCCTAAGAATTCCCCAGCAATCACTATATTGGGTGCCACCTGGAGTAAGAAGAAGAGGGAGACCTAGAGAAACTCTACGAAGAACCATTAATAGAGAAGGCATGTCAATGAACCTAAACAACACGCAACAATTGAAAGACCTGGCAACACAAAGACAGAAATGGAAAGCTATGGTTTCTGCCCTATGCGCCGCCTATGGCCCTGGAGGAACATAACATAACATTGGGAAATTATTATTTGATGTGTGTATTGGGAAATCTATTATATGCTGTGTATTGGGAAGTCTCTCCGAGTTTTCTTTCATACACAGAAGACTCCAACTTCTTCTTCTTCTTCTTTCGTTCACTTGAAACATGTCTATATCTGTAATTCTGTCTCCTTAATAAAACTCACTGTCTTTTGTAGTTCATACAGTGTCCCATAGAGTTTTGATTCCAGTGTTGTTTCCTCTGGCCAATATGTCTGCCTCAGCGTTTCATGCTCAGAACACTCTTGAAGTATATGTTTGGCACTCTGTGCTGCCTGTCCACATGTACACATGGCCGTGTTGCCAATCTTGAACTTTGTATACATGTGACTGCGGAGTCGGTTGTGTCCTGTTCTGAGACGTACAATTATAACTTGTTCTGGTCTGTTCATAATATGATAGTCATCTTGTGTTGGTGTTTGTGGCTTTCTTATTGACTTGATCATCTGTTTTTTTTATGGTAGGTGATTGGTATATCTGGTTGGTCTTCGGCAGCACCTTCCTTAGCCAGTTGGTCTGCTTTTTCATTTCCTGGTATTCCACAGTGATATTCCACAGTGAGAGGGTATCCACTGCATGGTTACCCGATACTGGTAAAACAATTCGCTAAGTAGTTTTTTCAAGTCTGTTAGTTTTCCAGACTGGAGAGCTTGAAGCACTGACCTTGCATCTGTCAGGAATACCACAGGCTGTATGTCAGAGTTGGAGTTAAGCAGTTTTTCAGTTGCCACACTAATTGCCTGGATTTCTGCATCATAATTATTGCAGAATTTTCCTGTCGGTGTTCTGATTGTATCTCTAGGCTTGTGTGGATATTCTATATATACACCTGCACCTCCATTCCTCACAGCATTCTGTGCTGACCCATCTGTGTATACTCTGACCCATATATCTTGTGGATATTCCTCATCCAGGAAACTGAGGGTGACTGTCCTTCGCTGCACACTGCTCTGTTCGTCCTCGCTTAGTATTCCTTTCACATGGGTCTGAATGTATATTGGCATTCCATGTCTTTCACTCCACGGGGTTTGTTCTGGTACAGACCTTAAGGGGCTGTCAATTTCAGGTAGGTCTGTAAGTTGTCTGCGGAGTCGTTTAGCTTGATGGATAAAGCTGCTTCTTTTCAGTCGTCCCATTGCTAGATTTTGGAATCTTTCCTTCATTGGATGACTTGGCATACACTGAAACTTTTCTGCCTGAATTAGCACTTTTGTGTCTCTGCGTTCGCCAAGTGTTTGCATTCTTCCCATTTTCTGCATCTCTGCTATGGGTGTTGATTTCATTGCTCCCAACATTATCCTAAGTGCCTGGTTTTGCACTTTATCTAGATCTTGTAATGTGGTGTTTGATGCAGGACACCACGCAGCTGAACCGTATTCCAGGTGTGGTCTTATGCCTTGCTGGTAAACTTTACTGAGTATATTCCCACTGGCTCCCCATGTGGTTCCACTTAGTTTTCTCAGGATAGCTAACTTCCTCCTGGCTTTTGTTGTTGCTTTGTTTATGTGCTGCTTCCATGTCAGTTTATCATCAAAAGTAACTCCGAGGTTGTTTGTCTTCTTTCAAGAGCTCTCCATCTATTTCGATATGACCGGCTTTTTGTTTTGGTGAGAGGGTAAAGAGTGTAGTGCCTCACTATTGTGTGTTAACGCTGATGCACCATCTATTAGCCCATAAGGTTAGGGCATCGATAGCTCTTTGTATTTGTTTAGTGGCCACTGTCGCATGTTCTTCCGTGCACCAGATCACCAGGTCGTCAGCATACATTGCCACTTTGATCCCATGTGGTAGTTCAGCAACTAGGTCATTGATGTAATACTCCAACTCTTATTGGCACGCAAAATTTTGACAAGTCTCATACTCAGAATCAACGAGAATCACGAGAATAATCAAAAACGTCACGAATGTGGTTCAACTTAATTTAGCGGACATATACTCTACTGGAGCTTCGTCATGCTAAAAGTAACAAGCTGACGTTCAGTACACAATACAGCTAAAAGTAACAAGTTGGCGCTCGGTACAACAATACAGCCAAAAGTAACAAGCTGATGTTCGGTACACAATACAGTTAAAAGTAAACAGCTGCCGTTCGGTACACAAGAGAGCTAAAAGTAACAAGCTCACGTTCGGTACACAAGACAGGTAAAAGTAACATGCTTGCGCGGAGTATAGAAGAAATCTAGAAGTAACAAGCAGGCACTGAGTACAGGAGAAAGCTAAAGACAGAGAAATGGCATGTTTGTGTTGCTACCGTCAGCACCGAAATTTTAGCAAGCTAATGATGACGATATCTAAGGAGAAGCTTAACATCTGTCACCAATTGATACCAACTGATTGTATTCTATCCGTGCGTCATAAAATCTTGACTAGTGCCACGCTCTTATAATCCAGTACAAAATCTTTTCGCTACAACTGAAACCTAGATTTAGATATCAGATTATCTAACCCTGTTACCAAGGTTACAGAAAGGGAAATAATCAACAAAGAGACGATATCGAGTACACATATTGGGCACCTTAAAAAAATCATCTGTGATCTTTCTTGCTTTTAATTTTTTTTTTTTTAAACTAAAAAATGAGTGTCATAATCTTCTGTTGAATTATATGTTGTTGGGGGGGGGGGGGGATAGAGGGACACCCCCCGCCCCCGCCTATTCGCTTGAAAAACATCGAATCTTACCATAAAATATAGAAATACGGATGTATTGACAAATGTTTGACCAACCACATAAATAGGTGTCTCAATAAAAAGGTCTTTATCAAGGACAGGATGTAGAAGTTATATACATATCATTACCTGGGGGGGGGGGAGAGAAACGAATTTATTTAGAAAGGAAATAAAAATGGACGGTTACATAATTTAAAAACGGCTTTATTTAGAGAGGCGATAAAAATGGACGGTTAAATTAAAAAAAATATGTGGGGGGAAGAAGTAGAGGCTGTAAAATTGTGAAATAAAGGAAACTTGAGGAGCGCGGTAGCCTAGTGGATAGTGAGCTTGCTTGCTATAATATTGTTACAGCGTGCCAAGTTCGAAACCACGTCCGGACATTAAAAAAATATTCGGGTTGTGATTTCTCACTTGACACGACCACTCTTCCAGTCGATTCAGCTGTAAATGACGACCTGACTAATGAGTTAGGGAAGGTAAAATACAACCAGCAAGGAAGGGAACTGGCCACAGCACATAATAGTTGCTGCGGCTTAGTACATGCAGAGTTATCTTCATTCCTGACGGCAGATGCCATGGGACCTACCTTTACTTTTTAAAGGAAACTTTAAAAACTAATTGATAAAAAGTTGTTGATAAATATTAGTTCATAAAAAGCTGTTGATAAAAAGTAGATCGTATCATTGCAGGTACATAGTGGTGAACTTCTGGGACCAAGTCGACAGCGAATCAGATATCTGCACATCCTCCGATTGTGGTATCACTAGAAATGAGAAAGCTGATGCCCTGGCAAAAGAAGAAGGTACAATGGAACAATTCAGTTATTCTCTGTTTTACAGTAAGGCCAAAATACGAATTCGCAACCAGTATACAGGGGAAGAAAGATATGGGCATTGATCAGAAACTAGACCTAAAACACCAACTTTTACATCATCATCAAGTGCCGTCTCTGCAACGAAGGTTGGCTGCAACGTATCTCCAACATCTCCTATCTCTTATCTTGGTGGTGCACTCTGCTAGACTGTAATCTGTCCATCGTGTGTTGTTACTCTCCCACTTGTATTTCTGCCTACCTCTTGCTCGCTTGCCTTTGACTTTACCCTCAAGTAATGTCTTCAATAAGGTCTTTTAATGTGTCCAAAATATTTTATTTGTCTGATCTTTATTTCTCTTAGTAGTTCTTTCTTCATATTAAGTGTCTTTAGCACCTCTTTATTTGTTTTCTTCTCTTTCTATGATGTTCTCCCTATTCTTCTCTATACCCACATCTCAGAGGCATCAATTTTGTCTTCTAATTGTTTATTTAGTGTCCATGTTTCTGAGCCATACATTAGTATGGAATAGATGTAGCATTTTACAATTGTCATTTTTAACTTGTTAGTAATTTCTTTAGATGTTAATATTTTCCTCATGTCAGTGAAGGTACTTTTAGCCATTCATATTCTCCGTTTAACTTCTGTTTCACATCTGCCACCATTTGTGACTGTGTCCAAGATATTGATAATGTTTTACTTGTTGTAGTTTCTCTCCATGTATGGTTATGTTTAGCTCCTGTTCTTCTGTGTCTTTGCTGATTATCATGTTTTTTGTGTGGATATTTATATCCAGTCCATATTCTGTACTTTATTTATTGACTTGATCTATTATTCCTTGTAGTTCATGTTCACTTTCTGCCAAAAGAATAATGTCATAATAGAACTTTTACAGGCAAATACAAATCTGACCATCATCTTTCGACTTTAGTGTTCCAGGACTATTCACACGAACTATGTGGTTTCTTTCTGTATGTGCTAGCTAGAGATCGCGGTGTAGCCATGGGAATTTCCTGATACAACACTGAGACAGGACTAGATAAACGTCAGTGAGAACACAATGGCTCGTAGTAAAATGCAGAGTATTCTGGAGAAAACATGGACTACGACAGCACAAGATAAACGTAAACTTGTGACAGCAGATATGGCATGCTTGCGCAGAATCCTATGAATATCGATAAAAGGCAGAGTGAGAAATGAAGCCATTAGACAAAGAACCGGTACGACTCCAATCTTGGAATATATTAAGAGACAGCAGATAAAATTGTTTGCACACATCAGCAGACTACCATTAGACAGCATATCATAGCAAGCTATGCTACAGATACAGTGAAGGCAGACCTAGAGTCCGACCACGAAAACGATGGACCACCGAAATAAAAGAGGCGACAAACTCCACAATATACTCAGCACACACGAGGCTATCTCCAGAAAACTCTTCTACCACTGACGCTGAACGGCAACAAAGGATTTAAGCGAATAGATAGATAGATAGATATTTCGACTTAGAACTGGTTACTGCAGACTCCAGGGCCACTTGTATCGAATCAGGGTGACCCACACAAATGAATGTCTATTCGGTACAGGCATACAGACCCCGGAACGCACATTTCAAGGCTGTCCAGACTATGCAAGGAACTGCAAGGCAAGACATCACTTGCCAAATATGCTGAATGAAGGACCAATCGGATGTGTGTATCTCCCTTAGTTACGTACACAACTAGCTACACAAATTGTATCATTATACATCTGTTAACAGTGTGTTAATTATAGCTATAGTCGCATATGTACCGTGTGCAGATTTAGTAGATGTTTACCGTGTGGGAATTATGATTAAATTGTTTTTTTTTTCCTGGTTATTTTGTAGACACTGTATTCTGTCTTTTGTCTTTTCTCTGCTTTTGTTGTTAGGCGTCGCATAAATAGATGGCGATGGTTTTTCTCTGGCTATGTCATGTTTGGGCCGCTTGATATGAAGTAATATTGTGATGTCTCAGGAAGTTTGTACTTCCTTCAGTCCCTTTCTTCTTCGTCTTCCTCTACCTTGTTATCATTCTGATGTTGTATTCTCTTGCTGCTAGCCAATAAGGGTTTATTCTCATTAAGCATCCCAACCATTTCAGGCAGTTTTTTTTTGGTTTTTGTTTGTTCCAGCTTTGAGCACATACGTTACCCATACACTTCTTGTAATCTCTTCATTCCTCACATAATCTCTTACTGTTATTTTTCTACATTTCGTTAGACATCTAATTTCACGCATAATAGGCTTTTTCTCTTGTTTTTTTAGTTAGTGTCCATGTCTGAGACGGATAAGAAAATTTTGATGTGAAGATTGAATTTATGATTTGCCTGTTTGGCTTCCATCGGAATAGATTTGTGTTTCAAGATTAGTATTGGCTTATTTTTTTTTTTTTGGGAATTCTTATCTCGATCTATCTGGCCATTCTTCTGTTGTTTATACAAATGATTCCATGATATTTACATTCCTACAATTGTTTTATTAATTGGTAATTTATCTTTATGTTGAATGCATTTCTGTAAACTGTAAGAAATTGTGAGAGAAACAGGATACATATAGTGAGATATTGGTGAAAAAAATTATCAGAGAAACAGGATACAGATATAGTAAAGAAATTGAGAGAAACGGGATACAGATTAAAAGGAAACCAGAAATAAAGACGGATAAACAGGATATATATATATATATATATATATATATATATACATTGAAAGAGAACATTTAACAGAAAGGAAGACAGTGAAAAAGACATAAAGGAGGGCAGAGAAAAAAAATAAAGACAGAGAAAAAGACAAAGAAAAACAAAGACAATAACAGAAAGAAAAAAAAGAACAGACAGACTTAAAAACAGAGAAAAAGACAGATAGGAAAACAGAAAAAGACAGATAGGAAAGCAGAAAAAGACAGAAAGGAACACTGAGAAAGTAAATGAAGGAAGGTGGAGAACGAACTACACAAAAATGGAAAGACATGACAATGGACGACAGCTATAAGGGACAGACAGAAAGACGGACAGAGAAAACGTACGTTATCTATCTTCGGGGTTTGTGGTGACTGAATTACCAGAACCGCGATCTCTATTATTTTGTGATGGTTAAAAGCTTTGATATAACCAAAATGTACTAATGTCCACGGTCGAAAGCAGCGTACCTAGCAAGAAGTATTTTTTAAATACTTACCTGAATGGATAAAATACACAAAATTTACAGAAACAGAAAAAAACATGCATAAAGACAGACCGAGAGATCCCGCCGAAGACGGATGTGTCGGGCCATTGGCGCAAATAAAACGGCGACACAACACATTTCCATTCTCTGGACTATATCCTGCTGGAAATCTAATATGGCCATTGTCCTAATGCAATAGAGATCTAGCAGGAGTTTGAGAATGAACGCTGAAGAAGGAGAAGAAGAACGAGAGACACTTTTAGAAAGACAGAAAAAAAAAGAAATATAGATGGTGAACCACATGAGATCGAGTGACAGAAAGTTAATATACAAGAAAAATACGTCGCGACAGATTAAAAAAGATACACACACAACGGAGATAGAGGCGAAAAAAACAACAGAGGAAGACAGATAAACAAACAAACACAAAAATAATTAAAGAAAAGACAGATATACACAAATATATTATAAGAATTCTTTAATTTTTCTAAATTGAAGGGAGATAGCTTGCACTTTTACTTCGCCAAAGGGAGACAAAAACATTGCAGATTAAAATTTACGGCCCTTTCATTCAAGGGAATATATCAGATTGGCAGACAACTTACGTCAACCTTGTGCTTGGAAGCCTCACGTGGGGTATATGCCTAAACCACAAAGTGCTTTGTTCCTATTTGCCTGCATAAGCTGAGATCTGGAGTTATAAATTGCGCCAGTGACATGCCAGGATTTGTCTCTTCATTTATGCAAAGGTGTGTTATGATTGTGGTTCCTGAGAGAACGCTGGTTGTAATTGAAGCGAATGCTTGAACGGTGCACACTTGTGTGCTGAGACCCTTTAATTTTTATATCGGAGACTTGGTGGCAGGATTACCTGGACCCACGATATTCGTTATTTTTTAATGGTTAAAATCTCTGATATAACTAAATTGAACTTTCGCGGTTGAAAGCAGCGTACCTCACTACAAGAAGGGCACATTAAATGTTGCTACGCGAATCCCGTCAAGAAGAGACCGCCGGCTGTATAGAAGACATTACAACATAATTAATTAGGTCCCCATTCGTGACGTTTTTGATTATTTTTGGGCCTTCTGTTGTTGACTATTTATATACTTGGTGTCATCTTAGCTATTTTTGGCATGCTATTATAAGTATGTAAATAGTGACCAACCGGATCAAAACAACAATAAAAAAACATCACACATGGTATCCTAATAAATTCTGTTGGAAGGTCTTTAATGGAGACGGTCATGTTTACTGAAAAAACATCACTGTGTACAATGTAAGACCTACTGGCTAATGGAGAATCAAGACTTCTTTATGACTCATTTGACCATTCCCGTTATTTTGATTGGTCACTAAGATTATAGTTGATGAAATGCCAATGAAAATGAAGGGATTAGTCATATGAACCATTAAGGCAGGATTTCCAATTAGCCAATAGGTCTCATACTATAGACATTCGTGCTGAAAAGTATCATCATCATGTGGTGTGTTCATCTCGACAGTTACCTGCAACATATATTTCCTGAGACAATGTTCCTCTCTTGTGCTGAAGGTAACCAATATACAGTACTATACTTTTTTGACTCATTACTTTACCTTCCTGAATATCTTGGTTTGGTATATATTTTTTTTAAACTGTTAATACTGCATGTTTTCCGTTAAGGAGTTGCAGGGAGGGGATTGCGTATCTGTGTGATAAAGCACCCATTCTCTTGCTGTCGCCACGTCATGTACAGGTTGAGTTTTTTAATTTACCCCCGACAGATTAAAACCAAGTCCTTAGCGGGGATCAAACTCTAGACCTCACTAGTGTGAGACCAACGTACTAACCTCTCGGCCATGCGCCACACTTCGCTTGGTTAGTTACGTAAAATGTATCGCATGTAAATGTGAGATGTTGAACGGGTGACAACAGCGGACGTTTTACCACTTTGGTTATACCAGCTTTAAAATCACGAATTAATAGTGGAAGTCACTGATCTGGTAATCCAGCCACCACGACCTCCAGTAAAGTAAGTATAAAAACTTATCTATTTCACGTCCCTTTTTTCAGTTCTACCTATAAGTAAGCTCTTCAACAAGATGTCATGTATTAAGTAAGCTCCCTTAACAAGATGTCAAGTCTTAATTAAGCTCCCTTAACAAGGTATCAAGTCTTAAGTAAGCTCCCTTAACAAGGTATCAAGTCTTAAGTAAGCTCCCTTAACAAGATGTCAAGTCTTAAGTACGCTCTTCAACAAGGTGTCATGTTTTAAGTACGCTCTAAATTAATGTGTGACATCTTAAGTAATCTCTAAATCAATGTGTGACGTCTAAATTAAGTAATCTCTAAATCAATGTGTGACGTCTAAATTAAGTAATCTCTAAATCAATATGTGACGTCTAAAGTAATCTCTAAATCATCATGCCATGTCTAAAGTAATATCTAAATCAATGTGTGACGTTTTAAGTAATCTCTAAATCAATGTTTTCATTGTCTTAAGTACGCTCTGTAATAAGGTGTTACGTCTCAAGTAAACTCTGTAAAAAAGGTGTTATGTTTTAATTTGCATGACTAAAATGCACCTCTTACGCACACTTGTGTCATCCACAAAAGCTACTCCAATTTGATTATATCAGAGATTTTAAACATTAACAATATTCTTATGGATGCAATTTTGGTAATCCAGTAACCACGACCTCCCGAGTTTGTGTGTGTGTGGGTGTAATGTCTTAAGTAAACATTACAACAAGTTTGGTGTCTTTTTTATATTTATACAGTGTTTGGCTGTTTTGGTAGATTCAGAAGCTGATTTAACAGTATTATGTTTAGTTAAAGTTAGTGTTTCTATAACATCTGTGTTTAGTCAAAGTTAGTGTTTCTATAACATCTGTGTTTAGTCAAAGTTAGTGTTTCTATAACATCTGTGTTTAGTCAAAGTTAGTGTTTCTATAACATCTGTGTTTAGTTAAAGTTAGTGTTTCTATAACATCTGTGTTTAGTTAAAGTTAGTGTTTCTATAACATCTGTGTTTAGTTAAAGTTAGTGTTTCTATAACATCTGTGTTTAGTTAAAGTTAGTGTTTCTATAACATCTGTGTTTAGTTAAAGTTAGTGTTTCTATAACATCTGTGTTTAGTTAAAGTTAGTGTTTCTATAACATCTGTGTTTAGTTAAAGTTAGTGTTTCTATAACATCTGTGTTTAGTTAAAGTTAGTGTTTCTATAACATCTGTGTTTAGTTAAAGTTAGTGTTTCTATAACATCTGTGTGTAGTTAAAGTTAGTGTTTCTATAACATCTGTGTTTAGTTAAAGTTAGTGTTTCTATAACATCTGTGTTTAGTCAAAGTTAGTGTTGCTAGAACATCTGTGTTTTCTTCTTTCAACAAGATTCTTCCAATTGTTCTGAGTATAATCTTCTTCTTCTTCATCGTTCATTCTCAAACTCCTGCTGGATCTCCCTTGTAGCAAGACCATTGAAGTCCTACAAGATTTCTAGCAGGATGTAGTCCAGAGAATGGAAATGCGTTGTGTCACCGTTATTTGTTTATTTGCAACAATGGCCCGACACATCCGTCTTTGGCGGGGAGTATAATCAAAATACAAAACACTAGTTGTGGGAGACAATCCGATAGCGGAATTGCGAGGGTTAGGGTAACACGAGGCAAATATCAAGATCAACGGAAATAAGTATGTTATAATAATATTTATACACAAAACATACTAGCGATGCGCTTATATCGGTGTCTAGTTTTGCAAAGATATCTCCACCCCTCCCCTCCCCCGCCACTTTTAGACCCTAATTTGCCACCATCCACACTGTGTGATAACAGTGTCACAGGGAACAAACCTACAGACAATGGTTAAATAATTGACGGAATCGTGTGTCTTAATACGCTTATACAATTTCTATTTTTTACTTCCATGTATTTCATTATAATACAAAACTAACAGAAAACTAAAAAAAAAATTGTACAATAATTTTCAATTAAGGAAACAATAAACACATTACAAAATGTTAATTTAAAGGATCTCACTGTTGTGTATGTATAATTTTCTGAATGTGTGGTCTCATTGTAGGTAATGCACATCGAAAATCACGTCCAATGTTAAATATAGCGTCGATGTTTTGTGCTGGCAAACCCCGATTCATATATAAATATGTTAGCGTCGATGTTTTGTGCTGGCAAACCCCGACTCATATATAAATATGTTAGCGTCGATGTTTTGTGCTGGCAAACCCCGACTCATATATAAATATGTTAGCGTCGATGTTTTGTGCTGGCAAACCCCGACTCATATATAAATATGTTAGCGTCGATGTTTTGTGCTGGCAAACCCCGACTCATTTATAAATATGTTAGCGTCGATATTTTGTGCTGGCAATCCCTGACTCATATATAAATATGTCAAAGAGAAACGTACAATAATCTTCGTCACAAATTTGGCCACTTGAAGACATAAGGATATATAATGTATCCAAAACTAGCTAAGATGCACCCTTTTAAAATCATCGTTGGCAGTTGAGTCGCACGTCAGTGCTATGGCTTATTCTTGAATTTATTATAGAATCATCGTTGGCCGTTGGGTCACAACACAGTGCTATGACATATTTGAAAAAAGGTCTGAGGAAATCAATGTAACAAATAGAATTCTTGTTAACATCCAAGACCTATTGTCTTTCCCCAGGTGAATGATGGATGCTAGTATCCACAGCTGCCGTTAAGCGTAGGGGTGGAGCCTCCGTTGATGTTTCCAATGCCAGATGTGTCCTCATGGTTGCGTTAATTCGATGTTTGTTCAAGGCCATCTCGGTGTTTTCTATTCACCTTTTTCTTGGTCTACCTTTGGCTTTACGCCCGGATGTCTTTTTTGTTATATGCTCTTATTGGTATTTGTTTTGGACTCACTATCACAAGGTGACCGTACCATTTTACTTGCTGTCTCTCAATATGTTCAATATATGATATCTTCTTCTTCTTCTTCTGCGTTCGTTCTCAAACTCCTGCAGATTAGCAGGATGTAGTCCGGAGAACGGAATGCGTTGTGTCATGGTTTACCGCATTGCTGCGATATTTGCGCCTTTCGGCCTGACACATCCGGCTTCAGCATGGCTTTGGGACACTGACCATATATGGATGGGGCAGTCAGCTCCACCCCTAACCTCCTTAGTCGCCTTCTACGACATGTATGGAAGGTAAACAGTGTGGCTATTCTTTGCTCCCCTTTCGGGCCCGGCAACACACGGGCGAAGACATGATATTATACCAACTCTTTTCCTAATTTCTTCGTTTCATATGTTACCTAGTTTAGTATCCATTGCGGCTTTTCTTAGTCACTTCATTTCACATGTAACGATATTCCTCTGCTGTGAGGCTGTTAAAGTCCATGTTTGGCATTCGTAGCAGAGTATTGGTATAAAAATTGTAGATATTATTTGTCTGGAGGAAACGAATGTTAATTTTTTTTAATGGATTTCTCGCTAACATCCAAGACCAATCATTAGATGAAACCTTCAAAGCAGAGAAGACAAAAAAATGTGCATGGCAACAGAAATTAGCGGACACATACAATAGCCATTGACAAAGAACAATTAGAAAATGTTAACTTTGAATATCTCTTATCAATCATCAACAACACAGGAGATTTCTCAGCAGAGATCACAAAGAGATTAGCAATGGCCCGAATTTTCATAGATGAAAAATCCACGGCAAGGGGAAAAGAGAAAACAAGTTAAAACTCTTAAGAAGCTATATTTTTTTAATCAATGGCTACATATGTTTGTGGGACACAGGCACTGACATCCGAAATAAGCAAAAACAAAAAGAAAATATCGGCATTTGAAATGAAATATAGAAAGAATATCACTGATATGCGACGTGAGAACATCAGAAAGATAAGTTATCACATCATGCATAGAATACATAGAGAAACAGCAGATGAAATGGGTTGGACATCTTATGAGGATGTCAATGGCCCGACACATCAGTCTTCGGCGAGGTAACAAAATGAGACTATTCAATAAACACTGCAGACATATGTGTATATATTATAATATTTCATTTGCAAAATAGCAAACAACAACAGCTTAAATATGAGAAATAGAAAAGCAGTTAGAGATATTGTGTTTGAATATGTGTCACCGAGAGAGTATGTGTCACCGAGAGAGTATGTGTCACCGAGAGAGTATGTGTCACCGAGAGAGTATGTGTCACCGAGAGAGTATGTGTCACCGAGAGAGTATGTGTCACCGAGAGAGTATGTGTCACCGAGAGAGCTGTAGGGGCAGAGCAGATGATATGTAGAATATAAGATAGTTCATTCGGTTTATTGGTGCTATGACCTGATCAATGACAAATGAGCTAGGACGAAAAAATGCTGACATTGTTGTACAATAAATAACAAGAAAATACCTTCTATATACCTGTATGGGTTGTGTAAATGGGTGGAAATCAGAGGGGGTTGGCTGAAAGATTTCAAAAGGTTTTAGGTTGAGACCGTTAGATGAAGTATGATTGTAATAAGTCTTTGAAATATGGTTGTAATATGTCTTTGAAATATGGTTATAATAAGTCTTTGAAATATGGTTATAATAAGTCTTTGAAATATGGTTGAAATAAGTCTTTGAAATATGGTTGAAATAAGTCTTTGAAATATGGTTGAAATAAGTCTTTGAAATATGGTTGAAATAAGTCTTTGAAATATGGTTGAAATAAGTCTTTGAAATATGGTAGTAATATATCTTTGAAATATGGTTGTAATATGTCTTTGAAATATGGTTATAATAAGTCTTTGAAATATGGTTGAAATAAGTCTTTGAAATATGGTTGAAATAAGTCTTTGAAATATGGTTGAAATAAGTCTTTGAAATATGGTTGAAATAAGTCTTTGAAATATGGTTGAAATATGTCTTTGAAATATGGTTGAAATAAGTCTTTGAAATATGGTTGAAATAAGTCTTTGAAATATGGTTATAATAAGTCTTTGAAATATGGTTATAATAAGTCTTTGAAATATGGTTATAATAAGTCTTTGAAATATGGTAAAACGGTTGGAACTAGGGTATAGTTGTTGGTTTGTACCGAGTCCTTTTCTATATACACAGTCCTGTGAACTCCTCGATAATAATCCTTTAAAATGACACAACTTGATTTTTCCATAATTTTCAATGGCTTTAACACAAAGTATACACGAATTGACCAATTAAAATCACGAAAAGTTAATTCGCGTCAATTTTGACAGACGATGTCAATGAATTCACAGGACTACGTTAATGACAAAGGTCTCAGTTTGTGATCTCGTTCTGACCTTATATATATATATGCGTGTATATCCGCGCATGTGTGTGTGTGCGTGTATGTTCGAGTCACATCACAATTATACATTTACCGCAATTAATTCCCCGCACACAAGCTTCGCCCTTTAATTCACTCCTTCCCTACCATTTATTTTGGTTCATGTCTCACTTTATTATCTCAAACATGTTGGCACTCTGGCCTTACGACCAAATATACAAGAAACGTTCAGGAAGTAATAGACAACACACAGATTTTTTTTCCAGTACCTGTTTATCCGAAACACATGAAATTAATACGAAATATACAGGAATATATTTATATATATAAGTTCGTTCTCCAGTTGAGGCGGAAATGTTTTTCAGATCGCAACGGCTCCCGGGTCGACCCAGCCTTAAATGGGTACCGGATTAATCCAGGAAGTAAAGACTGCGAGGGAGAGGAGATGGCTACCGCCCTCATTTGCAGAGCCTCTGAAATGTGATATCTCTAACATCTCACACCCCTACGGTATTAATTAATAATATGGGTTACTTTACCTTCTTACTATAATGAATATGTGATATCATCATTAAGGGCCGTCTCCGCAACAAAGATTGGCTGTAACAGACCTCGCGATGTTACTCACCCATACGTATCTTTGGTTCCCTTTTGCTTGCCTCCCTCACTTTACCCTCAAGTAAGCTCTACAACAAGGTGTAATGTCTTTTAATATGTCCAAAATATTTTATTTCTTTCTTCATACGAAGTGTTATTAAAATATGTGTTGGTTATCTTTTCTTTCCATGGAGTTCTCCTTATTCTTCTATATACCCACATCTAAAGGGCATCAATTATGTCTTCTAATTGTATATTTATTGTCCATGTTTCTGCGCCAAACATTAATATAGAATAGATGTAGCATTTTAGCATTCTCATTTTTAACTTGTTTGTAATTTGTTTATATGTTAATATTTTCGTCATGTCATTGAAAGTACCTTTACCATTCCTATTTTTCTCTTAACTTCTGTTTCACATCTGCCTATTGCAAGAAAACACCTGGAGGCCACACAGATCTGATTTTATAGAAGAATGTTTAAAATATCATGGACAGCTAAAAAGAGTAATGTTATGATTCTACAACTGGTCAACTCACTCAAATAGAGAACTTATTAACTGTATTAGAAGACGAAAATCACAGTTTCTGGGTCACGTCATGAGAAGAGGTGGGTTGGAGAACATAGTAACAACTGGAAAGATCGAGGGTAAGAGATGCAGAGGAAGACAAGGTGAGAAAATGTTGGATGGCTAGAAACCCGGCATGATACGGAATCATCAGAAACAGTATCTAAATGTATAACAAACAGAGGATTGTGGAGAGACATGATCGCCTACTCCGGAAGGTATGGTACCATTGAATGAATGAATTCACATCTATCAATATTTGTGATTATGTGTCCGAGATACTGATAATGTTCTACTTGTAGTTTATACGTCATATAAACATCTATATTATTTAACATATCCCACATCAAGTATCACGGCTCTATGTCAACATAAAACAAGTGCGTGTATCCCTTGATTTTTTTGTCGTAGAAGTCGTATCCATTTTTTTAACTGCTTAAATCCCTTCTATATCATCTGCAAACCTTGTCCCGCTGTGTGTATCTTTTATGAGACTATATTTAGCTCTGTAAAAAAATAGGCCACATCTGCTTAACATGAACCATATTTTTCAACATAATGCACATCAAATATCAAGGCTTTATGTCAGCATGACACAAACGTATGTATCCCTTGCTCATGTTTGTCTTGATCATGTAGTTATTTTTTGAACTGCATCAATCACTTCTATCTGTAAACCTTGTCCCGTGGTGTGCTTCTTTAACTGAACAAAACAGATGAGAATCTGAAGGTGGAAGATCTGGACTATAGGGTTATTGGTGTAAGAGTGTCCACCACAATTTGGTGATTACTTCCCGTGTTGCCAGAATTGTGTGAAGGAGGGTTTTGTCGTGAAGGAGAATCAGTTCTGCTGGATTCTTGTGTGACCGAACTCTGCGAAAATGTCAATCGAGTTTTTCAATGTCTTAATGTAAGCTTGCGAATTGATTGCCACTTCTTTTGGAATAACATCTACTAAAATCACATCTCCAATGTCCTAAAATGAAAACCTTCAGCGCAACGACCACAGCTCGGCTTATCAACATCCGTATCTCCGCTACCTGATTTTCTGAACTCAGCGACTGGCTGTCCTTTGTCAACAGCAAAACTTCCACCAAACACATTACATAGACAATTGTGAATTTTCACAACATTTTTCTTTTCTGCAGCAAGTAATTCATTCACAATTCGTTGCTTGTAACGACAATTGCAAACAGGTTTCACTTCAACGGCTTCGTGCAAGCGTATTATTTGTTTGAATGCGGTGCAATTTGGTGCACGCAATCAGCACATGTCATATTTCAAGCGTGCAAAATTGCATGCATCTTATCTTCATTATTAGAGAAAATCGATGTGGTACATTACTTTTTGAATGCCCCTCGTGTGATTAAATAATAAACACTTGTAAACACTTTTAACGTTTGGTCTATATTGAAATGTGGAAGCTTCGTAAGAGAACCATTTAATTTGGTTTACTGTAGTATGAAATCTGGCATAGCTCTCTTACGACAATCTGGCATATGTAAAGGGTATTTCATAGAATTGTTATTTGGTATAAGATCGCGTTTCTCATGATGAGAAACATCCGGTATAATCACCGTTGCCAATTAAGGTGAACAAGAAAGTTTTTTTACACGTTGGTTGATAATGATCTAACCTCTGTGGCTGTGAGCAGGTAGCTCCTGACAGTCTATAGCCTTTCTGACAAAATAACATGTTTTTCTTAGTTGTGTAAATTGAGGCAACATCTGGACTTGTATAATGTTGTCTGGAAGGCATGGTTATGTAAAGGGAGTTTATGGGCACATGTTTAGTCCCCGATGGGAGGCATTCTAGAGCGACAGTATAACCACGTCCTGCCAGGACCACAGCACACACCTTTGATGAATGTGCTGATGTCTCCAGTGTGGCACGCCTAAGGCCCTGATGTTTCCAGTGTGACACCCTTACGGTCCTGATGTCTCCAGTGTGGCATCCCTACAGCTTTGATGTCTCCAGTGTGGCGACCGTACGGTCCTGATGTCTCCAGTGTGGCACCCATACTGCCATGATGTCACAAGTGTGGCACCCCTAATGTCCTGATGTCTCCAGCGTGGCACCCATACTGCCCTGATGTCTCCAGCGTGGCACCCATACTGCCCTGATGTCTCCAGCGTGGCACCCATACTGCCCTGATGTCTCCAGTGTGGCAACCATACTGCCCTGATGTCTCCAGCGTGGCACTCATACTGCCCTGATGTCTCCAGCGTGGCACCCATACTGCCCTGATGTCTCCAGCGTGGCACCCATACTGCCCTGATGTCTCCAGTGTGGCACCACTACGGCCATGATGTCTCCAGTGTGGCACCCATACTGCCCTGATGTCTCCAGCGTGGCACCCATACTGCCCTGATGTCTCCAGTGTGGCACCCATACTGCCCTGATGTCTCCAGCGTGGCACTCATACTGCCCTGATGTCTCCAGCGTGGCACCCATACTGCCCTGATGTCTCCAGCGTGGCACCCATACTGCCCTGATGTCTCCAGCGTGGCACCCATACTGCCCTGATGTCTCCAGTGTGGTACCCCTACTGCCCTGAAGTCTCCAGTGTGGCACCCATAATATCCTGATGTCTCCAATGTGGCACCCCTACTGCCCTGATGTCTCCAATGTGGCACCCCTACTGCCCTGACTAGTAATGCGTCTTATTATTATTATGACATTGTATTATTGTCATTATTATTTTTATTACAGGAGTCTTCCATAAAAGGACAAATGTGTAATATCCGCTTGCCTGTGTGTAATGTCCGCTTGCCTGTGTATAATGTCCTCTTGCCTGCGTCACTTCGTCACACACGAAGATAATTTGATAGTAAACACAAGTTTTAAAATGTGACAAGATGTGACTTTTTCCACATGTGACAGGTTCCCAGAACGTGGCAACCACTTACATTACATGAACATGACAACCACCTACATTACATGAACATGACAACCAACTACATTACATGAACATGACAACCAACTACATTACATGAACATGACAACCAACTACATTACATGAACATGACAACCAACTACATTACATGAACATGACAACCAACTACATTACATGAACATGACAACCACCTACATTACATGAACATGACAACCACCTACATTACATGAACATGACAACCAACTACATTACATGAACATGACAACCAACTACATTACATGAACATGACAACCAACTACATTACATGAACATGACAACCACCTACATTACATGAACATGACAACCAACTACATTACATGAACATGACAACCAACTACATTACATGAACATGACAACCACCTACATTACATGAACATGACAACCAACTACATTACATGAACATGACAACCAACTACATTACATGAACATGACAACCAACTACATTACATGAACATGACAACCAACTACATTACATGAACATGACAACCAACTACATTACATGAACATGACAACCAACTACATTACATGAACATGACAACCAACTACATTACATGAACATGACAACCACCTACATTACATGAACATGACAACCACCTACATTACATGAACATGACAACCAACTACATTACATGAACATGACAACCAACTACATTACATGAACATGACAACCAACTACATTACATGAACATGACAACCACCTACATTACATGAACATGACAACCAACTACATTACATGAACATGACAACCAACTACATTACATGAACATGACAACCACCTACATTACATGAACATGACAACCAACTACATTACATGAACATGACAACCAACTACATTACATGAACATGACAACCAACTACATTACATGAACATGACAACCAACTACATTACATGAACATGACAACCACCTACATTACATGAACATGACAACCAACTACATTACATGAACATGACAACCAACTACATTACATGAACATGACAACCAACTACATTACATGAACATGACAACCAACTACATTACATGAACATGACAACCACCTACATTACATGAACATGACAACCAACTACATTACATGAACATGACAACCAACTACATTACATGAACATGACAACCAACTACATTACATGAACATGACAACCAACTACATTACATGAACATGACAACCACCTACATTAAATGAATAAAAAAAACTTTTAATAACCAATATTACTGCACATCAGGCAAACATGGAGGTGCTCAGTCGACCCCAGCAGATATTTGAATGATAGACATGCGGATAATTCCCGTGTCTCTCTAATCAAAAGGATTTCCTACTCGGTTTTGCAGCTTTTCAACTTTGCCTAACGCTGATTAAAAAATAAATTATCCAGATTTCAAAGCAGATGTGAAGATAACAACTGTTGTGGGTATATACAAAATAGATGACAAGAAACAACAAAAGTATAAGAAAAGATACTAAAATATATGATCAACTCCAAAACTAGATGGACAATTAAAGACATATATATATAAATGTATACCACATGAAAAAACTAAACTATATGAAAGATGAAAACAGAATGGAGATACACTAAAATATTACTATACAAATAAAATAAAAGAATAAAATTATAGACAATAATTTACAACAAAAAAAAACAATATATAAGATAAAAATAGATAAAACGACAAAGGAGATGAGAAAATAGATGAGAAAATACAAAAATAGGGCATAAAAAATACAAAAGTAGATCATATAGAAGTAAAGAAACATACAAAAATAGGAAGAAATTATATAAAAATAGGAAGAAATTATACAAAAATAGGAAGAAATTATACAAAAATAGGAAGAAATTATACAAAAATAGGAAGAAATTATACAAAAATAGGAAGAAATTATACAAAAATAGGAAGAAATTATACAAAAATAGGAAGAAATTATACAAAAATAGGAAGAAATTATACAAAAATAGGAAGAAATTATACAAAAATAGGAAGAAATTATACAAAAATAGGAAGAAATTATACAAAAATAGGAAGAAATTATACAAAAATAGGAAGAAATTATACAAAAATAGGAAGAAATTATACAAAAATAGGAAGAAATTATACAAAAATAGGAAGAAATTATACAAAAATAGATGAAGAGTGTACACAGTTGAGTTGAAAATGATACTACTTTTTCTCTTTCCCACAAATGAAACATTATAGAAATCAAGTAGCATACGGTTGACACCGAGGCAACTGGAAATGTTCTAAAGGAAGTAGGTTGTGCGTTTAAGACTGCCAGGGGGTTTGACCCTGGGGTTTTTGACCCTGGGAATATTCAGCAGTGAAGCAGCTGGTACGCCATGCTGTTGTCTTATCAGAGTAACCTTTCGCTAGATCGGCTGGCGATGTGGATTCTGCGGTCTTATTTGATCTGTGGAATTCTCGAATCCTGCAGCGGGGGTGTCGTTAGATGGCAGCCTGAAGGGATATTTGGGAAAAGCAACTCTTGAACTTTTGCATTTCGTCATTCATGTAGGTGGGAAGAAATACGGTGCACAAATGGGGACGTTTACATGTGGAAGGGGGAGGGGATGGGACTAATTTCGTTATGTGTGCGTTGAAACCAAACAATAACATTAATCTGGGACAAGCGGGCTAAAGTATTGAGGGACGATTTGGCAATATTTAGTGCTTGGAAATAATTGGACCATAAAATTAATTGACCGTAAACACCATTTCGGTAAGGAGGGAATTTTACGGTAACAAGGTAAGGAGGGATTTTACGGTAAAAAAGTAAGGAGGGGATTTTACGGTAAAAACAAGTCATTCTCGAGTGTGAAGTCCTACCATATTAGAGTGTGAAGTCCTACAATATTAGAGAGTGAAGTCCTACCATATTAGAGTGTGACGTCCTACCATTCTCGAGTGTGGAGTCCTACAATTTTTGAGTGTGAAGTCCTACTGTTCTCGAGTATGAAGTCCTAGTTTTTAATGAGATAATGAGATTTTAATGAGATACGTTTTTTCTTTCGAAAAAATCTTTAGGGATGGGGTTTTACCCACGTTTTTACTAAGTTTTTAATACTAAAAGTCATGCTCGGATTTGTAAGGGTGGGGGTGGGTACCCCTTTATCCACGAACGTGGATCATGTTAATCATTTAGGGAACACAATGTGGATATACAGGGTGGGAACAGGCTACATACAAAATGTGGAGTAAATGTTTAACATTATATTTTCGGCTGCTGGTTGGTACATTATTTAGGATTGGTATTTTGGGTCAGTTGTGCACATTTATTGTACGGGTGTCAGTTGTGTACATTTATTGTACGGGGGTCAGTTGTGTACATTTATTGTACGGGGGTCAGTTGTGTACATTTATTGTACGGGGGTCAGTTGTGTACATTTATTGTACGGGGGTCAGTTGTGTACATTTATTGTACGGGGGTCAGTTGTGTACATTTATTGTACGGGGGTCAGTTGTGTACATTTATTGTACGGGGGTCAGTTGTGTACATTTATTGTACGGGGGTCAGTTGTGTACATTTATTGTACGGGGGTCAGTTGTGTACATTTTATTGTACGCGGGTCAGTTGTGTACATTTATTGTACGGGGGTCAGTTGTGTATATTTATTGTACGGGGGTCAGTTGTGTACATTTATTGTACGGGGGTCAGTTGTATACGCCAAAAGAGACACTAAGAGAAGAGACAAAACAAGAATACATCACAGACGTTATTAGAAAAAGGCGTTTGGAATACATCGGTCACGCACTCAGAATGAATGAAGACAGAATACCATGTCAAGTCTTTACATGGTCACCGAGAGGCAAGAGAAAAAGGGGAAGACCAAAAACAGCATCGAAAAGAACTATCGGAAAAATAAATCGCAACAGATGGTATGAAAATGAACGATCTGGAACAACTGGCTGTTGATAGACAAGCATGGAGAGCTATGCCATCTGCCCTATGTGCCAAGCTTATCGACAAGCATGGAGAGCTATGCCATCTGCCCTATGTGCCAAGCTTATCGACAAGCATGGAGAGCTATGCCATCTGCCCTATGTGCCAAGCTTATCGACAAGCATGGAGAGCTATGCCATCTGCCCTATGTGCCAAGCTTATCGACAAGCATGGAGAGCTATGCCATCTGCCCTATGTGCCAAGCTTATCGACAAGCATGGAGAGCTATGCCATCTGCCCTATGTGTCAAGCTTATCGACAAGCATGGAGAGCTATGCCATCTGCCCTGTGTGCCAAGCTTATCGACAAGCATGGAGAGCTATGCCATCTGCCCTATGTGCCAAGCTAGGCATAAGAGGAAAATGACGATAATGATGTATACATGTATTATGCGGGGGTCCGTTGCTTACATTTACTGTGTAGGGTCAGTTGCCTAAATGTAGTAATGGGCTCAGTTGCGCATGCGGTTGTGTCTGTGGGTCTCACCAATGGCACACTAGACAAACCAACCATGCAACAGAAAACCTTAGTAGATGACATACCTTTATATTGATGTTATCTTCTTATAGAAGCTTCATGGCACGTCATCTATACAATCCTGTAGTCGTAACCTTCGATAACAGTTACCATGATGTTCCGACAGGCCGACGTTGTGCTTGAACTAGTTACGGGCACGGCGTGGGTGGGCAGAAAAACAAAGAAACCTGTCGCAAGGGCCAGGGTTGTGCCCTGATGTCGACGTCTGTTTATGAGGCATTAGACTCGAAACACCATCTAGTTGAATGGCTGCTGGAACAGAGGGTGGAGCACTAATGGGAATACCCCACGTGCTGAGATGCTAGTTTTCTAATCAAAATTCAAGAATGGGCTCAGTTAGCAACAATTAGCATTCGGGGTCAGCTGACCACATTAACTATTCGGAATTAGTCGCGAATGTTGAAGCATCAACGTGAGTTCTTGTGATGTTGCGTGTGTTTCGTTTCAGTCATATACTTTCGGTCATTTCGGTTATTTATTGTGTTGTATCCTAGCATAGACCCTTGCTATCTCTTTGGTCAAAATGAACCCTAATCCGCATTATTCCTTCTTTTCTGTTCCTGATAAAAATTAGTTGTTGCTGTCGGTGTTGTAAAGTGTCCTTGTCCTTCCCATCTAAGTTCTGATATTTCCATAATGTCTACTCTAGTTCTTTCTATTTCAAACATGCTTCGCATATTCCATGTGCATATCCACAGTCTGTTTCCCGTCATTATCTACCTCTTCTACTTCTTCCTATTCTTCTACATTCCCTCTCAGATAAAAAACACGAGAGTTCGTGTCTTATTGAAAAATACACAGAATCAACGTTTCGACCGAACTGTCTTTATCACGATAGGACGAAAAAAACACAAAATTCATCCACAAAACGAATGAAAGAAAGACAATTGATGAATAATGATAATTTGTCACAGGTAAACAACGCTGATACATCAGCAAAGATATATTTAAAAAATGACAGACGAGAAGTGGAAAAGACAAGAGAGGTACAAGAAATGTGGAAAGAAGATTTGGTATTTAAGCGCATTTCGCAACTCCTTCATGCATCATTGTGTGCTGAAATACGCACAATTCTTTAGCACTTTTTACCGCTTTGAAGAATCCATTCCTTGTCTAGATGGCAGTCTGCGATAGATTACCTGTGTGTGGGCACATGTTTGACCGGGTGAACATCTTCAAATGTAAGACCGCAAACCTAGCTCAGATTATAAGGTTTATTGTGGAACAGTAAACTAATCACAATATAGTCAGATCCCATTAAAACAACTTGGCCAGGACCAACGAAATAACGTAATAAGAGAAATTCGCTATATACAGTATAAAAAATAAAGAATAGGAATATAAATGAAGATTTTAAAAAAGTGTTGTTAAATAAGGAAATTCGTTATTAGAGGATAATTTATAGAGGGATTCAACTGTACTTAGAAGTACTCATTCGTTATAAAGAGATTCAACTGTACTTAGAAGTGCTCATTCGTTATAGAGAGATTCAACTGTACTTAGAATTACTCATTCGTTATAGAGGGATTACAGTACTTAGAAGTACTCTTTCATTAGAACAGCGTTTCTCAAAATGGGATCTTCGTATTTCATATCATATACAGTATACAGTTCCAATGACCCGATATCAATAGAATATATTAGCAGGCGCCATCTTTGGCATTGATCAAATTTGGGGAGGGGGGGGGGGTTAATAATTCCTTGGGGACTGCTCATAACGTACGCCAACAGTAAAGAGAGAGGGGTATAGTATGATAAAGTTTGATAGTTCTTGACAAGGTGGAGATCAAATGTGGACGTCAACAATACTATTGTATATACCAACTAAACTACTTTAATGTGATAACACATCTATAAACTACTTCAATGTGATAACACATCTATAAACTACTTTAATGTGATAACACATCTATAAAATTGTCTCACTATTTGTATTGACAGCCAATGAAAATCACTTGAAAAGTCAACCTTTTAGAAGGTTTCTTTCCGCATTAGCCAACAGGACTTATATTTTCTATGATCACGGTATGCGCATGCTACACTATAATATGGTAGAATATACGATATAATATATATATAATTGATGATATATGATAGAATATACAGAATACATGTTGTATCTGCTGATCCACAGCCATCTATATACAAGGGCCAAGCAAGCGTTACATTTAAGGAGGGGAGGGGGGGAATTTCCTTCGGGATTTCCCGCTGTAAACAAATTCTGACTACGATTACTAGAAAACAGACAATTCTTCAAAATAGTTTAGCGCACTGATCCCATGCAGCATTGTGTATCTTGGTTAGAGACATCCGACATTTTACCTGCTTTTCCTTGGCTTATGACACAAATTATACGTAAAGCGACAAATTATCTATGGCATCAGCCAAGATGAGTGACTGTGTGTGACATCGTCATGCGGAACTCCTGGAGAGAAATTTGTTGAATATTGTATAGTGAATTCACAATGGTTTTTTTTAATAACGTCCGCCCCTTTCTGTGATGTCAGTGCCTTGGTATTTTGTGTATATAGAAGGCGATACAAATGATGTGTGAGATCAGCTAAGATGGGGACACAGGACCACTCTGGAGAAGAACTACGTTAAACACAACGACAGATGCCGGCTATTTTTCTAACTTCCATTCTATGACGTTCGTAACGCCCTTTATATGACGTTCGTAACGCCCTTTCTACGACGTTGGTAACGGCCTTTATATGACGTTCGCAACGCCCTTTCTATGGCGTTCGTAACGCCCTTTCTACAACGTTTGTAACACCCTTTCTGACTCCCGTTTTGTATCTTGTATATCTAGAAGTCCGTGGTTGATTACACACAACCTCACTAATATTGCCTGATGCGACCTGCTATTGGTCACTTTACGTATACTTTGAGTCGCCAGGAAAGTAAGAAACACCAAAAAGTTAGAATCAGCCTAGCTAAGTGACGCTGTGTTAGATCAGCGGTCAGGACATATATTCGACAGAAGGACCTGAACCGTAATTCTGTTGGAGCTTGAATAATATTAAAATTTTATAATTTTTATTATTGTACTTCTCTCATATCATCATCAGGTGTCGAGCCGACTAGCGAAGGCGATCACAGATCTCCACAACTATGTGCATTTTTTTTTAATCAGTATTATTGATCCTTTGTCATGCCACAATGTCAGATTATTATTTTCTCACGCTGTCGTCCTCGATTTCTCTTGCAATTCATTTTGCACGTTGTAACTATGTTATACTTACTTCCCTGTCACATAACCTCATCAATATTCTCATTATGATATTAACTAACACTGTTTCTCATTTGATTATTTCCCTGTTTCTCATTTGATTATTTCAGCAATTCCTCGTTAGTTTTGCTATCTGTCCATAATACTTTCGGGCATTCTTCTACAGAACAGCATCTTTGTTGTCTTTAATTTTCTACTAATCTGTTTATTTATTGTCCTTTTTCTTCGGCGTTCATTCTCAAACTCCAGTCGGTTCTCTCTTATAGCAGGACAATAGGCCTACAAGATTTTGGATGTAGTCCAGAGGATGGAAATGCGCTGTGTCGCCGTTTTTTGTGTGCAAATGGCCTGCCACGTTCGTCTTCGACGGTCATTCATTGTTCAAGACTGGCATTCATATGTTAGAATCAGTTTTATGTAAGCACTGAAGAGCTCTCTCTCTCTCTCTCTCTCTCTCTCTCTCTCTGTCTCTCTTATCTCTATTGCCATGGGATATATTACACCGTATATTCTTCATATTTATGAATGCTGACTTTTCCTGCCCTATTCTGTTTCTTATCTCTGTTGAACTTCTTGGGAGTCTTCCTGGCGTAAGGGTTAAGCCGTTAGCTTTGTGCTCAAGAGATCGAGTTCTTAAATCCCGCTCTCGTCGTTTTGTTTATAAAGTGGATTTTTTCGGAGATTCATGGAGATTACCGATTAGAGCTACAGAGTTACGTGCTACGAGTGATACATATCACGCGGTGTGTCGCTTCATTGAGAGAAACGAAGTACATATGGGATAACTCAAGTACAACAAGTCAATCCTCTACATCTTTTCAATATAGTACCTATGTAGAAAACATGTGATGGAGTTTTACTGCACGACGACTTCTGCACGTTCAGTAACACTTCATCACATGTTTTCTACGTAAGTACTATTTTCATACAGTTTTACAGCAGTATTACTTTTTATGGCTTGTCCACCGTTTCAACTTTTTCAAATTTGAAAGAAAGATGACAAGCTTATATTATGTCTCAATAGCAGCGGAAGAAAATTCTCCCGAAAGGGGATACAAGCGTTTTATATCTGCTTTGATATAGAACAGTAAGTGGCAACTAAGCTGGATACTCCAACCACTCACAATTTTGAAAAAGTCCCTGTTACGAAAACAAAAGAATCCAGGAGTAGTAATGTTTACCCCAACCCATACACGATTTAAAGCCCCAAATTTTGCCATACTGAAGTCGGATATGTTGGCTCAATAATTGTAGAAAAATTCTGCAATGCTGTAAATCAGAACACAAAACTTTCCATTCTACTGACTCATCATCAAGTGCCGTCTCCGCAACGAAGGTTGGCTGCAATGGACCTCCAACATCCTCTGTCTCTAGCTTTGGTGGTGCATTCTGTTGGGCTATAAACTACCGATCTCGTGATATTTTCATCCCACGTGTATCTCTGATTACTTCTTGCTCGCCATCCCCTCAACTCTACCCTCAAGTAAGTCTAACACATCGTCACTTCTGTTCTCAGTGCCTTAATATGCCCAATTAATATTAAAGGACATTACATTTCCAATTTTTATATTTATTTCCTTTAACGGTTCTACTAACTACATCCTGCTGCCGACGGGAATATGAGAACACACACACATAACTCATGTTTATATGGTATTTTAATGTACTTAATACCCGTTCGTAATTTACCCGCCTGTTTAGCGTCTGCCATCATGTGTAATCGTATGAACAGGAATTGAAAAAATATTTACTTGCAATATCTCTCCGAGTATTTGTATATGTAACCGTGCCATCTTTTTTTTTCCCTCCCTCGTTATTGGTGGATGAAATAAAAATTACTCCCGTGGTTCATACAGTCACCAGGAGTAGGGTACCAGAGATAATGCTCTGTGAAGGTTCAGGAATGGCGGTACAGCTACTCAGCCAGTGTGGTAGGGGACGATAATCAGGCGGCTTCTGGTCAACCACTGACTAAGCAGCAGCATGACGTTTTTGACTATTGTCTCGATTTTTGTTTGTCACTATTAATATACTTGGAATCGCATGCCAAAAAAAAAAAAAAAAAATGCTAACCAATTTTTGTAAACAAGGCACCAAGAACAGAGTGACATAGCGGAATTTTTGTAAACATGGCACTGAGAACAGAGTGACGTACAGACATGGCGGGATTTTTGTAAACAAGGCACCGAGAAAAAAGACATAGCGGGATTTTTGTAAACAAGGCACCGAGAAAAAAGACATAGCGGGATTTTTGTAAACAAGGCACCGAGAAAAAAGACATAGCGGGATTTTTGTAAACAAGGCACCGAGAAAAAAGACATAGCGGGATTTTTGTAAACAAGGCACCGAGAAAAAAGACATAGCGGGATTTTTGTAAACAAGGCACCGAGAAAAAAGACATAGCGGGATTTTTGTAAACAAGGCACCGAGAAAAAATACTTTGCATGTCGGGATTTTTTAGTTGATGTTTTTCATGATGTTTCTTTAACTTTACATTTATGCACCTGGACCCTTCAGAAAGCAATGGCAGACTACTGAACGTATGTATATTGCCTAGAAAAACTACTATATCCAATAAATGCTGGGTTGATGGCTACATTCTTCATAGAAAATGCTACCAATGTTTAGTTCTGAGGAAAAGTGTTGAGGAGGTGGCGGTTGCCATCAATTGTGTTTCCTATTGCTAAATGTCGTGTTCTATTTTCCTATAGGGCAAAGGGACGGGGGTTGAATAAGACACCCCTCCATCTAAGGGATTGTTGGTATGAATATGTATACAATATTTCCTTGTGTTATGACATTCGCCAACAGGTCACAGTGTTACTTTGTGTTCATCTACCGCCTTCAGGTAACATCCAGGTAAGAATTCCATGTTTGTGTTGTTATCCGTTTCCTTATCTCATTACAATTTCTTTGTTTGTATTTTGTGATTGCGTGTAATATTCCCCGCGGGAGATTTGCTCGCATAGCAGTCTGGTAATAAAATATGTGTATAATTTACCCGTTGATATGTTTTTCAATATTTTTATTGAATTTTACAAATGGCCCATGGACTTATCAGTGAATTAATCTACGACTTATATTTGGCTGTCTTCAGATGAAATATTTATTTCTCAAACGTAGCCTTATTTATGGATGTTCCGAACTCCTCGCGAATCTGGACATGTTTACCTACACCGCCCAAAGATACGTTTAGCGATATGCGATGTCTCTTGTCCATCGTCGAATTGGGTGGCCCTTTCTCCTTTTACCCGCAATCATTCTTTCGATTAAAAAACAAATTCCATGTGGAGTTTTTTAATATCCTGATATAATCTAGCATTAAGGTCTTGTATAGAAGCCAAACTTCTTTAATATTCAACATATGTTACACTTCTTGACTCGATTTATTCTCGGTGTCCAAATATTCTCAAAACTCATCTGTTGTATCTTGTTTTGAAAGAAGCAGTATGGTTTACAATATTTTTACCCCCACCCACGTAATTATATCAAAACAGTGAATCTCCCATCCACATGTAAATATAATTATAGCAGGAAAAGTACGAAAAAATAAACCGTAATTATGTCAGATTTTTATAGATATTTTTGAAATTCAAAAAATTGTACCCGTGCAGAGAAAACAAAATTGTACCCGCGCAGAGAAAACAAAATTGTACCCGTGCAGAGAAAACAAAATTGTACCCGCGCAGCCATGTGTACATGTGGACAGGCAGCACAGAGTGCCAAACATATACCTCAAGAGTGTTCTGAGCATGAAACGCTGAGGCAGACATATTGGCCAGAGGAAACAACACTGGAATCAAAGCTGTATGGGACGCTGTATGAACTACAAAAGACAGTGAGTTTTATTAAGGAGACAGAATTACAGATATAGACATGTTTCAAGTGAACGAAAGAAGAAGAAGAAGTACCCGTGCAGAGAAAACAAAATTGTACCCGTGCAGAGAAAACAAAATTGTACCCGTGCAGAGAAAACAAAATTGTACCCGTGCAGAGAAAACAAAATTGTACCTGTGCAGAGAAAACAAAATTCTTGACTAAAACTTCTTACACCACTTCTCCTTGTCAATAACGTCACACCACTTCCCCTTGTCAATAACGTCACACCACTTCCCCTTGTCAATAACGTCACACCACTTCCCCTTGTCAATAACGTCACACCACTTCCCCTTGTCAATAACGTCACACCACTTCCCCTTGTCAATAACGTCACACCACCTCCCCTTGTCAATAACGTCACACCACCTCCCCTTGTCAATAACGGCACACCACTTCCCCTTGTCAATAACTTCACACCACCTCCCCTTGTCAATAACGTCACACCACCTCCCCTTGTCAATAACTGTCAAACCTTTTCAGAACCTCCCCCCCCTCCCATTGTTGACGTAATGTATGGACAGCCCACTGACAGCTTATCGCTGGCAAGGGGTCGTATCACAGTCATTGTTGTATGACAGACACTGTTGTATAACAGACATTGCATCAGTAAAACCACCACTCCTTTTTGATATTTACTTGATTTTTTCAGGACACAACAGACTAAACAGCCACTTAAACAGACTAAATCTGGTTCTATCACTCCTGTGAACATACATGTTAAACTGTGAACATACATGTTAAACTGTGAACATACATGTTAAACTGTGAACATACATGTTAAACTGTGAACATACATGTTAAACTGTGAACATACATGTTAAACTGTGAACATACATGTTAAACTGTGAACATACATGTTAAACTGTGAACATACATGTTAAACTGTGAACATACATGTTAAACTACGAACATACATGTTAAACTGTGAACATACATGTTAGACTGCGAACGGGATGACTACGAAGAAAGAATCAGTTATCTTTGTCAATATTCTACATGCGGAAAGTCTGAACATCTCAAACGTACTCCCCCAGACTAACCACCATTGAACAGTAAACATCCGGTATATGACATGTCTACGTTGTGAGGCCTTTCTCTCCTGAAAACTTCACAAATGTGTACTATACAATTACGCTTTTATCGCCTCTAAAGAAAACGCGGAAATGTGTCATTAATGTCATTATTAAAGTGCACAATATAACTAACAGCCACACAAAAACAGACTACGTTTCGACTCAAAACTATTCATAAGAACAAAATGAATATTACAATGTGTAGCTAAGAGATGTAATACATGAATCTCAAGATAAGAGATATACTTGTTAAAGGTTTAACTTTAGAGGTTCGTTAGAGGATAATACAATAGAAAATAGTATGAAATAAAGAGAGGAGAAAAAGTTGATAATAAAGGATAAGAAGAAAAGAATGAAGAAGGAAGACCATTACAAAATAATAAAATGTTAAAAGAAAAGCAAAAGAGCCAGCATGATAAAAGAATAGTCGGATGTGTCAAGCCGAAAAGCGCAGATATCGCAGCAATGCTGCAAACCAGGACACAACGCATCCCGTTCTCCGGACTACATCCTGCTTATCTGCAGGAGTTTGAGAACGAACGCAAAGAAGAAGATAAAAGAATTAATAAAGAACTTAACTATTTGATAAATCAACACAATCCACATATCTGATATAGCGAAACGTGCTTCCAGTTTTGAAACTAAGTGATCAATAAACTAAAGATTTGGAGAAAACAGATTGTGAACAAAGTTCACGGTAGACAAAATTAAAGAATCTAAGTGGGCATTTACTTATTAAACAAATGAACACCGCTGATATTTGGGGGTCTTTGGGGTATTGTATTTTACTCCTTGTGATCACTAGATGCCCTAACGGTCAGACACTTCTTCTGTATAACCTTTACGGTTGTATGGAGTTCTTTGGTTCCACAAAACATGTGTTGATTGGTGTAGTGGTTAAGACGTTTGCTTTGTGCACGAGAAGTCGCGACTTAGATTCGAATCCAGCTCGCCACGTCTAGCTATAAAGATAATTTTTCGGAGTTCTTTGGGAATTGTTCCCGATATTTCATTCATTCATTGGTACCATGCCTTCAGGCGTAGGCGATCATGTCTCTCCACAGTCCTCTGTTTTATATACATTTAAATATAGTTTCTGATGATTCTGCATCCTGCCAGGCTTTCAAGCCATCCAACATGTTCTCACGTTGTCTTCCTCTGTCTCTCTTACCCTTGATCTTTTCAGTTGTTACATGTTCTCCAACCCACCTCTTCTCATGACATGACTCATAAACTGTGATTGTCATCTTCTAATACAGCTAATGAGTTCTCTATTTGAGTTGACCAGTTGTAGAATTATAGCATTATATAGCATTATAGCATTATATAGAGTTATAGCATTATATAGAATTATAGCATTATATAGCATTATAGCATTATATAGAATTATATAGAATTATAGCATTATATAGAATTATATAGAGTTATAGCATTATATAGAATTATATAGAGTTATAGCATTATATAGAATTATTTCATTGCATAAAATTATAGAATTATTACCGATATAAACTACAGAATGGCGTGCTATAAGTGTTACTCGCGGCACGCGGCGTGTCGCTTCGTTGAGAGGAATAGAGTTAGAATAGAGTAACTTAAGTACCTTGAAGTCAAACCTCTACTCCCTTTGATGCATATTGTTACAGGTTTAAACTTTGATGCATATTGTTTCAGGTTTAAACTTTGATGCATATTGTTTCAGGTTTAAACTTTGATGCATATTGTTACAGGTTTAAACTTTGATGCATATTGTTACAGGTTTAAACTTTGATGCATATTGTTACAGGTTTAAACTTTGATGCATATTGTTACAGGTTTAACCTTTGATGCATATTGTTACAGGTTTAAACTTTGATGCATATTGTTACAGGTTTAAACTTTGATGCATATTGTTACAGGTTTAAACTTTGATGCATATTGTTACAGGTTTAAACTTTGAGGTATATTGTTACAGATTTAACTTTTGAGGCATATTGTTACAGGTTTAAACTTTGAGGCATATTGTTACAGGTTTATTCTTTGAGGTATATTGTTACAGGTTTAAACTTTGAGGCATATTGTTACAGGTTTAAACTTTGAGGTATATTGTTACAGGTTTAAACTTTGAGGTATATTGTTACAGATTTAACTTTTGAGGCATATTGTTACAGGTTTAACCTTTGATGCATATTGTTACAGGTTTAAACTTTGATGCATATTGTTACAGGTTTAAACTTTGATGCATATTGTTACAGGTTTAAACTTTGATGCATATTGTTACAGGTTTAAACTTTGAGGTATATTGTTACAGATTTAACTTTTGAGGCATATTGTTACAGGTTTAAACTTTGAGGCATATTGTTACAGGTTTGACCTTTGAGACATATTGTTACAGGTTTGACCTTTGAGGCATATTGTTACAGGTTTAAACTTTGAGACATATTGTTACAGGTTTGACCTTTGAGGCATATTGTTACAGGTTTAAACTTTGAGACATATTGTTACAGGTTTAAACTTTGAGACATATTGTTACAGGTTTGACCTTTGAGACATATTGTTACAGGTTTGACCTTTGAGGCATATTGTTACAGGTTTAAACTTTGAGGTATATTGTTACAGATTTAACTTTTGAGGCATATTGTTACAGGTTTAAACTTTGAGGCATATTGTTACAGGTTTGACCTTTGAGACATATTGTTACAGGTTTGACCTTTGAGGCATATTGTTACAGGTTTAAACTTTGAGACATATTGTTACAGGTTTGACCTTTGAGGCATATTGTTACAGGTTTAAACTTTGAGACATATTGTTACAGGTTTAAACTTTGAGACATATTGTTACAGGTTTGACCTTTGAGACATATTGTTACAGGTTTGACCTTTGAGGCATATTGTTACAGGTTTAAACTTTGAGACATATTGTTACAGGTTTGACCTTTGAGGCATATTGTTACAGGTTTAAACTTTGAGGTATATTGTTACAGGTTTGACCTTTGAGGCATATTGTTACAGGTTTAAACTTTGAGGCATATTGTTACAGGTTTAAACTTTGATGCATATTGTTACAGGTTTATTCTTTGATGCATATTGTTACAGGTTTATTCTTTGATGCATATTGTTACAGATTTAACTTTTGAGGCATATTGTTACAGCTTTGACCTATTGGATCAGTATATCTTTCTTAATTTTTCATACCCTTATCGGTTATGTAGGATATAAAAAGAGGTCTGTTTATCTGTTCCCCAAAAGCACAGTGACGTTATAAACGTACCGTCCTGTGTCCTTTAAACCCGGTACCCACACCCAGCATATATAAATAACAAAAAATCGGAGGATGTCGGACAAAATGCAAGGTGCCGCAGTAACCACACAAATAAGAGGTAAATACTAAATAAAGTAAACAGGTTACTATGAATACCTAACAATCGTTATAAAATAATAATAAATAACAATAAAATACCACAAAGACAATTATCAACGTTTCGGTCCTATTCCAATTGTCCCAGTTATCTTGGTTATAAATTTAAATATATTTTTGATGGTTGTGTTTTCTTAACCTGTTATTTATTTCTTGATAAAGGTCCCGATATGACCGATACGTTGATAATTGTCTTTGTTCTATGTTTTATTGTTATTTATTATTTTTTTTATATCGATAGTTAGGCATTCATAGTACCATGTTTACTTTATTTAGTATTTACCCACACCGAGCACTCGTCGTAGCCCTCTTCCCATTTGATATCCCCCTCCCCGCCCACTTTGAGAAACCCTGTTCTGACTTGATAAGGAAGTTTAACCAGAGTTATACAATCTATGTTTATCAGGGGAAAAATGCATGATTCAAATATGTGAGATTTAACAGGTAAATATAGGTGTGACTGTGTTACCTGTCCTCGGAAGGTGTGTTTGCAGAATATCACAGATAAGATATCCTTGTGTGTGCGGTTATGTCTGTGTGTCTTTGAAATTATTGAGACTATTTTATCTGTCTGGAGATATTTTATATATATTTGTCTGTCTATACATATATCTGTATGTCCGTTTATATATCTGTACATCTGTCTATTTCTTCGTCTCTCACCGTGATACTTTAGTAGTGTCTTATATATGTCATAAAAATGAGAATTTTAAAATGCTACATCTATTCTATATTAATGTATGGTTCAGAAACATGGACAATGAATAAACAATTAGAAGACAGAATGGATGCTTTTGAGATGTGGATATATAGAAGAATAGGGAGAACATCATGGAAAGAGAAGATAAACAAACAAAGAGGTTCTAACAACGCTTAGTATGACCAAAGAATTATTACAGGAGATTAAAATCAAGCAAATATAATATTTTGGACATATTAAAAGACATGATACCTTGCTGAAGATTTTACTTGAGGAGATAGTCAAGGGGAGGCAAGCAAGTGGTAGGCAGAGATACAAGTGGGGGAGAAACGTGAGGAGATTGGCAGGTTGCAGTTTAGTAGAGGGTACCACCAAGACAAGAGACAGGAACGTTGGAGGTCTGTTGCAGCCAACCTTCGTTGCGGTGATGGCATTTGAAGATACTGACCCTTTGGAGAGTGGGGCACTTTTAACTATTAGTTTGCTCTATAGAGGAAATATTTCTTCCTCATGCGAAAGGTCTAATTCTCACCAGTGGTCCACCGGACCAGTAAGCATGCAATAAGTAGACATGAATCGTCCCAGTGATCCACCAGGCCAGTCAGAGTGCCACAAGTGGGAATTAATTTCACCAGTGGTCCACCGAGTCAGTAAGCATGCAACAAGTGGTCATCAATCTTCTCATGGGTCTACCGGGCCAGTCAGCATGCTACAAGTGGGCATGAAATTCACTAGTGGTCCATCGGGCCAGCATAATTCTACAATTGGGCATGAATGACAGGATCAAGATAAGATATTTGGGAGGTTAGGAAGGTGATGAAGTTTTTTTTTTTAAATCGGACAAGTCAAGCATGAAAGCGCAGATATCGCAGCACAGCTGTAAACATGCCACAGATCAGCCCGTTATCTGGACTACATCCTGGTATTCTTAAAGAGATTGAGAATGACTGCAGAAAATAAAAAGAGGCCAAATACGAACAAGAAAGTAATCTTCAAACTAGCCGCTATTTAATTAATTAATTCAAAAGCGTCGAAAACGCGTAGTCTTAATGATAAAAATGAACAATGAACAAATAGATAGAAAACATATATATATATGTGGATATGCATGTGGATATATATGTGGATATATATGTGTGGATTTATTGAAGATGTGGATGTATTGAAGATTATGGAGAACTTCGTGGAAAGAGAAGAACACGGGCAAAGAATTTTTAGCAACACTTCGAATGAAAACAAGTACTCAAGAAAATATAAATCAAACAAAAATTGTGGAAATATTAAGAGAAAAAACCTTGTTGAAGACCTTATTTCTTCGTTCGTTCGTTCTCAAACTCCTGCAGATAAGCAGGGTGAAGTCCGAAGGACTGAATGCGTTGTGTCATGGTTTATACAGCTCGGATCTGCTATCTGATGCTTTCGACCTGACACATCCGATTTCAGAATGACTTTGAGTCATTTTGATCATCTGTGGGAGGAGACAGCCAATTCCACTTATAAAGCTTTCTTAGTCACCTCTTGCTACGTTAATGGCAGATAACAGTGTTGCTATTTCTTGCTTGAAGATAAAGTTCAGGGTCGGTAGTAGGCGAGCGAGACGTAAACAAGAGATACGAGTGGGAAATAAATATCGTAAGATAAACACGATACAGTCTATCAGAGTGCATCACCAAGAAAGTAGGCAGATAATAGAGATTCTCTACAGCCAGTCTGCAATGCGAAGAATGCACTTAATTATGATCGATAGGAATCGAGCTCCAGCTGAAGCATGGGTCCTAATATCCTTATTATAAGCAGTAACACTTTAACCTGCAAACATAAGGATATGTTATTGCACTGAAGTAAAGAATTGCAGCATTGTTTGGTCAGCGGGACGGATTTATTCTTGCTACCATGGGCCAACAAGTTTGTTTAAGTAGTGGGTAGATTAGCTACAAGTAGTCTTGTCTGAGACCTTGCTGGAAAGTTGTTTTACATTAGTGGAGAGTAGTTTTACATTGGTGGAGGTTAGTTTTAGTCGTGGGTAGCTACAAGTATTCTTTTCTGAGCCATTGGTGGAGAGTTGTTTTACATTGGTGGAGAGTAGTTTTACATTGGTGGAGAGTTGTTTTACATTGGTGGAGAGTAGTTTTACATTGTGGAGAGTTGTTTTACATTGTGGAGAGTAGTTTTACATTGGTGGAGAGTAGGTTTACATTAGTGGAGAGTAGTTTTACATTGGTGGAGAGTAGGTTTACATTGTAGAGAGTAGTTTTACATTGGTGGAGAGTAGGTTTACATTGTGGAGAGTAGTTTTACATTGGTGGAGAGTAGGTTTACATTGTGGAGAGTAGTTTTACATTAGTGGAGAGTAGTTTTACATTGGTGGAGGTTAGTTTTAGTCGTGGGTAGATACAAGTAGTTTTTTCTGAGCCATTGGTGACAGACATATTGGTTTGAGTAGAAAGACAGCCTGGCAGGACAGACACATTGGTTTGACAAGATGGACAGTCTAGCAAGACAGAGATATTGATTTGACGAGAAGGATAGACACATTGGTTTGACGAGAAGGATAGACACATTGGTTTGACGAGAAGAATAGCGTGGTAAGACAGAAACATTTGTACGGCGAGGACAGCCTGGCAGGACATACATGTTGGCATGGTGAGAATGATAGCTTGATAGAACATACTCATTGGCTTGGTGAGAATGATAGCTTGGCAGGACATACACATTGACTTGGCGAGAAGGATTTGTCCACCACTGCATTGAGACATTAAGACAAAAATAAGACATTGAAAAATCGTGCAATCTTAAGGGTAAAAAAGCGGATGTATATGAAATTAGATGTGTATGAAAATGGACGAATGTGGAATTGGAAGTTCGTGGAATTGGAAGTTCGTGGAATTGGAAGTTTGTGGAATTGGACGTGAGTGGAATTTGACCTGAGGGGAATGTGACGTGAGTGGATTTTGACGAGGGTGAAATTGAATGTTGTGTGGAAGGTGATGTGTGTGGAATTAGATGTGTGTGGAATTGGATATGTGTGGAATTAGATATTGTGGAATTGGATGTCTGTTGAATTGAATATGTGTGTAATTGGATGCGTGTGAAGTTGAATGAATATAGAATTGGTTGTGTGTAGAATTGGATGTGTGTGGAGTTGAATGTGTGTGGATTTTGATATGTATGGCATTGGATTAATGTGAAAGTAAATGTGTGTGGAATTGGAATGGTGTGGACCGCCGAAGACGGATGTGTCGGCCAATTGGCGCAAATATAACGGCGACACAACGCATTTCTATTTTCTTAACTACATCCTGCTGGAAATCTGGTTGGACCATTGTCCTGCTACAAGAGAGATACAGTGGGAGTTTGAGAATGAACTCTGAATAAGATGAAGAAAGGGTGTGGAATTGGACATGTGTAGAAATGGATGAGTGTGGAGTTGGATGAGTGTAGTGTAGAATTCAATGTTTGTTGAAGTTGATGTGTGTGGAAATGGATGATTGTAAAATTGAATGAGTGTGAAATTGGGTGTGTATGGAATTGGACCAGTGCGACATTGTGTGTGTATGGAATTGGACGAGTGCGATATTGTGTGTGTATTGAATTGGACGAGTGCGAAATTGGGTGTGCATAGAATTGGATGAGTGTGAAATTGGGTGTGTATGGAATTGGACGAGTGCGACATTGTGTGTGTATGGAATTGGACGAGTGCGATATTGATATTGGGTTTGTATGGAATAGAACGAGTGCGGCATTCGAAGTGTATGGAATTGGACTAGTGCGACATTGTGTGTGTATGGAATTGGACGAGTGCGATATTGATATTGGGTGTGTATGGAATAGAACGAGTGCGGCATTCGGAGTGTATGGAATTAGACGAGTGCGACATTGGGTGTGTATGGAATTGGACGAGTGCGACAGTGGTTGTGTATAGAATTGGTTGAGTGTGGAATTGGGTGTGAATGCTCACAATTTAATCGTTGTATTACTTGTAAAACGTTTCTCAATGTGCGCGCGTATTTCATTCTTCACTATATTACTTATACAATCATATATCGTGACTATATTACTTATACAATCATATATCGTGACTATATTACTTATACAATCATATATCGTGACTATATTACTTATACAATCATATATCGTGACTATATTACTTATACAATCATATATCGTGACTATATTACTTATACAATCATATATTGTGACTATATTACTTATACAATCACACAGCGTGACTATATTACTTATACAATCACACAGCGTATCTATATTACTTATACAATCATACAGCTTCAAATGCTGCATTTATTGCGCTCGAGTTACCTCCCATATGTACTCTATCCTTCTCAACGAAGAGGCACGCTGCTTGTATCACTAATGGCACGTAACACCGTAACCCCGTGACCTCAAACGATCACAAGCGATCTCTGAAAAAATATACTTTATAAACAAGACGTCGCGACCGAGATGCGCACGCCAGATCTCTTGAGCACAAAGCCAATTATATAACTACTACTCCAGGACAATCAAAGGAATATTAAGAAAGAGAAAATGAAAACAATGAGAAAAAGACAGAATGAGAGGAAAACTGAAAAAAGGAAGACGGAATAAGAGGAAAAATTAAATAAGGGAAAAAAAGAGAAGAAATTTGAATTGCAGGTAAACATTCTGAAAAAAGCTGAATGAAAGGACAAATCTGAATGAGAGAAAAATGTTGGAGAGAAAAAAGTTGAATGAGAGAAAAGGTTGAATGAGAGAAAAAGGTTGAATGAGAGAAAAAGGTTGAATGAGAGAAAAAGGTTTAATAAGAGAAAAAGGATGAATGAAAGAAAAATGCTGAATGAGAGAAAATGATAAAATTAGAGAAACGGCTGAATGAGAAAAAGAGGCTGAATGAGAATAAGAGGCTGAATGACAGAAAAAGGCTGAATGACAGAAAAAGGATGAATGACAGAAAGAGGCTGAATGACAGAAAAAGGCTGAATGACAGAAAAAGGCTGAATGACAGAAAAAGGCTGAATGACAGAAAGAGGCTGAATGACAGAAAGAGGCTGAATGACAGAAAAAGGCTGAATGACAGAAAAAGGCTGAATGACAGAAAAAGGCTGAATGACAGAAAAAGGCTGAATGACAGAAAAAGGCTGAATGACAGAAAAAGGCTGAATGACAGAAAAAGGCTGAATGACAGAAAAAGGCTGAATGACAGAAAAAGGCTGAATGAGAGATAGAGGAAATGGAGGAATGATAGTAACTGAGTATGAAACTGAAAAATAGGATGAAAAAAAAACCAGAATTATGAAAAATAAATATTTGAAAGACTAAGAAAAGAACAGAAATAAATCTGGACAGACAAAGACTATTTGTGACTATATCGTGAGGAAGGCAGACTGAGAGAAGATGACAGACAAGGAAGACAGAATTAGTAGGCAGACAGAATGAAATGAGTGTGAAAAGATAGACAGACCGAGAGTAACATGAAAGTAGACAGCACATGAAGAGGCGCACGTTAATAAAAGGCGGAAGATTGATGATATACAAATATAACAGGAATATGGACAATAATACAAACGGAGAGAAACTTGGGACAGCAATACAGAAAGATTGATGAGAAGGTATACAGACAGATAGATGGACAGGTATAAAGACAGATAGATGGACATGTATACAAAGAAATAGGTGAGAAGGTATACAGACAGATAGATGGACAGATATAAAGACAGATAGATGGACAGGTATACAAAGAAATAGGTGAGAAGGTATACAGACAGATAGATGGACAGGTATACAAAGAAATAGGTGAGAAGGTATACAGACAGATAGATGGACAGGTATACAGACAGATAGATGAACAGGTATACAGACAGATAGATGGACAGGTATACAAAGAAATAGGTGAGAAGGTATACAGACAGATAGATGGACATGTATACAGACAGATAGATGGACAGGTATACAAAGAAATAGGTGAGAAGGTATACAGACAGATAGATGGACAGGTATACAGACAGATAGATGGACAGGTATACAAAGAAATAGGTGAGAAGGTATACAGACAGATAGATGGACAGGTATACAGACAGATATATGGACAGGTATACAGACATATAGATGGACAGGTATACAAACAGATAGATGGACAGGTATACAAAGAAATAGGTGAGAAGGTATACAGACAGATAGATGGACAGGTATACAGACAGATAGATGAACAGGTATACAAAGAAATAGGTGAGAAGGTATACAGACAGATAGATGGACAGGTATACAGACAGATATATGGACAGGTATACAGACATATAGATGGACAGGTATACAAACAGATAGATGGACAGGTATACAAAGAAATAGGTGAGAAGGTATACAGACAGATAGATGGACAGGTATACAGACAGATAGATGAACAGGTATACAAAGAAATAGGTGAGAAGGTATACAGACAGATAGATGGACAGGTATACAGACAGATATATGGACAGGTATACAGACATATAGATGGACAGGTATACAAACAGATAGATGGACAGGTATACAAAGAAATAGGTGAGAAGGTATACAGACAGATAGATGGACAGGTATACAGACAGATAGATGGACAGGTATACAGACATATAGATGGACAGGTATACAAACAGATAGATGGACAGGTATACAGACAGATAGATGGACAGGTATACAGACAGATAGATGGACAGGTATACAAAGAAATAGGTGAGAAGGTATACAGACAGATAGATGGACAGGTATACAGACAGATAGATGGACAGGTATACAAAGAAATAGGTGAGAAGGTATACAGACAGATAGATGGACATGTATACAGACAGATAGATGGACATGTATACAGACAGATAGATGGACAGGTATACAGACAGATAGATGGACAGGTATACAGACGGATAGATGGACAGGTATACAAAGAAATAGGTGAGAAGGTATACAGACAGATAGATGGACAGGTATACAGACAGATAGATGGACAGGTATACAGACAGATAGATGGACAGGAATACAGACAGATAGATGGACAGGTATACAAAGAAATAGGTGAGAAGGTATACAGACAGATAGATGGACAGGTATACAGACAGATAGATGGACAGGTATACAGACAGATAGATGGACAGGTATACAGACAGATAGATGGACAGGTATACTGACAGATAGACAGACAGGAATACATAGAGATAGACGGTCAGGAATAGGAACAGCGAGGAAGACCTTGAAAACAGTTACAAGTAGAGATGCATGGATAAACAGATCGAGAGAAACACTCAAATGAATGTAGCAGATGTGAAACTCATCGAAATCTATAATGAAAGTCTAACCAGAGGTAGAGATTAAAATAAAAAAAAGCTGGTCTGGGAATGTCTGGAAGTGATGAGACGATAACTGGGTTTACAGAGCGTGGAATTATAACGGATCCACTGACGGTTATCGAACTTGAGGTAAGGGTGGAAAGGAATACGGTAATGAAGTATATCGTGTGGAAGAAAGAAATCGTTCTCATAATCAGGCACGCTAACAGGATGCAGTCAAGAGAACGGAATATATTTTGGATAGACTATGTCTTTGTTGTTTGAGATATATGTGTCTTCTCGACCGGACACATCCGACTTCGGTATGATAATTTACAATATTTGTTATCGCTTACAGAATGAGGTAGTCACAGCGACACTAGAACTGTTTAGTTGCCTCTTACGGCAGGTCACAATTATATGCTAACATTTGGGGTCCCGACAACACGCAGAGGCGTAAGAAGTAATATATTTAACGAGACCATTTGCTATATAAAAGATATATTTTATTTTGCAGGTTTGCTCTATAAAATAGATATTTTATTTTGGAAGTTTGCTCTATAAAATAGATATTTTATTTTGGAAGTTTGCTCTATAAAATAGATATTTCATTTTGGAAGTTTGCTCTATAAAATAGATATTTCATTTTGGAAGTTTGCTCTATAAAATAGATATTTCATTTTGGAAGTTTGCTCTATAAAATAGATATTTTATTTTGGAAGTTTGCTCTATAAAATAGATATTTTATTTTGGAAGTTTGCTCTATAAAATAGATATTTCATTTTGGAAGTTTGCTCTATAAAAAAGATATTTCATTTTGGAAGTTTGCTCTATAAAATAGATATTTCATTTTGGAAGTTTGCTCTATAAAATAGATATTTTATTTTGGAAGTTTGCTCTATAAAAAAGATAGTTCATATGGAGGCTTGTTCAATGGAGTAAAGATTTTTCACTCATGCGAAATGTCTGAATCTCCCCATTAATCTACCGCTCTAATCACTATAAAGCAACGCCCCCCTCCCTTCCCAACTAAATAACATGCTTATATATTTAAGCTTTTATTCACTTGGTACCCCCCCCCCCCCCGACATCACCTGGGAGCCGCGTTAGCGCAGTGGTTATCGCACTAGCTTCGCACATGAGTGGCCCTGGGTTCATTCCCTAGTTTAGGCGGAAATGCTTTTCAGATCGCAACGGCTCCCGGGTCGACCCAGTCTTGAATGGGTACCGGATTCATCCGGGAAGTAAAGACTGCGAGGGAGAGGAGATGGCTACCGCCCTCATTTTCAGATCCTCTGAAATGTGAGATCGCTACCATCTCAATCCCTACGGCATTTATAAATATTATGGGTTACTTTACTTCAGCACTTCATCTATGCAATCACAATATTGCCGCATGGACGTACGTTTGTGTATGAGGGCCTTAATCACAATATTGTCTCATGGACGTACGTGTGTGTATGAGGGCCTTAATCACAATATTGTCTCATGGACGTACGTTTGTGTATGAGGGCCTTAATCACAATATTGCCGCATGGACGTACGTTTGTGTATGAGGGCCTTAATCACAATATTGCCGCATAGACGTACGTTTGTGTATGAGGGCCTTAATCACAATATTGCCGCATAGACGTACGTTTGTGTATGAGGGCCTTAATCACATTATTGCCGCATGGACGTACGTTTGTGTATGAGGGCCTTAATCACAATATTGCCGCATGGACGTACGTTTGTGTATGAGAACCTTAATCACAATATTGCCGCATGGACGTACGTTTGTGTATGAGAGCCTTAATCACAATATTGCCGCATGGACGTACGTTTGTGTATGAGGGCCTTAATCACATTATTGCCGCATGGACGTACGTTGGTGTATGAGGGCCTTAATCACAATATTGCCGCATGGACGTACGTTTGTGTATGAGAACCTTAATCACAATATTGCCGCATAGACGTACGTTTGTGTATGAGAGCCTTAATCACAATATTGCCGCATGGACGTACGTTTGTGTATGAGGGCCTTAATCACAATATTGCCGCATGGACGTACGTTTGTGTATGAGGGCCTTAATCACAATATTGCCGCATGGATGTACGTTTGTGTATGAGGGCCTTAATCACAATATTGCCGCATGGATGTACGTTTGTGTATGAGGGCCTTAATCACAATATTGTCTCATGGACGTACGTTTGTGTATGAGGACCTTAATCACAATATTGCCGCATAGACGTACGTTTGTGTATGAGGGCCTTAATCACAATATTGCCGCATGGACGTACGTTTGTGTATGAGGGCCTTAATCACAATATTGCCGCATGGACGTACGTTTGTGTATGAGGGCCTTAATCACAATATTGCCGCATGGATGTACGTTTGTGTATGAGGGCCTTAATCACAATATTGCCGCATGGATGTACGTTTGTGTATGAGGGCCTTAATCACAATATTGTCTCATGGACGTACTTTTGTGTATGAGGGCCTTAATCACAATATTGTCTCATGGACGTACGTTTGTGTATGAGGGCCTTAATCACAATATTGTCTCATGGTCGTACGTTTGTGTATGAGGGCCTTAATCACAATATTGCCTCATGGTCGTACGTTGTATGAGGGTCTTAATTCGTAGACATCGTCCAGAAGACATCAGTAGCCTTTTCTAACAGTGTGGTATACTGATGCCTTTGGATTTGCTGTATTGCATCGGGTTTGCCATCTACTTATCGTATTTCTTCACATTTGTACATGTTAATTATAGGTTTTTTCTCTGTAGAACATTGGATATCTGGGCTATTCCATTTTATCATCAGCAGGTTTTCTCTCTGTAGAACACTGGATATCTGGGCTATTCCATTTTATCATCAACGGATTTTCTCTCTGTAGAACAATGAGTATCTGGGCTATTCCATTTTATCATCAATTCTCATGGTCTCATCTGCAAGCGTGTGAGTGGTCTAATGGTACAGATGGCACATATGGGGTTGGTGAAAAGCAGCTATGCAGGACGTGACAATTCTTTGGGAGAGTTCAGAATCAAGCAAAAGTTTAGCCCAGCATAGTTGGAGAATCTTCTTACATTGCAGGGAATGCATAGCTGACCGTCCCACATATCCCAGTTACCATGGTCCATATCTGGGTTGCTATGGGCACGTATAACAGGAAACGATCCATGGCAGAATGACGAAGGACAAATATATAGGATAAGAGTATATCCTTGAAAATGTCTTTTGAAAATGTTTGTTCTACAGAAGAAAACTGCTCTTGAAAATGTTTGTTCTATAGAAGAAAATTACACTCGAAAATGTTCTATAGAAAAACATCGAAATTTGGGAATGTTTATTCTATAGACGAAAATTGCATTTTAAAATGTGTGTTCCATAGAAGAAAGAATGCAACTGAACGCGTTTGTTTTATAGAAGAAAGTTTAGGAAAAGTTTGTACTATAGAAGAAATAAATCATGAGCCCCGCCGAAGACGGATGTGTTGGGCCATTGGCGCAAATAAAACGGCAACACAACGCATTTCCATTCTCTGGACTACATCCAACTGGAAATCTTGTAGGACCATTGTCCTGTTACAAGAGAAATCCAGTGGGAATTTGAGAATGAACACTGAAGAAGAATCATGAGCAATAGATGTTCTTGATTCTTGATTAGAAAACTGGCCTCACAGGACCTGTGGCATTCCCATAGTGCGCCGCCCTCTGTTCCAGCAGCCATTCGACTCGATGGTGTTTGTGTTTCGAGTCCAAAGCCGCAGAAACAGACGTCGACATCAGGGCACAACTCTGGCCCTTGCGACAGTTTTCTTTGTTGTTCCGCCCACCAACGCCGTGCCCGTAACTAGTTCAAGCACAACGTCGACTGTTATCGAAGGTTACGACTACGATATGTTCTATTGATGAAAAATTACAATTGGTAAGTTTACGTATGGTAGAAAATTGCTGTTGGAACTTTTGAAAAATGTGTTAAAAGTGAATATATTATTCCATTAGTGAATAAATCAAGTCGATTCTCTTTGGAAAACTGACATATATTTTCAATAAGAACTACAGATGTACTGTCGTATCTAAGCACCCACGGCCATGTGACACAATAAGAACTACAGATGTACTGGCGTATCTAAGCACTCAATGCCATGTGACACAATAAGAACTACAGATGTACTGTCGTATCTAAGCACTCAATGCCATGTGACACAATAAGAACTACAGATGTACTGTCGTATCTAAGCACTCAATGCCATGTGACACAATAAGAACTACAGATGTACTGGCGTATCTAAGCACCGAAGGCCAAGTAGCACGATTCACAAATCTCTAGATGCTAGTTACGACATGAACAATATCGGAAATATCAGTTGAGGTACAAAATATATAAACTTCACATGTCCATTATAAATGTATGTATGTCATAAATTGCGACTAAGGATATTTTGGGGTGACCTTTGCTCTCCCATACCACAGAGGGTCAAGGGACCCAGAAGTCATTTTAAAGTCGGATGTGTCATGCCGAAAGGCGCAGATATCGCAGACAAGCTGTAAACCAGGAACGCATTGCGCTCTCCGGACTACATTCTGATGGTCTGTATGAGTTTGAGAACGAACGCAGGATAATGAAATAAATATGTGCCAAATATGAACTTTTACATCTTCATAGTCAAGGTAAGGACTTACGACAAGCTCCTTGTATTTGTTACAGGTATTTGTCACGTCACGGCAAGAGTTGGTCACAAGCAAAAATACTGCTGTGTGTTCCCTTAAGTTGTTTGAGTTATACTTGTGGAAATTATTAACTATACAATTGTTAGTACAACTATACTGCGACTACATAATTGTTACCTCTTCTATACTGTGACTACACAATTGTTAACACTTCTCTACTGTGACTACACAATTGTTAACACTTCTCTACTGTGACTACACAATTGTTAACACTTCTCTACTGTGACTACACAATTGTTAACACTTCTCTACTGTGACTACACAATAATTTATAGTGCGTCTATATTTCATTTACGCAACAGTTCAGAATAGACAGTCACTAGTTCTTCTGTACCAACGCCATCATTGCTTAGTGTAAAGACGTTAGGAGTAAAAAAAAAATCTTAACGCTGCAGGACAGCGGTTCCTAATCTTTTCTAACTTGAGGCCCCCTTATGAGACAGTACCCTTCCATTCTCCCGTCCCCCCATATGCATAAAAAAAGGTCGTTGAAGTCCTCACTGATAACAAGGCCTTTTTTTTAGTTTATTCACATGCACAAATCAGGTTTGAACCTTTCCGTGGTACCCCTATTGAGTCTTTGCCCCCTCGGCCAATTAAAAATGTGTGTTCCGTGACCTGAAAGCCTTTGTGGCCCGCAGGAAGGGGAGGGGGTCATAGGACCCACGTTAAGAACCATTGTTGTCGGCGTCTCGAGAAAGTTTTGCCTCTCGAATAAATGATGACGAGTCCGTGGCTTTACTCTTCCTTCAATTCAAGCCACTATCTGCAATTGGAAGAAAACCATGGACATTCTAAATCTCAGGGCATAGTTTTCATTAAGGAATACAAACATTGAATGACAATACTTACTTGTTAGGCCATTCTGTCGTGGTTTGGCGCCTAGATAGGCTAGGTTGACGTTCGCCTTTCGTCCATCAATGATAGGATTTGGGTCTTTGCATGCTCTGTCAGCGGCCATTCTGTCTGACATTGTTACCTGGGAAACATATGAACAAAATGTTTATTTTGATCAGTAACTGCATGCTTGTTCTATTGTCTTGTCTATTGTCTGTCTATTGTATTGTCTATTGTCTTGTCTATTGTATTGTCTATTGTCTTGTCTATTGTCGTGTCTATTGTCTTGTCTATTGTCTTGTCTATTGTCTGTATATTGTCTGTCTATTGTCTTGTCTATTGTCTTGTCTATTGTCTGTCTATTGTCTATCCCCAGGTGAATAATGGTTGATCGTATTCACACTTGCCGTTAAGCGTAGGGGGAGCTTAAGTTGTCGTTCCAAGGCCAGAGGTGTCGCTTTGGTTGCTTTACTCCCTGTTTATTTAAGGCTGTCTTGATGTTTTCTATTCACTAAGAAGTCTATCTTTGGCTTTACACCCGGATATTCTTTTGTTATATGCTCTTATTGGTGGTATGTGGTTTGGCTTCATTCTCATAAGGTGACAAAACCATTTTACTTGCTGTCTTTCAATATGTTCGATACATGATATTATACCAACTCTTTTCCTAATTTCTTCATTTCTTATTTTATCTAGTTCAGTAACCATTGCAGCTTTTCTCAGACACTTCATTTCACATGTAACGATTTTCCTCTGCTGAGAGCTGTTAAAGACCATGTTTGACATTGGTAGCACAGTGTTGGTATAAAAATTGTAAATATTATGTCTTTCTTCTTCTTCTTTGTCGTTCGTTCTCAAACTCCTGCAGATTAGCAGGATGTAGTCCAGAGAACGGAATGCGTTGTGTCATGGTTTACAGCATTGCTGCGATATCTGCGCCTTTCGTCATGACACATCCTACTTCAGCATGGCTTTGTGTCACTGACCCTATATGGGATGAGACAGCCAACTCAATCCCATAACCTCGTTAGTCGCCTTTTACGACATGCTTGGAAGGTAAACAGTGTTGCTATTCTTTACTCCCCTTTCGGTCCCCGGCAACACAGGGGCGCAAACATCTGTCTTTCGATTTCCATCTTGATCTTTGGGTGAAGAAGTAATGGTGAAAAATGGAAGGTCACTAGGTTTGCATGCTGGCACCTAATTTCTATTTCTCTGTCTAGTTTTCCATTTTCGGAAAAAATGCTGCCTAGATATTGAAATTCTTTGTCTTGTTTCCCGCTGATGATATTTATTGTTATATCCATTGGTTTTGCAGTCTTGCCAATTTTAATAACTTGTGATTTTTATTTAACATTAATTTTCATGTTGTACTTCTTACATGTTAATAGTAATTCATTGACATTTTTTTTGCAAATTTTCCTCATCTTTGTATATTATACTTATTCATCATCATCAAGTGCCGTGCTGAATGACGTTTGCAATCATATCTCTCCATATACCACGATCTCCCATATATGTCATCATCTCTGTTGGTGTCGTCAATCGAAACTATTTAGTCAAACTGTCCAATATCTTTTCTCTAGGTCTTCCCCTTGATCTTCTCCCTTCTGTCTTTCCTGTTGTCACTGTATTCTCAATGCCTCCTGTTCTCATTATGTGCCCAATAAATGTTGACTGTATTTAGAGATATTAAGCTGCATTGCTAGACGTGGGAAGTGAGTATTAAGTCATACTTTCAGCTGTGAACAGATAGCTCTTGACAGCTCATAGTATTTCAGACATAAGCAAACGTTCTTTCAGTTTTGTAACTGAGGTGATACCCAGAATCATGTAATTTTGAGTCACAGGCATGGTTGTGTAAGGGGGTTTACTGATACACGTTTAATATATTATTGTGGAAGGGGGTTCACGTGGAAGGGGGACTCGATGTGTAGACATATCGGACTCGATGTGTAGACATATCGGACTCGATGTGTAGACATATCGGACTCGATGTGTAGACATATCGGACTCGCTGTGTAGACATATCGGACTTGCTGTGTAGACATATCGGACTCGCTGTGTAGACATATCGGACTTGCTGTGTAGACATATCGGACTCGATGTGTAGACATATCGGACTTGCTGTGTAGACATATCGGACTCGATGTGTAGACATATCGGACTTGCTGTGTAGACATATCGGACTCACTGTGTAGACATATCGAATCTGCGAACGAGAAGAAGAAGAGAAATACTTCTGTTTGCAATTTTAAATTTACTGTGAGTACTCTACTATACTTTCTCGTCACGTAATCGCATCTCCTTGGTTCTCGTCTATCTTCGTCTCTAGTTGTTGTTTTGTTGATCTACAGACTGTATAATGTAACATTTCTGTACTGCTGTCTGTAGTCTCCGTTTCTTATTCTTCTTCTTCAACGTTCATTCTCGAACTCTCGCCGGATCTCTTGTGTAGCAGGACCATGCCCCTAATAGATTTCCAGTAGGCTGTAGTCTAGAGCAGGGGTCGGCAACCTATGGCACGCGTGCCACACTTGGCACGCCAAGCAATTTCAAATGGCACGAAGACCCTTCACGTTTCCTGTATAAAGTTGATTATAAATCGATTAGCGGGGTTTCCTCGCTCATTTCGCCACGCGCCTAACGCCTGGGCATTCAGAAAATTGTGTCAAACTCAAAGTGACAAAGTATATTGTTGATATTGAGCAACTGGCCAAGACCATGTAAGGGCAAGCCTCCCATTAATAATAATTTTAAAAAAATCTTTCAAGAAACTGTATTTCTTTTAATGTTGTTACAACTTTACATATTATTGAATGTCACTATATATTAATTAATTAAAATATAAAAATAAAATATATGGTAAAATAAGAATATTGGCCTCGACTTGTATAAAATGATATATGATGTTGGCAATCTGAATAATTTGAAACCTTAAGTTGACACACAGATAGCAAAAGGTTGCCGACCCATGGTCTAGAGAAAGAAAATACGCTGTGTCGTTGTTTTATTTGCACCAATAGCTCGGCGACCGTCTTCGACGGAGTATCCGTTTGTTTATGTGGATTCTATTCTGTGTTTGTATGTCCCTTTCTTGATAAAGGCCGTTTGGTCAAAACATCGACTCTGTGTATTGTTCAACGTAAAACATTTATTTAACCCTCTTTAAAAATGTGCTTTCAATATTTACTTACCACAGATTTTTTCATCTGTGATGTTTCTGTATGTCTAGTGTTGTTCTCTTTCTGGTCTCATTTAAAAAGTCTTATGCAATGCGGCGGAGTTGACAAAACATGGACGAATGTGATTAGTGAGTACTCATCATCATCATCAAGTACCGTCTCCGCAACGATGGTTAGCTGCAACAGATCTCCAACATCTCCTTATCTTGTTTTGGTGGTGCACTTCGCTAGATTGTAAGGTGTCCATCTGGTGATGTTACTCTATCACTTGTATCTTTGCCTACCTCTTGTTCGCTTCCCTTCGACTTTACCCTCAAGTAAGGTCTTCATAAGGTGTCATGTCTTTTAATATTGATACTATAATATTGTAGAAAACATGGAAACGAGAAAGCAGATGGTCTGGCTAAGGAGGGAGCTGCTGGTGATCAACCAGATGTGCCAATAGCGTACCATCAGAAGACACATATGTGCCAATAACGTACCATCAGAAGACACAGATGTGCCAATAGCGTACCATCAGAAGACACAGATGTGCCAATAGCGTACCATCAGAAGACACAGATGTGCCAATAGCGTACCATCAGAAGACACAGATGTGCCAATAGCTTACCATCAGAAGACACAGATGTGCCAATAGCGTACCATCAGAAGACACAGATGTGCCAATAGCGTACCATCAGAAGACACAGATGTGCCAATAGCGTACCATCAGAAGACACAGATGATCAGGGCAATTCCAATACAAGATGATTAACAAATTATGAACAGACCAGACCAGGTTATCATTCTGCGCCTCAGAAAAGGACACAAGTCTCCGCAGTCACATATATACACAAAATTCAAGATTGACAACACAGCCATGTGTAGATATGTACAGACACCTCAGACAGCAGAGCATATTCTTCAGAAATGCAGGAATATTATATTCTTAGACAAATACACTAGCCCAGAGAAACAACAATGGAAGACAAACTCTACACACCTCTGTACAAGGTACAAAACACAATCAAGGTTATAGAAGAAACACAACTTCAGATATAATAGTTCCAGGAGGACGGAAAAAAGAAGACGAAGAAGAAGCTACCGAAACACTGAACACTAGAGAAGTGTATCCTCATGAATCATTCTTCTTTATGTATAAATCAAACCGAGCGACAAGACTTGGTTGTTGTGGAATAAAAAACCTAAACAATAAATTGACGAATAATGAAAAGATAACAATATAACTCCGAGACAAGAGATCAAAGACGGAATAATTACATTTCACCTCTTATCTCACGCATTCTATAGATTTTTGTTCTGACTTTTAGAAAAATTATTTAACTTCATAGTGTTTGTGCAATTATTAATTTATTTTATGGTATTTGCAGTGAAGTATAGGGCATTGACACGATTCTAACATATTTACGTGTATTCTTAGATTGTTATAATGTATTTTTGGAAAATATATTTTGCATTTTATTGGTGCCGAATGGAGCAAAAACATGCACAATCACTCCATGTGTAACAGTAATATGTGCACCATCACTCCTTGAGGAGATCAACAGTAATATGTGCACCATCACTCCATGAGGAGATCAACAGTAATATGTGCACCATCACTCCATGAGGAGATCAACAGTAATATGTGCACCATCACTCCATGAGGAGATCAACAGTATGTGCACCATCACTCCATGAGGAGATCAACAGTAATATGTGCACCATCACTCCATGAGATCCTAAGTAATCCTCAGAGAAGGTGAAGGAGGAGAAAAGAAGGAGGAGAACAAATAAGGGGGAGAAAAAGAAGAAGAAGAAGAAAATGGAAAAGAAGAAGATGAGGAGAAGAGAGGAAGAAAAAGGAGACGAAAGGGAAGAAGAAGGAGGAGAAAGGGAAGAAGGATAAAAAATAAGAAGAAAGAGAAGAAGAAAATGAAGAAGGAGAAAAAAGAGAAGAAGAAGATGAAGGAGAAGAACATGGAGAAGACGGAGTAAATGAGAAGGAGAATAGAAGAAGAACAAGGTAAAGAAAAGATAGAAGAAGAAGAAGAAGAGAGAAGTAGGAGAAGAAGAGAGAAGAAGGAGAAGAAGAGAGAAGAAGAGAGAAGAAGAGAGAAGAAGAGAGAAGAAGAGAGAAGAAGAGAGAAGGATAAGAAGAGAGAGAAGAAGAGAGAAGAAGAGAGAAGAAGAGAGAAGAAGGAGAAGAAGAAGAAGAGAGAAGAAGAGAGAAGAAGAGAGAAGAAGAGAGAAGGATAAGAAGAGAGAGAAGAAGAGAGAAGAAGAGAGAAGAAGAGAGAAGAAGAGAGAAGAAGAGAGAAAAGAAGAGAGAGAATGATAAGAAGAGAGAAGAAAAGAGAAGAAGAGAGAAGAGAGAAGAAGGAGAAGAAGAGAGAATAAGAGAGAAAAAAGAGAAGAGAGAAGAAGAGAGAAGAAAGAAGAAAAAGAAGAGAGAAGAAGAGAGAAGAAGAGAGAAGAAGAGAGAAGAAAAAGAGAGATGAAGAGAAAAGAGAGAAGGAGAAGAAGAGAGGAGAGAAAAGGAGAGAGAAGAAGAGAGAACTGAGAAGGAGAGAGAAAAAGGGAGAAGAAGGAGAAGAAGAGAGAAGGAGAGAAAAGGAGAGAGAAGAAGAGAGAAGAGAGAATGAGAATAGAGAAGAACAAGGAGAAGAAGAGAGAAGAAGGAGAGAAGGAGAGAGAAGAAGAGAGAAGAAGGATAGAGAAGGAGAGAGAAGGAGAAGGAGAGAGAAGGAGAAGAAGAGAGAAGGAGAAGAGAGAAGGAGAAGAAGAGAGAAGAAAAGAGAGAAGAAGAGAGAAGAGAGAAGAAGGGGAGAGAAGTGAGAAGGAGAGAGAAGGAGAGAGAAGAAAGGAGAAGAAGAGAGAAGGGGAGAGAAGAAGAGAGAAGGAGAAGAAGAGAGAAGAAGAGAGAAGGAGAGAGAAGAAGAGAGGAGAGAAGAAGAGAGATGGAGAGAGAAGAAGAGAGAAGAAGAGAGAAGAAGAGAGAAGGAGAAGAAGAGAGAAGAAAAGAGAAGAGAGAAGAAGGAGAGTGAAGTGAGAAGGAGAGAGAAGTGAGAAGGAGAGAGAAGAAGAGAAGAGAGAAGAGAGAGAAGGAGAGAGAAGAAGAGAGAAGAAGAAGAAGAGAGAAGGAGAAGAAGAGAGAAGGAGAAGAAGAGAGAAGAAAAGAGAAGAGAGAGGAAGGGGAGAGAAGGAGAGAAAAAGAGAGAAGGAGAGAGAAGAAGAGAGAAGGAGAGAAGAAGAGAGAAGAAGACAGGAGAAGAAGAGAGAAGGAGAAGAAGAGAAAAAAAAGAGAAGAGAGAGAAGAAGAGAGAAGGAGAAGAGAGAAGAAGAGAGAAGGAGAGAGAAGAAGAGAGGAGAAGAAGAGGGAGAAGAACAAAAGAGAAGAGAGAAGGAGAGAGAAGGAGAGAGAAGAAGAGAGAAGAAGAGAGAAGAAGAGAGAAGAAGAGAGAAGGAGAAGAGAGAAGGAGAAGAAGAGAGAAGGAGAAGAAGAGAGAAGAAAAGAGAGAAGAAGGAGAGAGAAGTGAGAAGGAGAGAGGAGAGAGAAGAAGAGAGAAGGAAGGAGAAGAAGAGAGAAGAAGAGAGAAGAACAATAAGAAGAAGAGAGAAGAAGAGAGAAGAAGAGAGAAGAAGAGAGAAGGAGAAGAAGAGAGAAGAACAAGGAGAAGAAGGAGAAAAAGAGAAGAGGCGAGGAGGAGAAAAAGAAAGAGAAGAAATAAAAGGAGAAGGGAAAAATAAAAAGGAGAAGAAAGAAAAAGATACGAAGGCGAAGAAGGGGAAGGAGGATAGGCGTGGCCCGTAGAGAACATCTGACAAAAATTTAAAAACTAGAAGTGAACCAACACAGAACCGAAACCATCAACCTATTCCACCTTGACAGATTTACAAAAGGCAGATCTGAGTACCTATAGACATGTCCGATGTGCACCTAATGCCTAACTTGCGTCTTACCAGTGTGAGAGCCGTTGCCTTATTGAAAAGTGTATTTTTGAAACCGATTCAAAACTTTGTTACCAAAACGTTTCATGTCGACGCCTGTGACACGCTAATTATCCTTGTTAACGAGTTGTGTTGTTTCCCTTGCAAGTTGTGAAGATAAGTGAGCGCTGAGGTTATCGTTTCCTGTTGGAGTGTGGACGTGCGTCGTATATTGTCCCATAGCTGAGGTGTACATTTTATTCCGTTGTAGGTTTACATTGTCCCCTTGCAGAGATTCACACTACTGTTTCTGTGAACAGACTCTGCTTATCGTGTGTGCAGTGGCGGATATACAACATCGGGGCTCGGTAGCCTAGTTCATTTTGAGCTTGCTTGCTATCACCGAGTTGCAGCGTGCCAGGTTCGAAACCACGACCGGACCAACAAACAAAACAAAAGTCCGGGTTGTTATTTCTCGCTTCTTCTTCTTTCGTTCACTTGAAACATGTCAATATCTGTAATTCTGTATCCTTAATAAAACTCACTGTCTTTTGTAGTTCATACAGTGTCCCATAGAGTTTTGATTCCAGTGTTGTTTCCTCTGGCCAATATGTCTGCCTCAGCATTTCATGCTCAGAACACTCTTGAAGTATATGTTTGGCACTCTGTGCTGCCTGTCCACATGTACACATGGCCGTGTGGCCAATCTTGAACTTTGTATACATGTGACTGCGGAGTCGGTTGTGTCCTGTTCTGAGACGTAGAATTATAACTTGTTCTGGTCTGTTCATAATATGATAGTCATCTTGTGTTGGTGTTTGTGGCTTTCTTATTGACCCCATCAAGGCCAGAACCTTGCAGTGGTGATGGGGCTTAGTTCAGCCATCAGGGGCTGGAAACTAAGACTGGTCGGGCAGTCCCATTCGAGCAGGACCATAGTCCTGCCCAAGTAAGCAGAGTGCTGAAGACGGAGGCATCCAGCCAAAAGGCGCACATATAATCAGGATGCCACGCACAAAACACAATGGAAACATGTCTGTATCTATTTCTCGCTTGACACGACCGCTCCTCCAGTCGACTCAGCTGTAAATAAGTATCTGAGGCATGAGTTAGGGGAGGTAAAGATAGCAAGGATGGGAACTGGCCACCCCACCTAATAGTTGCTCCGGCTTAGTACATGAAGAGTTATCTTCAACCCGATGGCAGATTGCTGCCATGGGACAAACTTTTACCCCTTTACAACAGTGTCCAGTATTCCCTCACAATAGAATGTTTACTATTTCCTCCTAGAAGTGTTCAATATCCTGTAACAGCGGTGTATAATTAATTATATTAATTATAATTATTAATATCTAAACAAATTACAAACAAGTTAAAATTGAGAATTATAAAATGCTACATCTATTCCATATTAATGTATGGCTCAGAAACATGGACACTAAATAAACAATTAGAAGACAAAATTAATACCTTTGAGATGTGGGTATATAGAAGAATAGGGAGAACATCATGGAAAGAGAAGAAAACAAATAAAGAGGTGCTAAAGACACTTAATATGAAGAAAGAACTACTAAGAGAAATAAAGATCGGGCAAATAAAATATTTTGGACACATTAAAAGAACTTATTGAAGACCTTACTTGAGGGTAAAGTCAAAGGGAAGCGAGCAAGAGGTAGGCAGAGATACAAGTGGGAGAGTAACATTACACTATGGACAGGTTACAGTCTAGCAGAGTGCACCACCAAGACAAGAGACAGGAGATGTTGGAGATACGTTGCAGCCAACCTTCGTTCCGGAGACGGCACTTGATGATGATGATGAACAGCGGTGCCTATTCATTCACAACAGTTTGTCTATTATGACTTTAGAAATGAGATTTTTTAAATTTATTTCCAATGGAGTGCTTATTTGTTTTCATCAAAAAGGTTTGTTTACTCTTTTTTATTGGTATGTCTATCATTAGCAGATTTTTATAAGTGACCATATATTGTTCTTCTTCTTCTTCGGCGTTCAATCTCAAACTTCCGTTAGATCTCTTTTGTAGATTGAGCATGGTCATACTAGATTTCCAGCAGGATGTAGTCCAAAGAATGGAAATGCGTTGTGTCGCCGTAATATTTGCGTCAATGGCCCAACACATCCGTTTTCGGTGGGATATACTGTTCAGGCCATATACTTCTGGATATACCGGAGTGCTAGGCCATGGAGTACTAGGAAATAAACAAAAGCCACATACCCCCTCTCTTTACAGACTTCCCTCATACTCCCACAATCCCACAATAACGAGAAATTCCCTTTTCTTTGGTAGTACCAACCCCTTACAGAAGACGCATCTACAGCTCAGCTAAGAGTAGACAGTATTCTGACGACTGCTTTGAGTAATTCAACCTTGTCTCCTCATGATTCCACGGATGCGTTCGTCGCCAGAGAATCAGATCATTCGTTTCATTGTGTTCCCGCATGCCCTAAAGCAGAAGATTCGTGTAATCAAGAGATACAATTCTGGTGTTGATAAATAAAACGATACTAGAAATGTGAGGGCTGGGTTAACACAAGGCAAATGTAAATTAATATTGGTAACACGTGTGTCTATTTTCTTTAATTTGTAAGATTTTCTTTTTTTCTTCCTGTTTCTCCTTTTTTCCTTCTTCTTGCAGGAGTAAAAGAGGAATATGGAGAAGAAGAAAAAGAAGAAGGAGTAGGTGGAGGAAAAAGATGAAGGATAAGAAGAAGAGAAGAAGAGAGAAGAAGAGAGAAGAAGAGAGAAGGAGATGAATGACGAGGAGAAGAAAGAGGAGGAGAAGAAGATGAAGGGGGAGGATGAGAATGGGAAATAGAAGAAGGGGGGGGGATGAAGGAGAAAGAGAGGAAGGAGACGGAGAAGGAGGAGAAAAAAGGAGGAGAAGAGGGAGGTAGAGGAGAAGAAGAAGGAGAATGATAAGGTGGAAAAGGAGAAGAGGGAGGTAGAGAAGAAGAAGAAGGAGAATGATAAGGTGGAAAAGGAGAAGAGGGAGGAGAATATGGAAGAGGAAAAGAAGTAGGTGGAGATGGAGGAGAAGAGGGGGTAGGAAAAGAAGGAGGCAGAGAATGAGAAGAGGAAGGAGAAGAAGAAGGAGGTGGAAAAGGAGAAGGGAAGAAGAAAAGGAGGATGTGAAGAAGGAGAAGGGAAGAAGAAAAGGAGGAGGTGAAGAAGGAGGAGGTGAAGGAGAAGGGAAGAAGAAAAGGAGGAGGTGAAGAAGAAAAGGAGGAGGTGAAGAAGAAAAGGAGGAGGTGAAGAAGAAAAGGAGGAGGTGAAGGAGAAAAGGAGGAGGTGAAGGAGATGGGAAGAAGAAAAGGAGGAGGTGAAGAAGAAAAGGAGGAGGTGAAGAAGAAAAGGAGGAGGTGAAGAAGAAAAGGAGGAGGTGAAGAAGGAGGAGAAGGGCTGGAGGTGGAGAAGGAGAAGGAGGTGGAAAAGGAGAAAGGAAGAAGAAAAGGAGGAGGTGAAGAAAGAGAAGAAGAAGGAGAACAGGGACGAGAAAAAGAATAGTGAGAAAGAGAAACAGAAGACGGAGGAGAAGAGGAACGAGGATGAAAAGAGATAGAAGGAGGAGAAGGAGAAATGGGGGGGGTTAGAATAAGTATAAAGGGGAAGAAGGAGAAGGAAGAGAAGGGGGAAGGAGGAGGAGAAGAAGAGGAAGAATTAAAAGCGCAGCAGTTGAAAAGCAAAATTTGTCCCAAGAAATATTTTTTAGACATTTTCAATTTGCGAAGTGGTTCAGTAAATCCAGCGTTACCTAGCCACCACCAGGAATAGATTGCTAATATGACAATCTTCCCCCGAATGTAAGAAATACGATAATTTAAAATGCCACGGATGAATCCAGCCGAGTCCCCTGCTAATTTCTCACCTGAAGTCATAAACAACATTTGCACATGATCCGCGATTCTCAACGACACAATACTACATAACTATACAGCTGTATTTTCTGGAATCAAGCTGTGATTTTGGATTATTTCCGGCTGTGAGGAAGTCATGTTGTCTGTAAGAGCATATGTTCTTGGGGAGAGACAATTTGATGCAACCAATTAAGTTTATTACATCTGGTATAAGGTGTAGAGAATAAGTCGAAAGATATATTTCTGACAGCAAGACAAATCTAAATGAACATATGTTTATGTGGAGGAAAAATATGCAGACCTAAGGATGTGAATCTTGGACAATATGTGAATCAATATGTGGGTTATCACTTGAAGCTACGGAGTTATGTGCTATGAGTGATACTCTCGGCAGGTGGCGTGCGGCTTCGTTGAGAGGGACGGAGTACATATGGGAAACCGAGTACAGTGAAGTCAATCTTCAACGGCTTTTAACCCCTTTTTATGTGAATCTTGTGTACCATATATGCAGAAGTTGGACGCAAGATATCAAAGACCACCTGGACATGACAGTTACAGACGTAGGAAGACTGAAAGTTTGGACAGGTTGTGATGGCTGCTACATAATGTCCAGAATATCCTACCAGATGAGGATGATGGGATAATATTTTTATTCTTTCTCTTGTATCTGTTTTCTATACTCATTAATTTTAGACAAGAATTTCTTCCAGTCTACAGGAGAATGTCTTCCGGTCTACAGGAGAATGTCTTCCGGTCTACAGGACAATGTATTCTAGTCTATAGGACAATATCTTCCAGTCTATAGGACAATTACTTCCAGTCTACAGGACAATGTCTTCCAGTCTATAGGACAATTACTTCCAGTCAACAGGACAATGTCTTCCAGTCTATAGGACAATTACTTCCAGTCTACAGGACAATGTATTCTAGTCTATAAGACAATGTCTTTTAGTCTACAGGACAATGTCTTCCAGTCTATAGGACAATTACTTCCAGTCTACAGGACAATGTCTTCCAGTCTATAGGACAATATCTTCCAGTCTACAGGACAATGTCTTTCATTAACCAAATGACTAACCACCAGGTTCAACACCAGACTAACCACCAGGTTAACAACCAGACTAACCACCAGGTTAACAACTAGACTAACCACCAGGTAAACAATCAGACTAACCACCAGGTTAACAACCAGACTAACCACCAGGTTAACAACCAGACTAACCACCAGGTTAACAACTAGACTAACCACCAGGTTAACAATCAGACTAACCACCAGGTTAACAACCAGACTAACCACCAGGTTAACAACCAGACTAACCACCAGGTTAACAACCAGACTAACCACCATGCAATAATAAACTCCTAGTGAAAGACATGCATGTACAGTCAGACTTCCTTCTTGTAGACACAGCACTTCATATACACAACTAGCCCCCATATGAGTAGGAGTCTTCCTTTCAAAGCATTGTACTCCGCTCACAGCTAGAGCATTATACGTATAAAATACATCCCTGGATAAACCTTCGCATGTTAGAAAAGGATACAAGAGTTACATTGCTCGTCACTCATGGAGGTCGAGACAAGATGATCAAACTCATTATTTCCTTTCAGCGTAAACATATCCCCTGCAGAACATGCTGTTTTACGAGATTTTACAGCAAAAACACCCATGCAGCATCAAATTCACTGCCACAGTTAGAGCTCATCTATTCTCACAGTTAGAGCCCATCTATTCTCAGTTAGAGACAATCTATTCTCAGTTAGAGACAATCTATTCTCACAGTTAGAGACAATCTATTCTCAGTTAGAGACAATCTATTCTCACAGTTAGAGACAATCTATTCTCAGTTAGAGACAATCTATTCTCACAGTTAGAGCCCACCTATTCTCACAGTTAGAGCCCATCTATTCTCACAGTTAGAGCCCATCTATTCTCACAGTTAGAGACAATCTATTCACAGTTAGAGCCCATATATTGTCACAGTTAGAGCCCACCTATTCTCACAGTTAGAGACAATCTATTGTAACAGTTAGAGCCCACCTATTCTCACAGTTAGAGACAATCTATTCACAGTTAGAGCCCACCTATTCTCACAGTTAGAGACAATCTATTCACAGTTAGAGCTCATCTATTCTCACAGTTAGAGCCCACCTATTGTCACAGTTAGAGCCCACCTATTGTCACAGTTAGAGCCCACCTATTGTCACAGTTAGAGCCCACCTATTGTCACAGTTAGAGCCCACCTATTGTCACAGTTAGAGCCCACCTATTGTCACAGTTAGAGCCCACCTATTGTCACAGTTAGAGCCCACCTATTGTCACAGTTAGAGCCCACCTATTGTCACAGTTATAGCCCACATATTGTCACAGTTAGAGCCCACCTATTGTCACAGTTAGAGCCCACCTATTGTCACAGTTATAGCCCACATATTGTCACAGTTAGATCCCACCTATTGTCACAGGAACAAATATCAATGAAATACTACATAAGCACACCTCAAGATATCTATTTTCTTGTTGAAGCAGTCTATTGGATGTTGCACAAACAGGTTTTTATAGAAAATACAGGTCGTCGTGTTCTTCAATTTTAAAACTGGAATTTTTATTACAACAAGTCTGAGATGTTCTGTGAGCTTTATAACAAACGGGTGGTCTGTTTTATCTTATTTACTTGAACAGGTTGAGTGAGTGTTCTATCGGTATATTCTTGTCTGTCTCTGATATATTGAGTGTATCAAGTGTTCTATCTCTTCTTGTTCTGCGTTCATTCTCAAACTAATGCAGATTAGAAGGATGTAATCCGGAGAGCGAAATGCGTTATGTCATGGGGTTACAGAATTGCTGCAATATCTGCGCCTTTCGGCCTGACACATCCTACTTCAACATGGCTTTTGGTCACTGAGCCTATATAGAATGAGACAGCCCATTTCATCCCATATCCTCCTTAGCCGCCTATTATGACATGCATGGAACGTGAACAGTGTTGCTATTCTTCGCTTTCCTTTTGGGACCCGGCAGGCAACACACGGGCGAGTGTTCTATCTCTATAATCATTTCTGTCACTGATTCATTGCATGTTCTATATATATATATACCTTTTTGTCATTGATTCATTGAGTGTTCTATCTGTATATTCTTTTATGTGATTCATAGTGTTCTTTCTTCAATACCTTCACTAATTCACTTAGTATTCTTTCAATAATAATAATAATAATAATAATAATAATAAGACCATATAATAATAATATACTATGTATATTTCAACTTGAATAAACTATTCACAAACACAAAATATACTATGTATATTTCAACTTGAATACACTATTCACAAACACAAAATATACTATATATAAAAAAAGTAAAGTAACCCATAGCATTTATTAATGCCGTAGGGGTGTGAAATGTTAGCTATCTCACATTTCACAGGCTCTGCAAATGAGGGCGGTAGCCATCTCCTCTCCCTCGCAGTCTTTACTTCCCGGATTAATCCGGTATTGGGGAATGAACCCAGGACCACTCATATGCGAGCGAAGCCAGTGCGCTAACCACTGCGCTAACGCGGCTCCCATACTATGTATATACTATGTATATTTCATCTTTAATAAACTATTCACAAACACAAAATATACTATGTATATTTCAACTTGAATAAACTTCACAAAATCTGATCTACGAGTAACAAAATACCTAAAATACGAGATATTAGGTAACTTTATTCACACGTGGCATTACCTCGTAATAATAAGTCAACCACATTAAAGCAATCTATAGTGGTCTCTCCATGCCCGAACTGTCCACGGACATTTGCAGTTCGAATGGGGATTATTCGACTTCTGAGAACTATTAGGCATGTACATAATTCTAATTAAATTTTCAAAATTGGATGTAACAATTGGTTGTTATCACTTGTGATGGACGAACACACACACGCACGCAGGCACACACACACATAGTAAGCCCAATCAAGACCGGATATTTTATCACACACACATACGCACACACACACACACATAGTAGACCCAATCAAAACAGGCTCCTTTACGTAGAATTGGTGACTAAGTCGAGTCAACAGAAGCTGGAAACTAAGACTGTTCATGCCACTCGTTAAGCATGGCTGGGCCACATTTTTGCCAAGCAAATACAGGTGCTGTAGTCAGAAATATCAGGCCATGAGGCACACCAGAAAACATAGCACAATGCAACCTGCTACAATAACATGTCTACATGACTAATATCCCCTGGGTATGAAAGGAAGTTCAGAAAAATCACCCCACCGCACATAGGAAGTAAGAGCTAATCGTTCGCAATTTCTGGGTTTCTCAAACAAACAAACAAACAAACAAACAAACAAACAAACAAACAAACAAACAAACATGACTCATTTTTAAAACAATTCTGCAAGACTGCAGCGAGGGGAGCACAGGAACACAGAGACAGGCATCCATAGTTATCTAGCTGTGTGAGAGTTTTGTAGAGCTTCCAAATACAATATTTATCAAGAAGGCTAGACTTGCTGTGTTGACATGTTAAACTGCGAATAGCAATTGTACGACGAAGCAAATATGATGATTCATTCGTAGACACGAGGGAATGTCTAAAATAATCTTGTATAGGACTATGGACGGTCAAAGAACGAAGTCTAGTCTCAAATAATCTTGTATCGGACTATGGACGGTCAAAGAACGAAGTCTAGTCTCAAATAATCGTGTATCGCACTATAGACGGTGAAAGAAACGAAGTCTAGTCTAAAATAATCTTGTATCGGACTATGGACGGTCAAAGAACGAAGTCTAGTCTAAAATAATCTTGTATCGGACTATGGACGGTCAAAGAACGAAGTCTAGTCTAAAATAATCTTGTATCGGACTATGGACGGTCAAAGAACGAAGTCTAGTCTCAAATAATCTTGTATCGAACTATAGACGGTCAAAGAACGAAGTCTAGTCTCAAATAATCGTGTATCGCACTATAGACGGTGAAAGAAACGAAGTCTAGTCTAAAATAATCTTGTATCGGACTATGGACGGTCAAAGAACGAAGTCTAGTCTAAAATAATCTTGTATCGGACTATGGACGGTCAAAGAACGAAGTCTAGTCTCAAATAATCTTGTATCGCACTATAGACGGTGAAAGAAACGAAGTCTAGTCTAAAATAATCTTGTATCGGACTATGGACGGTCAAAGAACGAAGTCTGGTCTAAAATAATCTTGTATCGGACTATGGACGGTCAAAGAACGAAGTCTAGTCTCAAATAATCTTGTATCGCACTATAGACGGTGAAAGAAACGAAGTCTAGTCTCAAATAATCTTGTATTGAAAGACGGAGGTTGAAGAAACAGCGGTGGCCATATAAAATAATAGATGGACAACATCAGGGAATTGACAGAACTTCTACACATTCATCTTTACCGCATACGATAGGAAAAAATGTAGATCTCTCAGTAATGAAGCATCCTCTGCAACATCCATACAAACTTAACGGATTCTGTGATAGACTAAATTGATAGCATAACCTATTCAGGACGCAAACATCGACCAAGCATTTTTGGCTGTAATTATTTTATAGGTAATATAAATAATTTCCAGTAGGTTGCCATTGCTTTTCATCGGTCCGTATACACAGCTGTCGGCAGCTAGGTTCGAACCCGGTATCTTGGATGTCCGAGAAATGCCAGTCCGACCGGAATATTCTACTACCGAAAACAAAACAAACAAAACAGAAATACCGAATTATGCAAGTATAGACATAAATTTCACTAAAAATAAGGCTGGAGATGGCTTTAGTGTCCTTGTCAAGGTTAACGGTGATTTGGAAAAGCAACATCAGTGTTGGAGTGAAAGTCAAACTGTATAAGCCGCTGGTGCTTTCCGTTGTGAGAGTTGGACACTCACTGCGAACATGGAGAGAAGATTACAGGCTTCCGAGTACAAATGCTACAGAAGAATTCTACGAATTTCCTATAGGGAACATAAGACAAATGTGTACGTGAGAAATAAAGTAGAGATGTGTACAGGTATTCAGGAGCCATTGCTTTCAATAGTGAAACGACAAAAACTAGCAGCATGGTTTGGACATTTCCTTGTCAAAAACAATAATGCAGGGAAATGTCAAAGAGGGAAGAAGCAGAGGAGGGCAAATAAAGGCATGGACATACAACATCACGGAATAAACAGGACAAGATATTTCTACACTCATCCGCATAGCTAAGGATAGAAATTGCTGGAGGACTCCGTGTGCTGAATATGGTACCCCTACGACCCTAGCGGGTTACGGGTCTATTTATGAGACATAAATTTTGAAATGTCGTAAATATGACATCCAAATGTATATTTCTTAAACTCTTGCCTTGACTTCGCATTTGTCTTTCTCAATCCTTTTGAGCAACTAGCATTTATTGAAACACAATTTCAAGTTTCCAACTTCAGACCTGATCTTACGTTACAATATAAAAAATGAAGAACTCTCGCTTCAACATACAATTAGCGCACTCGAAGCTTCCTCGTGAAATAAACCATTTCAGCGCTTATTTACAAGTAACTTCTTCCCAAATTAAGTTAATCTTTGCATCGTTATCAAGTCATTTCTAGAACTCTCTAAATTCAAGAGTTTGTGTTAATTCATTTTGTATGCCTACTTTGTAAACGCTACTTGTAGTTAGCTTACATCAGGGGTTCTAAATTTGTGTCTGAAGTAGGTAACGGATTATATAGATGTGAACAAAGCGATAACTTGAGATTCGGTCAGCCTTGGACGCGCAATGACAGTAGCACGGATATAAGCAGATGTTTTCAATTCTTGGTGCGGTATGATGACGGTTGTCCCTCAGCACGTAAGAGAGAGAGATGTAAGGCGTATTCTACTGCACAGGAGATCTGAGACTAGGGTTCCTTGGTGCATTTTTAGTGCTTTTATCATTTCCCCATTTGTGCGGGCCGGGTTCTAATTTCTACATCTGGGCAGATTGGAGAATGACCGTCTCCGAAATGAAACACTCGGTCCAGCAATGTTCGCGGCAAAACTGTTGTATATATTTCTTCTTCCGTGTTCGTACTCAAACGTCTGCAGATTCTCAGAATCTAGCCTGGAGAACGTAATACTTTGTGTCATGGTTTACAGCATAGCTGTGATATATTTCCCTTTCAGCCTGACACATCCCACTTCAGCATAGATTTTGGGTTATTTTAACCGTCTGTGGGATAAAACAACCAACTCCACCTCAGAAACCACCTTACTCGCCTTCTGCGAGATGTTTTTTTTATAACTAGCTGTAGAGCATTGACAAATATACTGGTCCGGTAGGAAATAAACAAACACGCAGGAAAACATAAAACGAATATAATTTTCCGGTAACAAATCAGCAAACTCGCAGGAGAAGATAAGACAAATATACCTGTCCGGCAGCAAATTCATATACACGTAGGAGAAAGTAAAACACATATACTTGTCCGGCAGCAAATAAACAAACTCGAAGGAGAACATAAGACAAATATACTTGTCCGGCAGCAAATTCATACACACGCCGGAGAAAGTAAAACAAATATACTTGTCCTGTAGCAAATAAACAAACTTGCAGGAGAACATACGACAAATATACTTGTCCGGCAGCAAATAAACAGACTCGCAGGAGAACATAAGACAAATATACTTGTCCGGTAGCAAATAAACAAACTCGCAGGAGAACATAAGACAAATATGCTTGTCCGGTAGCAAATAAACAGACTCACAGGAGAACATAAGACAAATATACTTGTCCGGCAGTAAATAAACCTACTCGCAGGAGAACATAAGACAAATATACTTGTCCGACAGAAAATAAACAATCTCGCATGAGAACATAAGACAAATATACTTGTCCGGAAGTAAATTTAACAAACTCGCAGGAGAACTTAAGACAAATATATTTGTCCGACAGCAAATAAACAAACTCGCAAGAGAACATAAGACAAATATACTTGTCCGGCAGTAAATAAACAAACTCGCAGGAGAACATAAGACAAATATACCTGTCCGGCAGCAAATAAACAAACTCGCAGGAGAACATAAGACAAATATACTTGTCCGGCACCAAATAAACCTTCTCGCAGAATATCAAGAACTACATCTGGCAGTGGTGAAACATCGCAAACTTGTTTAATTTTGACATGTAACACGACACGATTGACTTTCTTAAATTATTTTGTAAGGAACAGTCGAGGGAGGAAGGAGATGATGCAAGAGAAAATCCTGGATTGATAACATTAAGGAATGGTCTGGACATGATTTTTCTACACTTCACCGAATGGCTGAGAGTAGAGTTATGTGGAGAGCATTTTTGTGCTGTCTCCAGTGTGGCATCCTTAGGGCCCTAGCGGGTTACAAAAAAAAAAAAAAAAATTTCATTACTGCGTTTTTTCCTGTTAAGGAGGTGCAAGGAGTTAAGGTTGTGGAAATAAAGACCGCTTTGCCAAAGCTGTCGCAGCGACGTGTACATGAAGAATTTTTTATTGCACTTCCGAAAGATAACAATCCTTGTCCCAACCTCGGATTGAACCCGAGATCTCAGCAATCTGAGGCCTGGCGTTCTAGCCGTACGGCCACCCTAGCGGGTTATTATTATTATTGTTATTATTATTATTATACGTATGGCATATAAGACCGTCCCTATTCTTTGCTCCACTTTTGGGCTCGGGCGACTGAACACCGCTAACAGCTCGAGTATTTTTGATATCAAATAAAGCACTCCAGTCATCCCACCCCTATCCAAAAATAGAACTATGCACAAAGGATACAGGCGTAATTTTTCTTTTCTGAAGGGGGTCAATACAGACAAACATAACTCTGTGTTCGTCTTATGTTAATGTATACGCCCTTTCCTCTCTTCACTTCCTCCTCTCCCAAATTTTCCCCTCACTCCGGAATCTATATCCTCACTTGCCTCTTTCATACTCCCATATCTTCATACACATACATTTAGCAGACAGGTAATACGGAGCCATCAAATACTTTCATAGCCCAGGTAGATTTGTTTGAACTCAGGGGTACTTTTCTCTTAAGTGTGTGCGCTGTCGTTGTGACTTACTCGAATGTTAAGAGAGGGAGAGAGGTAAATATACATGCACAGTTGAGGAGGGAGAGAGGAAGAGAGGAAAATATAGATAGAGAGATAGTTGAGGAAAGAGAGGGAGGGACACATTATATAGACAGAGGTATAGTTGAGGAAGGAGGTATTTATGGTAGATAGTTTAGGAAAGAGAGGGGCAGAGAGGTAAATATAGATAGTTGAGGAAAGAGGAGGAGAAATAAATATAAATTGATAAATAATTAAGGAGAGAGGAAGAGAGGTAAGTATAGATAAATAGTTGAGAAGAGAGGGAAAGGGGTAGATATAGAGAGATAGTTTAGAGGGAGATATACAAAGAGAGGTAGTTGAGGACAGAGAGAGTGAGATATATAAATATAGAGAGATACCTGCGGAGATGAAGAGAGGTATTTATAGATAGAGATGGGTGAGGAGAAAGAGGGGTAAATAGAGATATAGTTGAGAGGAGAAAGAGGGGTAAGTAGAGATATAGTTGAGAGGAGAAAGAGTTACAGAGATAAATATTGATAGAGAGACAGTTGTTAAGAGAGAGAATGAGTCTACAGACGTACTCTTCCTAGAACAGAACAAACAGCTCTGGTAAAATAGTGTTGGGTGAGTGGTGTGAAAGAGGCAGTGAGAGGGAAATTATGAGTGAAGAGAGTGTGGTAGATAAACGAGGAGAACAAGAAAGAAGTAAGAGATAAATCATGTGAGATAGAATTGGAACAAGATATGAATACTGAGATACGCGGAGTGGGGAGATATAAATCATGAAACGAAGTGGGGAGATATCAATCATGAAATGGTGTGGGAAAATATAAATCATGAAAAGGAGTGGGAATATAAATCATGAAACGGGGAAAATATAAATCATGAATCGGAGTGGGAAAATATAAATCATGAAACGGAGTGGGAAAATATAAATCATGAAACGGAGTGGGAAAGTTTAAATCATGAAATGGTGTGGGGAAATATAAATCATGAGATGGAGTGGTGAGATATAAATCATGAGATGGAGTGGTGAGATATAAATCATGAGATGCAGTTGTGAGATATAAATCATTGAACGGAGTGGTAAGATTGTTTGTTGTTCATCAAGAACATGTTGATGATGACCATTATCATTCACTTTTGAAATTCAGTTATATATATGTCCTTGATATGTCCTTGATATGTCCTTGACTATGAGTTCGTAGATGGTTTAATAAGTCCTATTCGAGCCAGAAATATCCTTGAACAGTGTGGGCATGGAATGACCACTGTACGCGGATTTTGGTCTAATCATGACTTTTTTTTAAAAGACAAATAATGGAGGGAAGAGTACCTGGGAAGAAGAGAAAGGGCAGACCAAGACAAGACGACATTAAAGATAACATGAATACATCGCTAGAAAATGCAAGCCACATCGCTCCAAGACAGAGAGAGGTTCAGAGGTTCATTAGGAAGACAACGTTCTGGAAGGAATACGTCACATGACATGACTTTCTAGCCACTCTTCCCTATTTAACTGTAGGGCGCCACGTAGGTCTATTTTTTGCGTGAAAGTTTTCCCCAAGTATATCGGTCTATTTCAAAGACTTTCAGTGATATCTTTAAAGTATCATTGTAGCGCTTCTTTCGGCCACCTTGAGATCGTGTACCCTTCTTCAACTCACCATAGAGAAGTGTCTTTGGCAGGCGATGATCTGTCATACGTAAAACATGACCTGCCCAACGAATGTGTCTGCGTCAGAATAGTGTCACTGCTAAGGATACTATATCAATACTGCTAAAGATACTATATCAATACTGCTAAAGATACTATATCAATACTGCTAAAGATACTACATCAATACTGCTAAAGTTACTATATCAATACTGCTAAAGATACTATATCAATACTGCTAAAGATACTATATCAATACTGCTAAAGATACTATATCAATACTGCTAAAGATACTATATCAATACTGCTAAATATACTATATCAATACTGCTAAAGATACTATATCAATACTGCTAAAGATACTATATCAATACTGCTAAAGATACTATATCAATACTGCTAAGAATACTATATCAATCGAAGACAATGATATCCGGAATCGTGTCTTGAAACTGATGTTCATAACTGTTCTGAGACAAGTTTTGTAAAAGTGGTTCAGTTTCTTCACATGACTTTATACAGTTCATATTTCACTAGCGTATAACAGCACTGGAAGTACCACTGCTCTGTAAACTTTCAGCGTATTCTGTAGGTTAATGTCATTTCTATGCCCCACTACACTTTGCGTACAATCTGCCGAAAGTGCTGCTTGCCTTGGCGATCCTTGTATACACTTCATCATCAACGTTGGCATTTTGTGATAAAATACTACCTATGTATGTGAATCTATTCACAACTTTCAGTGTTACATTATAATTTACCTTTATGCGGGGCTCGAGATAGCTTTTGCTAGGTGCTGGTTGTAGCAAGACTTCTGTGTTCTCTGCGTTAATAGTAAGCCCAATGTGAGTACTAGCTGTGGACAATCTGTCTATAATATTTTGTAGATCACCCTCAGAGTTGGCATTTAGGGCATACTCGTCAACAAATAAGAAATCACTGATTGTGTGTGATTAGACTTTTGGCATTTGTTCGGAGCCACCGAAGGTTGAAAAATTTTCCATCTATGCGATATATGATGTTTACTCCCAAGTCCAGATCTCTAAAAGCATCATTCAACATAGCATAGAACATGCTGCTAAATAGGGTAGTTGCTAATACACATTCCGGTTTTACTCTCTTTTAGACAGGAAACGTTTCAGATAACGCTCCATAATCCTGAACTCTGGATTACATCCCCCATCATGCAATTGCTGCACCATTTTGATAAATTTCTGTGGGAAATCATATGTTGCCCTAATCTTCCACAGACTTTCTCTACTTACTGTGTCAAATGCTTTTATTAAGTCTATGAATGCTGTGTACATGTCACAGTGTTGTTCCTAACATTTTTCTTGCAGTTGTCTTTCAGCAAAGACCAATCAGTTGTTTCAAATTCTTTTCTGAAACCACAATGGAATTCGGGTAATAATCCTTCATTAAGATCAGATGTAAGACGGTTTAAAAGGTTCTAGCGAATATATTCCCTACGATGGACAGTAGAGAAACACCTCGATGGTTATTACAGGATTAGCGGTTCCCTTTACGGGTATACAGGTGTATAATTGTTGCTCCCTTGAAATTTTGTGGAACATCTTGGCTTTTCCAAGAATTGGAAAATTATGTGAAGTTTCTCAATTATATTTTTTCCACCATACTATATATTTCGATTGGTATTGAGTCAGAGCCAGGTGCTTTTCCACTAGAAAGTTGATGAATTGCTTCACGAGTTTTCTCTAAAGTACTCGTGTCACCTAGCACTGATGAGTGGTGAAGTATAAACCATGAGACGCAGTTGGAAGATATAAATCATGAGATGGTGTGGTGAGATATTCTTCTTCTTTCGTTCGCTAATAATGTCTATATCTGCAGTGTTGTTTCTTGTATGAATTGGACAGTGTTTTCCATTTCTTGTTTTGTACCATAGTGGTGAGATATAAATCATGAGATGAAGTGGTGAGATATAAATCATGAGGTAAGGTGGTGAGATATAAATTATGAGATGAAGTGGTGAGATATAAATCATGAGATGACGTGGCGAGATGTTAATAATGAGAAGGTTTGGTAGATATAAATCACTAGATGGAGTTTGGAGATATAAATCATGAGACAGAGGTGGGAGATATAAAGTTTGAGCCAGGGAAGGGATGTATAAATAATGAGATTGAGTGGAGAGATGTAAATCATGAGACGGAATGTGAAAATATAAATCATAAAATAAAGTGTAGAGATATAAATCATGGGATGGAGTGGGGAGATATAAATCATAAGATAAGAGTTGGAAATGATAAATGACGAGCGAGACTGGTGAGAGATGTGAGAGACGTGGTAGTGGACGATTAAGATGAGAGTGAGTGAGAGATAAATCTATAGACAATGAGAAACGATAAATGATGAGAGACAGGGGTAAAAGATAAGTGACGAGAGACGAAGTTTTGGAGATAAATTTTACGATGAAACGAGCTGTGAATGATAAATGATGAGAAAGCGATTGAGAGATAAACGATGTGAGAACGAAAGATACACAATCAGAAGACAAGAGGGGTGCAAAGGGAACGCAATTTTCTAGGCGGACCCAGGGTTAGCAGATAACCAAGATCCCAAATGTACCACCACGCGGTGCACCCTGGAAACAGAAATACAGCAGCTCGAGCTGATTCTGGCCAAATCATTTAGGGATCGTGCCCGAGAATGTGGAGGTAGCAGATGGAAAGAGATTTGTCTGCACAAGAGACAGACAATATCTCCGACACCACCAGCATCACCACATATAGCGACACTGTCGACATACACTGAAGCTAGTCAGTCCAATCCGAACATTGGAGGGGCGGCCAATGTAAAATGCACGTAAAGGTAGATGCATGGCGAGAGACAAGTAGATTTCATACCGAGTACAATGAAACAATGAAAGGGCAGAACAGCGCTAGAGGGCAGCGCAAACTGCAAATAGAAAGTGAAAAGTCTCTAGGAAAGGGGAACTACAAGCTCAGTCAGCTCGAGACAGCATCTAGTTACCTGTGCTCCTTACAGGCAGAGACCCAGACCCATACATTGGCGTTTGGTAAAGCAAGAAGACCTAATCCAACTCTAATGTCGAGCCTTCCTAAACCGGAAATATGCTCGAGAAGAGAAAGGGGTCTGTACCCGATGGGCTTAGGCAAGAAAGGGACAACGACGTTAGTTCTGACCCAACTCTAATGTCAAGGTTTCCTATACCGGAAGTACACTTGCAGAGAGAAAGGGTTCCGTACCCGATGGGCTCAGGCACAAAAGGGACAACGATTTAGCCCTAGCCCAACTCTACTGTCAGGTTTTCCTACACCGGAAATACACTTGAAGAGAGAAAAGGTTCAGTACCTGATGGGCGCAGGCGCTATTGGGACAAGGACGCTCAGCTCGAGAACGCCTTGCTCTCAAACGCATGGTGTGAGACTCGAACTTGGACAAGGGGTACACGATGTCGGTGAATGACACCTCGGCTAAGAGGGCGAAAGAGCCAGCGTCCAACTCCTCTGTTGAGTTCTTCCCCTCGAGGAACCAGGCTCACGGATGAGAAACGGTTCAGTACCCAATGGGCGCAGGCACAGCACGTCCAATTACACGAGGCAAGCTCATGGACTGTGGAACACCTCGTGCGAGTCAGACGAGAGCAAAAATCGTCTGGGCGAAGAGTCGCCACTACGCGTGCCTGGAGACAGATATAGAGGCTGTCACAGGCTAAGGGTAGCCCACCCGAATTGTCAAGGCATGCCGAAATTGGATGTGCTAGGCCTACAAGGCGCATAACGGTGGCACAACGTAATCACGCTCCCGGCGGAAATCGCACGGATATCCGTGATGGTTACAATGGAGCGAACGCAAAACAAACAAACAGACAAACAAACAAACAAACAACAGAAGACAAGATAGGGAAGAGGGACGAGAAAGACAGAATGGGGTATAACTGATGAAAGCGTCAGAGTTGTGAGAGATAAATGATGAGTATCAGAGTTGTGAGAGATAAATGATGACATGTAGAGAGAGAGAGAGAGAGAGAGAGAGAAATGGTAGGCGAGACTTGTGAGAGAAAAGCGATGAGAAGAACGGAGTCGTACAAGAGAAATTGTAATGGGAGCCTAGCCGTGAGTGATAAATGATGAAAACATGCAGAGTGTGAGGCTTAAATGATGCAAGCGATGGAGTCGTGAGAGATAAATGATAAGATATATTGTTTTCTCAGAGATAAATAATGTGAGAGATTGAGTGGTTTGACCTCCACACTATAGAGGTTTATGAGGTTTCTCAATACTAATGAGATTGAGTGGTTTAACCTCCACACTATAGAGGTTTATGAGGTTTCTCAATACTAATGAGAACTAGTTTATCACATTTGTCTTTAATATGATATTCTAACTGTGGACAAATGGCACAGGGACAAATATGAACAATGGACACGGAGATAAATATGGACAATGGACACGGAGATAAATATGGACAATTGACACGGAGATGAATGTGGACAATGGACACGGAGATAAATATGGACAATGGACACGGAGATAAATATGGACAATGGACAAGGAGATAAATATTGACAATTGACACGGAGATAAAAATGGACAATGGACACGGAGATAAATATGGACAATGGACAAGGAGATAAATATGGACAATTGACACGGAGATAAATATAGACTATGGACACGGAGATAAATATGGACAATGGAGATAGATATGAACAATCGACACGGAGATGAATGTGGACAATGGACACGAAGACAAAAATGGACAGCGAACACGGATATACATATTAAAAACGAACACGGATATAAACATGGACAATTGACACGAAGATAAATTTTCACTAAATAATTGACACGAACAAAATTATTGAAAAATATCACAAATAACAATATGTACAATCGATACGAAGATAAAACTGAACAATGGACATGAATATATTTTGAACAATGGACATGAAAATAAATATGGACAAATAGCAGAGATAAATATCGACCCAAAAAAATGAATTAAATATGGACAAAGAAAGTGGAGATAAATATGTACAAAGGACACAGATATGCATGGGAATCGAACACAGAAAGACATAGAGCACAACGTGTTGTACTTACAAATCCGTATCCTCTGCTCTTCCCGGTCTGTCTATCCGTTATAACGACTGCTTCTTCAATATCTCCAAATCTGTCAAAGTACTCACGCAGGCTCTGGTCTGTCGTGTGGTACGGCAACCCGCCGACGAACATTTTTGTGTACTGTGTGTCTCTCTGCCCTGATATGGACAATACCGACTGTCCTGTTAATGCCATTGTCGCGGATAAGGGGCCTGGGGATATATCCGATTGTGAGGTGGCACGTAGGAAATATACACCTGGAGTTTCAATTGTGACGGTTGAAGTTAGGTTTCTAAAAATTGTGTAATTATCTACAGAAGTATTGCTAGAATTTTCTGCTAGATTATTATACAGATCTGAGTTTTGGTAAATTTATCACAGTTAGGTATAGGTTCTTGTTTGCAGCTTGACGCAAGCTGAAGATAGTTTTGATTTCAAGGACGATTGAAACGAAATTTACGTTTCTTTGATTGAAGGACTGAGCGCTGACAATCACAATCCAACTGTTCAGGGTTTACCAAGTACGATTGTAAACGTCTTTCTTCATGAAATATGAGAACCAAATGAAAATGTAAGACTGTCTAGTTTCTTGATGAATGAATATTTGTCGTGGAATCTGAAAATAAATTGAAATTAGTCAATGACATTATATGTTTTTATGAGCGCAAATGGAGATACATATTTTATCAATAACAGCAATATCGATGTATTCACTTGAAGCTCTTACCATCACGTGCCACAGCAACTAGAGTTCAAACCCCATATTTAAACTCATAGGGAAGACAACATAGATGATTAGGGAGTATTGCAGCAAAATTTAAAAAAAACAGACTTACGATATAAACAGAAACTAACGATGTTTCGACTAAAAAGTCTTCATCAGGACACAAATACAAATTGATATTACATAGAATCATTGCGTATGAGAGCGGCAAAGGAATATTATAAGTGAGATAAGATAAGAGAAAACAAAGGAGACAAATACACTAATTCTCCTTTTTTCTCCTTTTTTTCTTTCTCTCATCTGATCTTTATCATCTTCTTTTACTCTACTCAAACGTTATGATTCTGCTTTTAATATTCCTTTCTTGTTGTTTGTTTTTGCCCTAATTAAAAAAATTTTTAGTCGAAACGTCGTTTGTTTCTGTTGATGTCATAAGTGTGTTATATATTTTGCTGTGACACCCCCCCCCTCTCTGATCTATGTTCCACCAGACACACAGCATACTTTGACCACAGATGAAGTTCCAACAAATCTTCATTCCTCACATGATCTCTTCTTGTTAATTGTTCTGTTTGCTGCTTTTCTTACGTATTTCGCTTTCTCTCATGTTCTTTAGTTAGTGTCCACGTTTGGCATTGATAACAAAATGTTGGTACGAAGACTGAATTTATGATTTGGTGTCCATCGAAATAGATGAATACGTCAAGATTGATGTGCCATAATTTACGTCACTTGTTTTTTTAGTTCTTGTCTCGATCACTGTCCAATTTTCCCTCGACGTATTAGTTCTCAGAAAATATTTAAATTCTTGCAATTGTTTCAGTAGTTGATCATTAATCTCTGTATTGATTGTATTGGGTTCTCTGCCTATAGACAATATTTCTATATTGATCTTCGTGTTGTGATTGGGGCTCCTTTCGTTCAATAGCTTTATGTGATCTTGCAGCTCTTCACTTGAGTCGTGGAGTAGGTACCGATCGTCAACAAAGAGTAGACAGATCAGTTAGGTCATGTGGATGGCCTCGGTGGTGTTATGACTGTTTTAGTAATATTATCCTATAAATAATGAACAATAATGGTGATAAACCACGCCCCTGTCTATTTCCTGGTGTTAGTTAAAACCACACGAACTTGTAAAACCTGCACTTGTACAAATTACAAGTACGTTCACTCTAATTCTACTTTCACTTTCTGACTTTGACTATCATTCTATACAACTCTTTATTTCCAGAATTTCTGAAGGTATTAAGCCGCCAGGTTACTCAAGCTCTCTACATGCTTGTATTGCTTCGGTTTTTATTATATCAGCTCCCGCAGATTTATTTTTTTGGGTTGCTCTTGTTCCAGAATTTCAGGTTCTTTTTCATGTGCTTTTTCATCTTGGTATGAATGGTGCTATATGTCTCTGTTTTGGTATATTCAAGATGTTTTTTAAATATTTTTCGCAAATGTTTTTTATTTTAGTGTCCTCATATATGAGTATGTCCTGCCTACCATTTATATATTATGTTTGTTGACAAGGTTTGTCTCATGTTGACAAGGTTTGTCTCATGTTGACAAGGTTTGTCTCATGTTGACAAAGTTTGTCTCATCCTCTCATTTTTGCTATGGCTATATAGAACTGTCTACTGGACTCTAAAACAGTCAGCTAAGATATTCATCATACATGATCCACAATTTTTCCCTTTCTTGTTTGATTACTTTTACATCTTGTTGCTAATCTGTACCTTATAGTCATCTATTCGTGTTCTCAGCCAGGTCTTGTTATGTTTCCTCTTAGTTTTCGCCGCTTCTTTAACTTCATCAATTATTCCACCATGCTTGTCTTTTTTTTAAGGTTTTTTCCTATATATTTAGTGCAACAATGATTTGTTAATCATTCCAGAATGGTGTTATTGAATTTTTGCCATGCTGTTTCTACGCCAGAATAGCGTTTTTGAATATTTGCCATGCTGTTTCTACGCCAGAATAGCGTTTTTGAATATTTGCCATGATGTTTCTACGCCAGAATAGCGTTTTTGAATATTTGCCATGCTGTTTCTACGCCAGAATAGCGTTTTTGAATATTTGCCATGCTGTTTCTACGCCAGAATAGCGTTTTTGAATATTTGCCATGATGTTTCTACGTTATCTTCTGGTATATAGATCTCTACTATAGTTGCCGACATATCTGTGTTTATTTCTTTGTGTTTCTGACTCGTTCAAAATGCTTGTGTCAATAGTATTTTTTTTCATTGTTATTCTTTGCATAATGTTATGTATTGTTTGCCCGAGGTATACGATTATCTATTAGTGATTGTAGTTACTGTGACATCAGGATATTACTGTGATATTAACACGGATAATTATATTATACCATTAATACATAAATAATTAATTAATTTTAATTGTAATTCATATAAATATTATGATGAAATACGAGTGTAACATTTCGGCCAAAGGGCCTTTAGCAATATTAAACAATAAAAGGTTCAGGTTTGCAATTAGTGCATACCTACGTATTTTATAGTTGAGTAATGTAAATATTATACCAATAACTAATTAAAATATTCATTGTTTAAAGTCAGGGGTTAGGATCCTAACCCTGAAGATATTTATATTTAAAATAATAAATGACAAACAAACTTATAAACATAACCAAGGGAAATAATCAAATATGTGGGCACTAATTCGAAACCAGTTCCTAATAAAACAATAAATATGTAAACGAAATGGAATCAGCTTGACAAACGTATAGGTCGGTGTGTACGTACAAAGAATAATGTTAGAAACACTGTAGTTGTGACGTTTCATTAAATATTGTTAGAAAAACTGAAGTTGTGACGTTTCACGATATTTACACATTACACAAAAGTGCGCACTTAAACAATGCGTAGAACGTCATTGTCTGATCTCATTTCAAAACGTGTTAGTTACATTCTTCAACTGACACTGGGCCTAGTTTTGTGATTGTCATTTCATTCATAGAACTTGCAGTAATGATTGATATTATGTCTGCTGTGACGAAACTTTGATGGAAATCTAAACAAGCTAGGAAGTCTAGAGAGAATTTGCAATTTAATAATAATAATAATACGCCCTCGTAAAAGGTGGATAGATAGTGTATTAGAGACACTCGGAAATATAACAGCAGAAGAGGCAAATAGGAGGGCAAAAGACCGTACACTCACTCTCCCCTCAACACCGAAAGGTACATGAGGACAGAAAGAAGAAGAAGAATACTAATATTAATCATCTATCTATATATTTATACGCTATATCCCTTGCTTGCCTTGCGGTGTCAGGAGTAGAAGAGTTATCTGGAGATGGCCTTTGTGTGTGATGTTTGCAAACTTGTTCCGTGTGGCTTCTTTGATTTCTGTGATCCATCTTTTACATGGTCTGCCTCTGGCTTTATAGCCATTATGTCTATTTGTCATGGCCATCTGTGGCATGATTTTTGTTGGTAGTCTGGAAGTGTGTGAAAACCACTTGATCTGTTGTCTTTTGATGTGTTCTAATACTGGTATTTTTTTTGGTTATCTGTCTGATGTTATCGTTTTTAATTCTACTTCTTAATGACACTCCGAGTATTCTTCGTAGACATGTCTTTTCTGCTGTCACTATTTTTCTTTTGTCTTGAGCTGTCATTGTCCAGGTTTGGCACTGGTGGCATAGTATTTGAATAATAATAGTCTTGTATAATGCAACTTTATTGTCTATGTTTACATTTTTGTTCTTGAAAATACGTGTCATCTGTCCTAAGATCTGGTATGTTTTGTTGCATCTATTTTATATCTCTTTACTGTTTTCCCCTTCACTCGATATAATGCTTCCTAAGTAAGTGAACTCATTTACCTGTTTAAGGTGTTTATTATCGATGGAGATAGTGATATTTCTTTCTTTCTTTGCTATTGCCATTATTTCGGTCTTTTCAATATTAAACTTCATGTTGAATTTTTGAATGTTGTGTGGAGTTTGTTCATATGGTCTTGAAATTGTTCTTCTGTTGTTCACAGAAATAATTGATGAACAAACATAAATGACACTTTTGTGTGTGGTTCCAACAGCTTCAGAAGAGGAGCCAATTTGTGTGATGATACAAGTCTCATCCTAGGACGAGGAAATGCAACCTAATACCAAATAGTGTGGCAGGGTAGACCATACCCTTAGCCTTGGTTGGCAGACAGGATGCAATGGATCGTGCTGCATGGATAGGAAGAGTAGCAACGATGTAAAGGCAAAGTAGAAAGTAATGGCTGATAGTTCTAGGGTTGCTCGACTAAGAAGACAGACAACAGCACATGATGTTACAAGCTGGCCTGCGATTTCTTGTAGATACTGTGGAAGACTCCTTGTGGTACACATTCTCATTGTCATCGCCATTGATCATAGTTTATATTTCTTATAGCACAACAATAATACTATCTTCTGGAAAGACGGAAAGTTGCCTAAAATTTTATACAGAAATCAAGTAAAATTTTAATCAAATTCATGTTTAAATTCATGTTTTAATTGATGTTTTAATTGATGTTTGTTTTATTCCATGTTTTAATTTTCATGTTTTAATTCATGTTTTAATTCGTTTTAATTCATGTTTTAATTGATGTTTTCGTTCATGTTGTAATTTTTTTTTGGAAAGATGTGAGACTTTCTTCTTCTCTTCTTCAGCGTACATTCTCAAACTCCTGCTGAATTCTCTTGTAGCAGGACATGTCCTACTAGATTTCCAGCAGAATGCAGTCCAGAGAATGGAAATGCGTTGTGTCGCCGTTTTATTTGCGCCAATGGCCCGACACATCCGTCTTCGGCAGATGAGACTTTCAATTCAGGTACTCTTTGATACATCATCAGATGATTGTAAGTCAATGATGATGAATACTTGTCTGATGGCATGCGTATGTTTTACATGAAACGCATTCAGTTTCTAAATGTTGCAGAGCATCTTTGTCAAGTTCAATGCCAGTATAGCCTAACGTGATAAGCTATTGCTTTCTTACTGCGACCAAATGATAAGGATTTGTTCACTCATCAATAAGAAAATAAGACTCTAAACATAGCTATTAGGAAAGTTGACCACCCCCAAAAGATAACTACCACTACCTCGACAGAGTTGAGAAAGTTTATTATCTTCTGCATGAGGATAGGACACAACAGACTCCACTAAATAGTAACTTAAATAGACTAAGAGTGGTTCCATCACCTCTATTTCCATGTAGGCAGGCAGCACAGACCGTGGGACCATATTCCAAAAGACTGCATTACACTAAACCAGTTAATGGAGGAACACTGGCCCACAGAGACAGATATCCACAAAAAGGTGTATAGGAATCTTGATGAGATTTCAAATACAGCAGCATTTATTAAGAAAACCGGATAAAATACTTCCTCATTGACAGAACAATCCAGACAAAGATAAATGATGCAATTTCAACAAAGCAACAACAAAAGCCAGGAGGAAGTTAGCTATCCTGAGAAAACTAAGTGGAACCACATGGGGAGCCAGTGGGAATATACTCAGTAAAGTTTACCAGCAAGGCATAAGACCACACCTGGAATATGGTTCAGCAGCATGGTGTCCTGCATCAAACACCACATTACAAGATCTAGATAACGTGCAAAACCAGGCACTTAGAATAATGTTGGGAGCAATGAAATCAACACCCATAGCAGAGATGCAGAAAATGGGAAGAATGCAAACACTTGGCGAACGCAGAGACACAAAAGTACTAATTCAGGCAGAAAAGTTTAAGTGTATGCCAAGTCATCCAATGAAGGAAAGATTCCAAAATCTAGCAATGGGACGACTGAAAAGAAGCAGCTTTATCCATCAAGCTAAACGACTCCGCAGACAACTTACAGACCTACCTGAAGTTGACAGCCCCTTAAGGCCTGTACCAGAACAAACCCCGTGGAGTGAAAGGCATGGAATGCCAATATACATTCAGACCCATGTGAAAGGAATACTAAGCGAGGACGAACAGAACAGTGTCCAGCGAAGGACAGTCACCCTCAGTTACCTGGATGAGGAATATCCACAAGATATATGGGTCAGAGTATACACAGATGGGTCAGCACAGAATGCCGTGAGGAATGGAGGTGCAGGTGTATATATAGAATATCCACACAAGCCTAGAGATACAATCAGAACACCGACAGGAAAATACTGCAATAATTATGATGCAGAAATCCAGGAAATTAGTGTGGCAGCTAAAAAACTGCTGAACTCCAACTCTGACCTACAGCCTGTGGTATTCCTGACAGATGCAAGGTCAGTGCTTCAAGCTCTCCAGTCTGAAAAACTAACAGACTTGAAAAAACTACTTAGCGAATTGTCTTACCAGTATAGGGTAACCATGCAGTGGATACCCTCTCACTGTGAATACCAGGAAATGAAAAAGCAGACCAACTGGCTAAGGAAGGTGCTGCCGAAGACCAACCAGATATACCAATCACCTACCATCAGAAAAAACAGATGATCAAGTCAATAAGAAAGCCACAAACACCAACACAAGATGACTATCATATTATGAACAGACCAGAACAAGTTATAATTCTACGTCTCAGAACAGGACACAACCGACTCCGCAGTCACATGTATACAAAGTTCAAGATTGGCAACACAGCCATGTGTACACGTGGACAGGCAGCACAGAGTGCCAAACATATACTTCAAGAGTGTTCTGCGCATGAAACGCTGAGGCAGACATATTGGCCAGAGGAAACAACACTGGAATCAAAACTCTATGGGACACTGTATGAACTACAAAAGACAGTGAGTTTTATTAAGGAGACAGAATTACAGATATAGACATGTTTCAAGTGAACGAAAGAAGAAGAAGAAGAATCTAAAGAAGTTCTAGAGGAAGGCTTACCACAGGGTTCTGCTTTAAGCTGCACCCTCTTTCTCATTTACATCAATGACCTTACCAAACAAATCGAGGCTGAAAAAGCCCTCTATGCTGATGACTTAACAATATGGCAGAACCATGAGAATGTTGAAAGTGCTGCCAAAAGACTAAATGGAGAATTAAAAATACTACATGAATACTGTTGGATACACAGAAATTGCCAAGAGAAGAACACCCCACATATCTTGGAATCACGCTTGATCGGCAGCTCACTCTCCAGAAGCATGTAAAAAATATCACAAATAAAGCACTTCACGGTTACAACTACTGAAAAGACTCACTGGCACATCTTGGGGATCAGACAAGGATACCCTTAGAGGACTATACCTTGGTTACATACGTTCTGCTTTAGAATACAACAGTGCACTCCTCACAACATGTTCCACGACAAATGTAGAATCTCTAGACAGAGTGCAGAACAATGCCCTACGTCTTATTAGTGGAGCAATGAGATCTACACCGACGGCTGCATGTGAAATACATACGAATGTAGAACCCCTTGAGATGCGGAGAGATATGGCTGCAATGGAGGCTTATGAAAGAAGTAAACGAATGAACAAAGACCACCCAAATAAACAACTTGTAGAAAACTGGGAACCAAACCACAGAATAAAACAAAAGTCAGTCCTGAGCCATGTCAATGAAATAAAAGACAGTTATCACCTTCCAGACAAGAGACAAAGACTGCAAAGAGTAGAAAAATGTTTACCACCACACACAGGCTTTAAATTGCTGGAAATAAAAACACAGTTAAGAGATAATGCAATGAAACGTTCCGACCCAGTAAGTCTTATGAAAGCAACACAGAAAACAATAGACACCTACCCAGAACAATGGATTCATGTCTATACTGATGGGTCTGCCTTCAAAGCCATCATCAAAGCAGGTTATGGTGTCTATATATCCAGACAAAACATCTAATGAGTTGTTTGATGCCTGTGGGGAGATATGTTCTAACTATGAAGCTGAAATAACAGCACTAGAAATTGCCTTGTACCACCTGAAGACCATATTTGATGTCTTCCCATCAAAAGTCCTAAACATTGTGATTTTTACAGACTATCTTTGTCTGCTCTCCAAGCATTGGAATGTGATGGACATTCTAAACCCGAGCTAGCTGACATATACCACCATGCAAACCAGCTGCTTACATCTTATGATGTCAACATTGTTATGCAGTGGATTCCTGGCCACTCAAACACACCTGGTAATGATAAGGCAGACAGACTAGCAGAGAGGGGAGCACAACAAGAACAGCCTTATACAGAAACAACAATGCACACAGTTAAAATGATTCTGAAATCTGTGAACAAAGAGAATTGGATGAACAGATGGGCCATGGGAAACACTGGGAGGGAAATCTATAAATATATGACCAGCCCAAATCCTAAAGACAATATCAACCTCCTGGACAGAAAAGACCAGAGTATCATATTCCGACTGCGCACTCAACATGTACAGCTTAACAATCACCTAAACAGAATACAACCACAACACACCCCAGGGTGCGGGATGTGCACTCATCCATATGAAACTGTTGACCACGACCTTTTTGAATGTCCAGCGCTGAATGACATCAGGAAAATGCTCCTCCCTCCAGGGCCAGATAAATGGAACACATTATATGGAACAAAACAACAACTCACAAACACATGCATATATCACACAATGGCATTGGGTCAAAGGGCATGAGCCCATGGATCGCTGGTTCAGCAACCAACCAACCTACCAACTAACCAACCAACCAACCAACTAACCAACCAACCAACCAACCAACTAACCAACCAACCAACTAACCAACCAACTAACCAACAAACCAACTAACCAACCAACCAACCAACCAACCAACTAACCAACCAACCAACCATCAAGAAAACCGGATTTGCCAAGGAGATATGTTAAACTGTGAACGAGAAGAATAATTTTTGAATGAAATACAGAATTGTTGACGTCAACTTTTCTTTTACCCCCATCTCTGTCGTATCAACAATTGCTACATATTTTCAGACACTCCTAATTTGTTGACAAAATATATGCCCAACTCCTGTATTAGTTCTGGATTCTTTTTAGAGGATCAGTGGGGGTGGGGGTGGTAGACGGAATATCAATGTGCCCTAGTATCCAAAACATGAGACCCACACGAACCCTTCTTCAGAATATATTTTCACCGCCATGACCTCATATCACTTATATTGACTGCTCTGACTTTTTCCATGCTTTTGATTGGCTGGCGTCATAAAAAGTGCACGCACACTGACCAATAATCAGTCACAACAGATAAGATAAGCGACGATGTGCGAGATCAGCTCACAGGGCCTATAATATAACGAAGGACGTCTGATAATTAATTGGTCTAGCCTGACCTCGATAGAAACAGAAAATTGATATATTTTAACTGAAGGCTTAGGGTGTGATGTTGATAAGAGCAGCTATTATGTTCGTTTGTTATCGAAGGATCAGATACATACATGCACAAAATTGAAATCTGCATGAAGTTTGTTCAAGATATCGATGTATGTTCTTGTTAACCTTTCAGCTTGGGACGGTCAAGTGAGTGAAGGCGGCGATTTATAGATACGTGGACATGATAAAAGATTTGCCACGTCACTGTTAACAGTTGGTTGCTTGTCGCATTGCGGTTAAAGGTTGTGGGTTGAATCCTGTCAGTGAATTATTGTTTACAAAGTGGATTTTTTTCTGAGATCCCTACGAATTATCGCTCGGAGCTAGAGAATTACGTGCTGTAAGTGGTACTCTCGGCAGAAGGCGTACCGTATAATCTATGCTTCGGAGAGACGGAGTACATATGTAGAAATCCGAGTACATTTAAGTCAATCCTCTACACCTCTTAAGCGCGCTTTTAATTGGTTGTATATTAGCAAACGGAGAGTTCCTTTACAGTAGAAGCGGGGAACAATTCTTGTGCAAAGGCCATTTGTAAACTTATACCATCATTGCTAGACCATTTGTAAATTTATACCATCATTATTGGAATATTTATAAATTTATAACTTTATTGGAATATAAATTTATAACATCATTCGCAGGCCAAGAGTAAACGTGAAACATCAATCGTGGGTCATGTGTACATTTATAACAGCGGCTAACCGGATAATCAATTAGAACCACGTGCTACAACCAGACTTAGCAACGACCATCGGAATGGTTTGAGTCAAACCCAAAGGCCGCCGGACGGAAAACTGATCAGATCTGGAATTTGTCAAAAGACTTAGCGGCAGCTGGCCAGACAACCGTCGATCGGATTTTGTTGTCATGTGGCCGACCAAAAACCGTTCAGAACTGGTTGCCGGCGACAAATCCAGGAGCAGCTCGATTGTGAATACAATTGCACCACAAGCAAGCCAATCTGCTCTACCATTAATGTGAACATCCGCATGACCTAACACTAAAATTAATGTGACAAACTTCGTTTTTTACCGGTTATTTTAACGTTTATTTCCCTTGAAAGCTAGATGTTTTTATAATGAATGCTTGATATTTTCAAGATGATGAAACTTGATTTATGTTATTCTGCATGAGTTTAAATTTGTCAAAGCACATTTTTTCCTAAAAATCGTGCAAATATAAACTACATTTTTACATTTTTACAAAGTATATTTTTCGTATAATTTTCTTATTTAATCTCACTTTTAGTTTGGTTATTTTTTACAATGAAATATTAAGAATTTATACCATTTCAGATTTAATTTTTGTAAAACAAATATATACTACTTTCCAAAAATCACATTTATAGAGAAACGGGTACCACGAGTATATAAACATTGCTATACAACATTTTCTCTAAAAAAAAATGTTTAAATATTCTTCATATCTTCTACGTGCCCGCTTCTGTCTTGCAGTATCTTGTCTGGTCTCCTTAAAATATTCAGTAATCATTTTTTTTATCATTGAAAATCATAAAAGAAGTAATAGAAGTATAAGCAACCATCGAGAAAGAAATCGAAATGCAATCCCCACTTATCAACTAAATAGATTATCAAAGGGCATTTGATAGTCTTCCACTTCAGACATTGGAGTTACGTTCTCGCTAAGTTTGACTTCCCAACCAGATATTTAAATGTAATCAATGCTTTATATAACAATTCAAGATTTTGTATTAGAACAAAAGATGGTAAAACTTAATGGTATTACATAGAACAATCGATAGTAAAACTTAATGGTATTACATAGAACAATCGATAGTTCTTCTTCTTCTTCTTCTTTCGTTCACTTGAAACATGTCTATATCTGTAATTCTGTCTCCTGAATAAAACTCAACAATCGATAGTAAAACTTAATGGTATTGCATAGAACAAACGATGGTAAAACAATGGTATTATATAGAACAATAGATAGTAAAACTTAATGGTATTACATAGAACAAATGATGGTAAAACTTAATGGTATTACATAGAACAATCGATAGTAAAACTTAATGGTATTACATAGAACAATAGATAGTAAAACTTAATGGTATTACATAGAACAATAGATAGTAAAACTTAATGGTATTACATAGAACTATCGATAGTAAAACTTAATGGTATTACATAGAACAATCGATAGTAAAACTTAATGGTATTACATAGAACAAACGATGGTAAAACTTAATGGTATTACATAGAACAAATGATGGTAAAACTTAATGGTATTACATAGAACAAATGATGGTAAAACTTAATGGTATTACATAGAACAAACGATGGTAAAACTTAATGGTATTACACAGAAACATAAGAAATACAAAGCTGAAAAACATGTAATTTCCTTTGTTTGTTTTTTTAGTTTGGTTAAGTTATGAAATATTACTGCTAACTAATAAAAACTTTGCTATAAAATGAACAACTTGTCAGATTTTTAAAGATCATCATTCGAAAGTCACATTTTGTGTTTGTCAAACTCATAATAATGTAATATAAATGTTGGATCGACTGTCATTTTTCAGATTACATGGTGTTCTTCTTCTTCTTCTTCAGCGTTCATTCCTGCTGGATGTCTCTAGTAGCAGGACCATGATCCATTCTAGATTTCCAGCAGGATGTAGTCCGGAGAATGGAAATGCGTTGTGTCGCAGTTTTATTTGCGCCAATGGCCCGACACAGCCGTCTTCGGCAGACCATGGTGTTCAAGTTGAATATATTGTTTTCTAAACGGAATAATTTTTAATAGCGTAGAAAACGGATGTGTTGTCTTGTGTGTTATTTGATAAACGGATTTGCTCGTGAAAGCAACGGCAAACTACAGGAGTAATGTACCTAGTAATTATATATTGGATATTTTATTTAACAATATCCAAACAAGAAAATTGTGGGGTTTTTTTTTGTCATATAAAGAGACAACTCATCATGGACAGATTAATCGCTGAAGGCAGAGTTAACAGCAATTTGACTAACAACATGTTAAGAGCAACATGTTAAAAACAACATGTTAAAAAACATGTATTTAGTATTTCGTGTTTTTTTTTGTTAGTGTATCTAGTGCCTATGTAGTGACATTGTTTTTACTGTTTTCATTATTTTCACTGTTTGTTTTATATATTCTTCAGAAAGACCTAACGGTTCGAAACGTTGAAAATGTCTTGTGTATTGTAATGTCTATGTTTTCGTGTTTACGCCTCATAACCCCTTAGTCGTATTCTTCTTCTTCTTCTGCGTTCGTTCTCAAACTCCTACAGATTAGCAGGATGTAGTCCAGAGAATGGAATGCGTTGTGTTATGGTTTACATCATTGCTGCGATATCTGCGACTTTCGGTCTGACACACCCGACTTCAGCAAGGCTGTGGGTCACTGACCCAATATCGGATGGGACAGCCAACTCCATCTCATAACTTCCTTAGTCGCCTTTTTACGTATTGATAGTGTCCCTGTTGTGTTCAAGTGAATCATCAAAAACATGTGTTCTACGTAAGCACTATTGTTGAAATTGTGAGGAAGAAGTAAACGAACAATATCGTTGTCTTGCTCATTTTCAATTACTTTTTGTTTCTGCTAGTTGTGACTTGCTGATTGAATTTCTCTCGTACCGTCAATCTGAGCCGGTTTAAAAAACGGTTAATTAGCCGTAGAAGATTGACTTCACTGTACTCGGTTTCCCATATGTACTCCGTTCCTCTCAACGAAGCGGCACGCCGCCAGCCGAGAGTACCACTCATAGCACGTAACTCCGTAGCTTCAAGTGATAATCCACAGGGATCTCCGAAAAAAATTCCACCTTATAAACAAGACGACACGAGCCGGATTCGAACCCGTGACCTTTTGAACACAAGGCGAACAGCGTAACCACTACGCCCAAGTGGGGAGATCCCCAATCTGAGTCATCTTGAAAGATAACATATTTAAGTTGAGGATGTCTTTGGACAATATTTGGATTTAAACACACAATAGATACTGCTGGATTTGACACCTCACGTTCAGAGCTTGTAAAATAAACCAAACGTTTACAGAAGCTCATTTCTATTACATTGATTTTTGTATTCGCTATTCAACTATACTGGTGAAAACATGTCAAACTGGTTATAACGTCATTCAGGACCGTAGATGCGTTGGGGGGGGGGATGTTTCTTTAATTTTAAAAAAAGTTTTTAAAAGCGTGACACTTTTTAAGATGTTTTAGAAATCTTTATTTGGGGAACCACACTATGGGAACAGGAGTGGTGACATCTAATTTACTAGTTTGTTTTACTAGTCTTCTTCTTCTTCTTCTGCGTTCGTTCTCATACTCCTGCAGACTAGCAAGATGTAGTCCGGAGAACAGAATACGCTTTGTGATGAATTACAGCTTAACTGGGATATCTGCGCAGTTCGGCTTGCCACATCCTATTTCAGTATTGTTTCCGGGTGACTTTGACTCTATATTGGATGAGACAGCCAATTCCACCCCATAACCGCATAATCGTCTCTTATTACCAGCATGGAAGGTAAAATCTTGCTGTTCTTTGCTCCCCTGTCAGATCCCGTCAATAAAGGGGCGTGATGTTAAGTAATATTCCACTTTGCTAAAGAAAAGCATCGAGGTGTTTTGAACCATAACCACTATCTACGGACATGGCGTACTTCAAATAATTTTACCAGCACTGCAAGAAAGTGTTTATGCCGAGCCCTCGGTATTTATGCAGTCCTATTGACTTAATTGGTGTCATCCTTTAAAAGTGACGCTATGGATTCTTGCCATGATTTTCATTAGTTGTCGACACAAAGCATGCAGCAATTGAACAATGAAAATCACAACAAGCTAATTTAATTAGTTATTTCACTTTTGAAGAAAGATTCAGATCAATTCACAGGACTGTATAAGTCACGAGGGACTCGTTTCACCTATAAATGAGTGTCCATTAACTGTTATTTACAACCACACGTTATGGTGACGTGCTAAATCTTGTGATGCATCCTTGTGTTTAGAGATTCGTGGTTTGGGTCATTTTAGGGGCGTGAGGACAGGGAGTGAGGACTAGTGGGGAGTGAGGACTAGTGGGGAGTGAGGACTAGTGGGGAGTGAGGACTAGTGGGGAATGAGGTCTGAAAGGTACACCAAATCAGTTGTTTCAATTTGAAAAAAAAAACGTATTCTAAAAATCTGTAAAAAAAATTAAAAAAATTCTCCTCACTTATTGAGCTAAGTTTTTTTAATTGGGAAAGGGGGGGGGTGAATTAACATAATTTTTTAACATAATTAAGTAGGAGGTGGGTTTTTTTGAATTCTTCACAAGTTATTAACATGGAGTGAGAGAGGGTCAAATATGACCAAAAAATTGTTAAATTGTTTTTGACACATTGTTAAGTCTTTCTAACAATGTTACTACTTTGAGCGGTAGATGGAAGTTGAACTAACTGTGCCAAAATATCACGTAAAGTGTATTAGAATGCAAATTTAGACTTGAAAGCCATCAAATAAACAAGTAAACGGTTCTTCAAGATCATGAGTAATTAATTTTTATAAGAAGTAATACAAGTTGTAAGAACAAACAAAAAATTGTTATAAAGACAACACGTAGAATTTGTTTAAAATCATTTTTAGAAAAGATTTATGTGGGAAAGAATTTGTTCAAAACGTTTCACATCGTTTAGGAAAAATAGTGCTGTTACAAAGGAATGTATTGTGTGGTGTAAATTGTGGTGTAATGTGTGGTGTAATTTGTGAGAATTTGTATGCAAATTATTTGTATTTTCAAAGACAATTGTAGATATGTTTAGACAGTTTTAGAATCCCTGCAAAAAATAAAACAATTAAAAGGTTTGACTAATTTTGAAATGTAATCAACGTTTCGGTGTTTATAGAATTGTAAGAAATCAATACATGTTATTTGTACTCGTTAAGTTTGAATTTGATTTATCAGGGATGTAGATACGGGGTGAGGATTTGAGCAGTTCCAACTTTCACGTACATGCCTTCATCTTGTATCCTGTGCTGCGAGATTTCACTCTTAGACAGCAAGGCCTTAAATGCAGATAGGCGACCGAATCTGGGGGCACCAATAAAAATACATTTAAGGGGCGCAATTTCCAAGAAAAACATTTTAAGGAGAACGACATTTCGAAGACTTGCTTCATAGTGAGAAAATCTACCGAAGTGTCCTGGTTAGGTAGTACATACCATTTGTCAAATATACACTTTTCTGTAGTTGGGATAGACCTTCATATAAAGTTATTGTGGTACTGATGTGTAGTGTGGGATACGTTCTTGTCTCCATGTAGATGGGATCATCATCATCATCAGGTGCCATGCCGGGTGGCGTAGGCGGTCATGGCTCTCCACAGCTCTCTGTCCACAGTATTATGTATCAAAGTCGTTGTTGTTTCTTTGCCGTGCCAGGTTGTCAAACTGTCTAATATTTTTTCACGTTGTCGCCCTCTGTCTCTGGTGCCTTCAATCTTGCCTGTTGTGATTATGTTCTCTAAACCTGCCTGTCTCATGAAGTGGCCAAAAAAAGAAGATTGCCTTTTTCTTATATTGTTGATTAAGGTCCGTTTCGCATTTAACTCTTTTAATACCTCTACATTAGTTTTTCTGGCAGTCCATGGTATTCTCAGCATTCTTCTGTAGAACCACATCTCTGTTGCCTCCAATCTCCCACTTTCCAGTTTGTTTATTGTCCAAGACTCGCACCCATATGTTAGTATAGGGGTTATATAGCACTGCAGAACTCTCTTTCTCACCTCTAATGACAAGGTCATATTACACAGTATATTTTTCATTTTTCTGAATGTTGTGATGTAGATGGGATAGACCTTCATATAAAGTTATTGTGGTATTGATGTGTGTTGTGAGATAGACTCACACAGCTTGGTTTCGTCATCCACCGGAGAACAGTAAGGAAATATTCAGCTAAGGCACGATAACTAACGATGCATGAATTAACCACGCAAGATTATTCTTGAAAATGAATTGGTATACATGCCCCTGCAATAATGGTTCATACATGTCCCAGCTATAATGACTCATACATGTCCCAGCTATAATGGCTCATACATGTTCCAGCTATAATGTCTCATGCATGTTCCATCTATAATGGCTCATACATGTCCCAGCTATAATGGCTCATACATGCCCAAGCTATAATGACTCATACATGTCCCAGCTATAATGGCTCATACATGTCCCAGCTATAATGGCTCATACATGCCCAAGCTATAATGACTCATACATGTTCCAGCTATAATGGCTCATACATGTCCCAGTTATAATGGCTCATACATTTCTCAGCCATACTGGCTCATACATGTCCCAGCTATAATGGCTTATACATGTCCCAGTTATAATGGCATATACATGTCACAGCCATACTGGCGCATACATGTCCCAACTATAATGGCTTATACATGCCCCAGCTGTAATGGCGTATACAACTCCCAGCTATATTGGCTTATACATGTCCAAGCTATATTCATGAAAATGGTTCAAGGATGGAACATATTGATAACATTTCTTGACAACCGACCCTCCCTATGATGCAATAGTAAAGGCTTCCTAATATATTTAGATGTTCGTGCTTCTCCCTGCTCATAGCGGTTGCTACTGCATTATCTGAGGTCGTGGTTACTGGGTTACCAGAATGGTTTTGATGATTTCAATTATTTGATGGCTCCCATATAAAAAAATCAGACTAACGTCCGCGGACGAAATTAGAGTACCTCAGCACAGGAAGTATATTTCACATAATCAAAAACTCAGATTTGGTACCTTAGAGACAGCAAAAACACAAATAATTCGCAGTTCGTTACATCTAACTCAGTTCCTGGATACAATCATGGATATATCTGGATACAGTTATAGATCTCTGGATACAACCATGAATCTGTGGATACAATCATGGATATCTGGATACAACCATGGATTACTGGATACAATCATGGATATCAGAATGCAACCATGGATATCTGGATACAACACTGGATTAATGGATACAACCATGGATTTCTAGATACAACCATGGATCTCTGGATACAACACTGGATCTCTGGATACAACACTGGATTATTGGAAACCAACCTTGGATCTCTGGACAACATGGATCTCTGGATACACCATTGGATTACTGGAAACAACTTTGGATCTCTGGATACAACACTGGATACAACCATGAATATATGAATACAACCTTATATCTCTGAATACAACCTTATATCTCTGAATACAACCTTATATCTATAAATACAACCTTATATCTCTGGATACAATGATTACTACAGGATCTGCGCGTCACGGTAAGAATTGGTTGCAAACTACGGGTAAGAAATATACGACCCACTGACTGTACCCTAAAGTCACCAAATAACCTTCACTCTCCATTGTATATACACTGACCTCGGAGATCAGAAATTAACATATCACAATATATCGCAGGCAAGCAGTAAACTACGACGCTAAACTGTGATAAATATGAAATAATTATGTGATACTGTATTGGATGTGACGTGCAGAAGTTAAGCAGTTAAGGTGTATACTTCTTCTTTGCGTTAGTTCTCAAAGTCATGCAGATTAGCAGGATGTAGCCGGAGAATGAAATGCTTTGTGTCATGGTTTACATTATTGCTGCGATATCTGCGCCTTTCGGTCAGACACATCCGGCTTCAGCATGGCTTTGGGTCATTTACCCTATTGGGATGGGAAGGGAGAGCCAACTCCGTCCATAACCCCCTTAATCGCCTTTTATGACATGTATGGAAGGTAAACAGTGTCGCTATTCTTTGCTTCCCTCTCGGCAATACACGGGCGAAAGTGTATACAAATCTAACACCTTCTGTTGTCTGGGCTACATCTGATAAATCTGCAGCAGTGTGAGAACAAGCACAAAAAAGAAGAAATGATTAAGTAAAATATATGATGTCGGAAATACAAATCGTGCACAGAACGAACGACAGCATGGTCTTGCGGAGAGTGTCTTACTACATTCTTTAATGATTGTTATGAACAGGGGACAAAATTGTTTACTTTGATTTTTGGCTAACATTTCAACACGAGATTATATTCTTCCAATGACATAGATTTCATCGTCATGGCTCAAAAACTTCTAGAAAACTCACTATTACGTCAAATCATGTTATAACAACTTGTTACGTACCAACAAAATATGCATGTAATAATAGAAACTCACTATATAAAGTACAAACAATAAAGAATAAATATAAATGAAGATATTGAAATCTGATGCTATAAAGGACAATTTGTTATAAACGGATTCGCTATAGAGAGGTTCCACTGTATTGTCAATAAACACATGACAATGTCTGTTTTCCAACCAAATGTTAACGTGACTTGGAAAAAAATGTTCAATATACAGTTAAATTACCATGCTAACCATCTGCTTACATCTAATGAAGTCAATATTTTTATACAATGACTTCATTGCCATTCAAATACACTTGGCAAAGACAAGGCAGACAGAAAAAAATGGAGAATGATAAAAACAAGCATATACATATCGTTATCGTTAACAAGTTGAAATATGTGAAAAGAATGACTTGCTAAACAGATCGGTCATGTGAAACACCGGGAGAGAAATCTACAAACACATGACCAGACAAAATCCCAAAGACAACATCAATATCCTAGGAAAGAAAAATCAGTGTACAATCTTCCAATTTTGCACATAACATGTACAGCTTAACAATCATCTGAACGCATACATTTGAGTCTGTGGGTCTCACAGATAGCTCAATAGACAAACCATCCATACAACAGAAAACCTTAGTGGGTGACATGCCGTTATATTGAGATTATCTTCTAGAAGCTTCATGGCACGCCATCTATACAATTATGCTTCTCATGCTTTTATTTTGTTGTTTCAATGTGTTATTGTTATTTGTAGATATGTATGTACCCTCTGTGTTTGGCAGGGAGTAGAGGTGTACTGCGCAGCACTGGAAAGGAGGAAACTGACAGCATTGTTTTTTCCTATGACTGAGGCCCACCATAGAGGCACAGTGACTCAAGACGTGACAATCCTTTTGACTTGAACATTTGGTTGCATGCCTCGAGCAATAGAGAAGTTCAGCATAACCAGTAGTCAATTGGTGGTGAGGAATGAGCCCAGTGAACTCTATCTTGGCTGCAGTGGCTCAGGACAGTGCATAGGTTGAAACCTACCTTCCTGGTATGGGTGAGTTATTATCTGGCTCTGGCCCGGGGTGGACGAAAATCCACAGACTTCCCAGAAATATGCCATTTAATGGCATTGGGTCAAAGGGCCGCTGGATCAGCAACCAACCAGCCAACCAACCAACAATCATCTTAACAGAATACAACCGCAAGTCACTCCAGGGTGCTGGATGTACACTCATTCTTAAAAAATTAAAGAAATTAGGAAAAGAGTGGGTATAATATCCTGTATTGAGCATATCAAAAGACAGCAAGTAAAATGGTTCAAATGAGAATGAACCCACACCAAATACCAATAAGAGCATATAGCAAAAGAATGTCAGGACATAAGATCAAGGGTAGACCAAGAAAAAGGTGAATAGAAAACATCAAGATAGCCTTGAACAAACATGAACTATATGCAAAGACAGCGACACATCTGGTCTTGGAACGACAGCTTAAATTCCCAACCCTACGCTTAACGACAAGTGTGAATACAATCAACTATCGTTCACCTGGTGACAGACAATAGATAGACAAATGTAACGCCCTGTATAGAACAAAACAACAGAAAACAAACACATGCACATATCACACAATGAAAAACAACAGATAGCTTAAGTAGTTTATAACTTTGGGGTCTTTGTTACCCACAATATTTATGGTAGTGTGTCCTGATATAACCTAATTGGACTATGTTGACTATATTGTCCGCTGGTTGAAAGGGCCACGCCTCTCCAAAAGAGAGGCAAACTCATTAACTACCTACCAACAGATCACAAACACATGCATATATCACACAATAGCATTAAGTCGGTCATGAACCGATGGATCGCTGGATCCGCAATAAACCAACCAAGCCAAATACCATTATCATAGCGTGGTACAGACCGACAAAATATGTATGTAAAAGCAAAATTCCGCAATATGCAGCACAAACAATAAATAATCAATATAAATGAGGATTATGAAAATTGTTGTTATACAGGGTAATTTGTTACAAATATAATGCGTTATAGTGAGATTCCACTGTACTTATGTAATAACATACACAATTGTACATACAGTATCAACAATAAATCAATATTATAGAGCACATTGGCGTCTCTACCAAATTACATGAAATCAAGTTGTCATACATCAAATTGTCACAGATCAAGGTGTTCCAAATAAGTTGTCACAAATCACACTGTCACACATCAAGTTGTCCAAAGCAAGCTGTCACAAATTAAGTAATCAAGTTGTCTCAAGATGTTACAAATCAAGATGTCACAAATCAAGATGTCCCAAAGCAAGTTGTCATAAATCATGTTGTCACAAATCAAGATGTCCCAAAGCAAGTTGTCACAAATCACGTTTTTACAAATAAATTTTTCCCAAATCAAGTTGTCACAAATCAAGCTGTCATAAAGCAAGCTGTCGCAAATTAAATAATCAAGATGTCACAAATCAATTTGCCCCAAAGCAAGTTGTATAAATCGCGTTTTTACGAATACATTTGTCACAAATCAAGTTGTCAGAAGTTAAGTTGTCACAAATCAACCTATCACATCACAAGTAATGTTTCAAATATCATGTTGTCATAATTCATGTTGGTACACATCAAGTAGTCATAAATCAAGATGTCACAAATTAAGTTGTCACAATGCAAGCTGTAACACCATAAATAAGGTTGTTACAAATGACACTGAAATTTTTAAAATTGAATTGTCAATATACACATTTTAATATTTCTGCTGTCTATTTGACATTTTCTGTGTGTAACCTACTGTACTGTCGCGTCTTGTGTAATCACATTTTCTGTGTGTAACCTACTGTACTGTCGCGTCTTGTGTAATCACATTTTCTGTGTGTAACATACTGTACTGTCGCGTCTTGTGTAATCACATTTTCTGTGTGTAACCTACTGTACTGTCACGTCTTGTGTAATCACATTTTCTGTGTGTAACCTACTGTACTGTCGCGTCTTGTGTAATCACATTTTCTGTGTGTAACATACTGTACTGTCGAGTCTTGTGTAATCACATTTTCTGTGTGTAACATACTGTACTGTCGCGTCTTGTGTAATCACATTTTCTGTGTGTAACATACTGTACTGTCGCGTCTTGTGTAATCACATTTCCTTGGTTCTTTTCTTCTCCTCGTATTTACTTTCTGTTTTCTAGACTTGTATACTGTATACTATAGCATTGTTATAGTTTTGCATGTGGTCTCCATTTGATTGTGTGGTTCCATCCTGTATTTGTTCATTTTTTTTTCTTGATAAAGACCATTTGGTCGAAACGTTGATCCTGTGCAGTGTTAAACTTGAAATTGCTATTTTAAACCCTTTATGTATACATTTTGAATATTGTGTTACCATAAGGTGTACAGTTTTACTGCAATCCCCGTTTACTCAGTACAAACAATACAGAATAAATATAATTGGGGATTTTTTTAATGTGTTGCTAAATATGAAAATATGTTATAAAGGATGCGTTATAGAGGGGTTCAACTGTTCTTGTAACTAGAAATTCGTAATACAATACAAAATGCGTCGTACGCCAAGATCCACTTCCTCGTCTAGATTGTTAAGACGGTTTGACACGGCTAAGTTCCCCCCCCCCCCCCGAGCTGTCAATGACATCACCTAAGGTGCTGATAATTAAGATATCAATGACAATGCGCACCAATGCGCCTAGTTACGCACACAGTGCAATGGAATGATACATGTCTACAGCAGCTATATACATTATTAGTTTAACAGTCATTCCAGCATTCGCGTGTAGGCAATTTGTGAGCTTTGGCAGTGTACTGGAGGGGTCTTGATACAGACATAAGGTGTCTTGATACTGTCATAAGAGAGGGGTCTTGATACAGACATAAGGTGTCTTGATACTGTCATAAGAAAGGGGTCTTGATACAGACATAAGGTGTCTTGATACTGTCATAAGAGAGGGGTCTTGATACAGACATAAGGTGTCTTGATACTGTCATAAGAGGGGGGTCTTGATACAGACATAAGGTGTCTTGATACTGTCATAAGAGAGGGGTCTTGATACAGACATAAGGTGTCGTGATACTGTCATAAGAAAGGGGTCTTGATACAGACATAAGGTGTCTTGATACTGTCATAAGAGAGGGGTCTTGATACAGACATAAGGTGTCTTGATACTGTCATAAGAGGGGGGTCTTGATACAGACATAAGGTGTCTTGATACTGTCATAAGAGGGGGTCTTGATACAGACATAAGGTGTCTTGATACTGTCATAAGAGGGGGTCTTGATACAGACATAAGGTGTCTTGATACTGTCATAAGAGAGGGGTCTTGATACAGACATAAGGTGTCTTGATACTGTCATAAGAAAGGGGTCTTGATACAGACATAAGGTGTCTTGATACTGTCATAAGAGAGGGGTCTTGATACAGGCATAAAGTGTCTTGATGCTGTCATAAGAGAGGGGTCTTGAGATTGACATTAGAGAGATCTTTATACAGACGTAAGGTGTCTTGATACTGGCATAAAATGTCTTGATACTGACATAAAGTGTCGTGATGCTGACATAAAGTGTCTTGATACTGACATAAAGTGTCTTGATACTGACATAAAATGTCTTAATACTGATAAAATGTCTTGATACTGACATAAAGTGTCTTGACACATATGTGAGCGAAGGGACCTGTTGAAAATATGTAATTTAGATTTTAAAAAGGCATAAGTCTGTACAAACCATGGAGATCAGTGGGTGTGTGAGTCAGTATCGGGAATGCAGGAACTGGTAGTAATGATACACACAGCCTAGAGATAATGATACACACAGCCTAGAGATAATGATACACACAGCCTAGAGATAACACTAAAACACACATTTCCAAATAACAACATCATCACCTCTGACAACTGGCATGAGGTTGGCGAAAGATCGCGCGGCGTGATAAATACTCCTGCAATGTGTGCTAGGAGGTTCGAAAACATTTATGTAAAAGGGCTCAAAAGTCGTCGAGGAGTGACTTCATTGTACTCGGATTCCCTACATGTATTGCATTCTTCTCAACAAAACGGCATCTCGCTTGCCGAGAGTACCGCAACATGTAGCACGTGCCTCCGTAGCTTAAAGAGATATGTAACAATGCCTCCTAAACTACATCACAACAAGGAAACTGAAGTTGTTACATATGCCAAGATTGTGTTGTAGATATGCCAAGATTGTGTTGTAGATATGCCAAGATTGTGTTGTAGATATGCCAAGATTGTGTTGTAGATAGTTCAAGATTGTGTTGTAGATATGCCAAGATTGTGTTGTAGATATGCCAAGATTGTGTTGTAGATATGCCAAGATTGTGTTGTAGATATGCCAAGATTGTGTTGTAGATATGCCAAGATTGTGTTGCAGATATGCCAAGATTGTGTTGTAAATATGTCAAGATTGTGTTGTAGATATGCCAAGATTGTGTTGTAGATAGTTCAAGATTGTGTTGTAGATATGCCAAGATTGTGTTGTAGATATGCCAAGATTGTGTTGTAGATATGCCAAGATTGTGTTGCAGATATGCCAAGATTGTGTTGTAGATATGCCAAGATTGTGTTGTAGATATGCCAAGATTGTGTTGTAGATATGCCAAGATTGTGTTGTAGATATGTCAAGATTGTGTTGTAGATATGCCAAGATTGTGTTGTAGATATGCCAAGATTGTGTTGTAGATATGCCAAGATTGTGTTGTAGATATGCCAATGTTGTGTTGTAGATATGTCAAGATTGTGTTGTAGATATGCAAAGATTGTGTTGTAGATATGCCAATATTGTGTTGTAGATATGCCAAGATTGTGTTGTAGATATGCCAAGATTGTGTTGTAGATATGCCAAGATTGTGTTGCAGATATGCCAAGATTGTGATATTTATTTTGAAGCTACGGCAAGGTTGGGAACCTTGAGCTGAGAGCTTCCTTTAATAAAACATTTATACCTTAAGACTTCCATGTGTTACCGGAGCCTTCAATAATAACAAAAATAAGCTAAACTGCCTATGTATGTCGTAAGAGGCGACGATTGAAATTTAACATTCCCATCTCATAGTTCAGTGACCCACAAAATGCATTAAGTCTGAGGTCAGGCAAAAATACGCAGATATCGCCGCATATCACTACAGTGGGGCGTTCTATTTTCTAAACTACATCCTGCTAATCAAAAGAAGTTTGAGAATGAACAAAGAAGAGAGAGGGAAAAAAAAGTATAAAAACCATGGGAAAAGAAACTAGACGAAAAAGAAATTAGACGAATTGCGTATCAGAGAGGAATCTTAATAGCTAGGGGAAAAAAACTAAACAAGAATGTAAGGGCAAGCAGACTCCGAGCATGCTTCGAGAAAAAGCAGTAAACACACACAAAATATACATATTTATAGGGGGATATTGAAAAGAGGTGCGGGCGTGAAGTTGTTCATAAATTGTGTGTCTCATTCGATAGTTCCAGAATGAAATCGTTTTCCACCTTTAGTGTGTCTGTGTGTGTGTGTCTGTGTGTGTGTGTCTGTGTGCTAGCTTTTGTGTGTCTGTGTGTGTGTCTTAGCTTTTGTGTGTATGTGTTAGCTTTTGTGTGTCTTTGTGTGTGGTGTGTGCTAACTTATGTATGAGTGTGTGGTTTGTGCTAGCTTTTGTATGCGTGTGTGGTGTGTGCTAGCTTTTGTATGCATGTGTGGTGTGTGCTAGCTTTTGTATGCATGTGTGGTGTGTGCGAGCGTTTGTGCGTGTGTGTGTTAGCTTTTATGTGCCAGTGTGTGCTAGCGTTTGTGTGTGTGTTAGCTTTTATGTGCCCATGTGCGAGCGTTTGTTCGTGTGTGTGTGTTAGCTTTTATGTGCCAGTGTGCGAGCGTTTGTTCGTGTGTGTGTCTGTGTTAGCTTTTATGTGCCAGTGTGCGAGCGTTTGTTCGTGTTTGTGTCTGTGTTAGCTTTTATGTGCCAGTGTGTGCTAGCGTTTGTGTGTGTGTGTGTGTGTTAGCTTTTATGTGCCCATGTGCGAGCGTTTGTTCGTGTGTCTGTCTTAGCTTTTATGTGCCAGTGTGTGCTAGCGTTTGTGCGTGTGTCTGTGTTAGCTTTTATGTGCCAGTGTGTGCTAGCGTTTGTTCTTGTGTGTGTGTGTCTGTGTTAGCTTTTATGTGCCAGTGTGTGATAGCGTTTGTGTGTGCAATAGATTTCTTCAAGAGTGGAGATATGTTTTACTTGTTTATACTGTTTACATGACGTACCGGTTATATACGGTTTACGTGACGTACTTATATACTCTTGACGTGGCGCTATATACTGTTCACGTGACGTATTTGTTATATACTCGTGACGTGACGTTATATACTGTTCACGTGACGTTATATACTGTTCACATGACGTACTTGTTATATACTGTTCACGTGTCGCTATATACTGTTCACGTGACGTACTTGTTATATACTGTTAACGTGGCGCTATATACTGTTCACGTGACGTACTTGTTATATACTGTTCACGTGGCGCTATATACTGTTCACGTGACGTACTTGTTATATACTGTTCACGTGACGTTATATACTGTTCACGTGACGTACTTGTTATATACTGTTCACGTGACGTTATATACTGTTCACGTGACGTACTTGTTATATACTGTTCACGTGGCGCTATATACTGTTCACGTGACGTACTTGTTATATACTATTCACGTGATGTACTTGTTAGTCTGAAACATGAGCGCTCGCAGGAAACTTTCTGCATTTATACAGGCGAAGAGTGCCGTCTCAGTATTCAGGTTGGGGATCGAGGAGGGTCAATCTGTCAGTAACAAGAACATCTTATAACAGTGTTGGGGCGTCGCAAACATGTGTAGTTTTTTAACGTAATGAGCCATGATTCTCTTTCCAAAAATACCTTGCAGGAAACATTTGAGAAAGGAAGGAGAAGAGGTGGTAAGAGGAAATGTATGGTTTGACAATATTAAAGACTGGACAGGATTACGATCGTCCACACACAAATGAATAACTGAGAGGACTGGCGTAATTTGTGTGTTGATGTTTCCAGCGTGGCAACTCTATTACTCTGAGGAGTTATGGGTTTTGATTTAACTGAGCGTCCAGGAGACTGAATTGAATAAATTGCGTCATTCACAATTATAGGAGTCAAGCAACGTCACGTATGAAGGCTTGTTTTTATTCTGATTGCATGTCCTCTATTGGGCGAGAGTCACAGTCAAACAAATCCACCGGGAAAACGTGGCTTTAATACGTGCACTCCCACCCAGCACATATAGAACTGAAAATCTAATAACACCAATTCATCAAAATATTAGAGAGTTTTAAAAGCAGAATAGAGATGGCTAAAAGTTCTTTTCAATGACATGGAGCAAAATATTAATATCTAACCAAACTACAAACAAGTTTAAAATGAGAATTATAAAATGTAGCAATTATTCAGTGTTAATTTATGGCTCAGAAACATGGACAATAAACAAACAAGTAGAAGACAGAATTGATGCCTTTTCAGTTTGGATATATATCGGAACATATGTAGAACATCAAGGAAAGAGAAGATAATTGATAAAGATAATATTTTCTTCATGTATTTGGAGAGAGATGTGAGGGGGCATCTTTAGGTATTTGGAGAGAGATGTGAGGGGGCATCTTTAGGTATTTGGAGAGAGATGTGAGGGGGGCATCTTTAGGTATTTGGAGAGAGATGTGAGGGGGGCATCTTTAGGTATTGGAGAGAGATGTGAGGGGGCATCTTTAGGTATTTGGAGAGAGATGTGAGGGGGCATCTTTAGGTATTTGGAGAGAGATGTGAGGGGGGCATCTTTAGGTATTTGGAGAGAGATGTGAGGGGCATCTTTAGGTATTTGTAGAGAGATGTGAGGGGGCATCTTTAGGTATTTGGAGAGAGATGTGAGGGGCATCTTTAGGTATTTGTAGAGAGATGTGAGGGGGCATCTTTAGGTATTTGGAGAGAGATGTGAGGGGGCATTTTTAGGTATTTGGAGAGAGATGTGAGGGGGCATCTTTAGGTATTTGGAGAGAGATGTGAGGGGGCATCTTTAGGTATTTGGAGAGAAATGTGAGGGGGCATCTTTAGGTATTTGGAGAGAAATGTGAGGGGGGCATCTTTAGGTATTTGGAGAGAGATGTGAGGGGGCATCTTTAGGTATTTGGAGAGAGATGTGAGGGGCATCTTTAGGTATTTGTAGAGAGATGTGAGGGGGCATCTTTAGGTATTTGGAGAGAGATGTGAGGGGCATCTTTAGGTATTTGTAGAGAGATGTGAGGGGGCATCTTTAGGTATTTGGAGAGAGATGTGAGGGGGCATCTTTAGGTATTTGGGGAGAGATGTGAGGGGGCATCTTCATGTATTTGGAGAGAGATCGGATGGAGATCGAACGAATATTGTCACAATAAGATGCAATGTGCAACAACAAAAAAGTTTAAGATCCACAGATTTGGAGAAAGAACGGATCCAACCATCGATTCAACCATAGATCCAACCAGTCTTCAAAATCCCCCAACCAACCAACTAATCCACCAAAAGTGATGTCCATGAATCCATCATCCATCCATCCGTTCAACCATTCGGCTATTTATCCATGTTCTATCAGCGCTGAATACGGTGTATAGGACAGAAACCAGAGATCTTCAGTCCTACCGATGTTATACCGTTCTGTGTCATTCTTGTATGTTTTTGAGAACCACAAACACCCTCTTTGGTGGCTGCTCTGCGTAATTTCCTCTTGGTCTTCCTTCCTTTCTTGTGTCACTTGATACCCATTACAATGCGTGTCTATGTATACCAGTATTAATTTATACATAGTTGTGCCTATCTATAGTTTGTTTCTTTGGTCCCAAGGGCGACACCATAGGGCAGAATTTATGTTTGGTCCCAAGGGCGGCACCATAAGGCAGAATTTATGTTTGGTCCCAAGGGCGGCACCATAAGGCAGAATTTATGTTTACTGGTATCAATTTATATATGGACGTGCCTGTCTATAGTTTGTTTGTTCCTTTGTTGCCAAGGGCGGCACATAGGGCAAAAGTTATGTTTCTCCACGCCTTGCAGTTTGCCGCAAGCTGTTGCAGTTCTTGGGTGGTGTTAATACCTATTGTCATTGCCTCGTTCTTGATTATTCTTGCTAGTGTTGTCCTTGGTATTCAACGTTTTCGTTTTCCTGTTGTAGACCGTGACAGAGTTTGGTAGGTAAGTCTGTTCTCGTCTGATCTAAGCACATTGCCTTCTTCTTCTACCTCTTCGTTCGTTCTCAAACTCCTGCAGATTATCAGGATGTAGTCCAGAGAACGAAATGCGTTGTGTCATGGTTTACAGCATTGCTGCGATATCTGCGTCTTTCGACCTGACACTATATGGGATGGGACAGCCAACTCTATCCCATAACCTCCTTAGTCGCCTTTTACGACATGGAAGGTAAACAGTGTTGCTATTCTTTGCTCCCCTTTCGGGCCCCGGCAACACACAGGCGAACACATTGTCTAAATTGGGCGAACACACTGCCAACGTTTTCTTCAAATAATAGTAGACACATATTCTTGTTTTAACATATTTCTTATTGATTAATTTGTGACAAAGTTTTCCCAATCCATGTTCAGGATTTTTCTGACATTTATTCTCAAAATTATCGAGTCTTTTTTGAACCTGCGTTATTCCGGTGCTATCATATGGATGTGAGAGCTGGAAAAGCTCTTTATCTTCAGAAAAGAAATTACTGAGTTTCGAGAACAAATGTCTTCGTAGGATAACTAACACCCATTGGAGTGAATTCAAATCGAATGATAAAATCAGAGAAGAGACACATCAAAACTTTATCACAGATGTTATCAGAAAACGCCGTTGGTCCTACATCGGGTATGTCCAATCATACACCACCAATCTCTTGAATGGATACCTACAGGCAAAAGAGCCAGGGGTAGACCAAAAGAAACACTCAGAAGAACAATACTTAGAGAAAGTAAAACAACCAATATTCATATTATAACTGCACCGAATAACTTTGAATAGACAGAATAGGAGAGATCTTACCTCTGCGCTATGCGCTAACTTCATTGCTAAAGGAACTTGATGATGATGACGACGAGCGGATTTCCAGCTTTCGCATCCGTAGGGTTAGTACAAGGATCACACAGGAGTTGACAAGTTTGATGTCAATATGTCTTGTGCGGAGCGCATGTCCGTGTTGTTAGAATGCCGTTCTCAAGACCCTGGAGGCCCAGGGTTCAATCCACGGTTGGGACAGGATTTTCTCTTTCGGAGGTACAATCAAAATCCTTCCTGTACATGTCGCGGCGTCTGCTATGACAAAGCGGCCTTTATTTCTACGGCCCATAGAAAGCCCCCCCCCCCCTGCACACCTTCACCGGAAAACACGCAGTAACAAAAGTGTTTTGTTTTGCAAGTGTTAACTAGTTTATTAAAGTCATTTTCTGCAAGCGCTATGTGTCTCATTATTTCTTTTGTCCCATCTTCATCGTTTGATATTTTACTTCCCAGATAGGTAAAAATATTTGACTCTTGTCAATTTCTTGATTGTTTGAATTCACAACTCCTTTCGTATTGGTAAAATCCCTGAATTTCGCTTTCTCTGTATTAATCTGTAAGCATTTTTGTTCTGCGAGATAAAGTAGTTTAGTTATTTGTTCTTGGGCGTATGTGTATGTTGTGTTCAGTAGCGTGACATCATCTGCAGAGTCAAGATCTACTAATAACGTGTGCATATGTTGTGCTCATGCAGGGTGTGACGTGTGCATATGTTGTGCTCATGCAGTGTGTGACGTGTGCATATGTTGTGCTCATGCAGGGTGTGACGTGTGCATATATTGTGCTCATGTAGGATGTGACGTGTGCATATATTGTGCTCATGTAGGATGTGACGTGTGCATATATTGTGCTCATGTAGCGTGACATCATCTGCGATGTCAAGATTTACTAATGGCTTGTTATTGACCCAGGTAATCCCCACGGTATTTAGTGAATGTTTACGCTTGACCCAGTCAGTTGCTGCTTCAAATAGTATTGTTGACATGACACTATATCTGAACGGTCGCGCATGATACAACCCTGCATGCCTGTTTTACCCCAGACTTAACTGTCAACTATTCTGAATCGCCTGTTTTAAGTTCGAACACAGAGCGAATCTTGTGATAGAAAGCAAATATAAATCTTGAGTCATGGAATGTCACAGCTTTTGGAAATTTCGTTACAAGCAACTAAAGCTGACCTCAGCTGCCATGATGACCACTAGCATACAAACTACAATCTTCTTGTAATAAATGTTGTTTGGCGTTAAATATCATGTCTTTCCAAGTATTCCAAGTCCTTCTGTTTAATATGCTGCTGTCCACATTCTTCTGTTTAATATGCTGCTGTCCACGTTCTTCTGTTTAATATGCTGCTGTCCACGTTCTTCTGTTTAATATGCTGCTGTCCACATCCTTCTGCTTAATATGCTGCTGTCCACGTTCTTCTGTTTAATATGCTGCTGTCCACGTTCTTCTGTTTAATATGCTGCTGTCCACGTTCTTCTGTTTCATATGCTGCTGTCCACGTTCTTCTGTTTAATATGCTGCTGTCCACATCCTTCTGTTTAATATGCTGCTGTCCACATCCTTCTGTTTAATATGCTGCTGTCCACGTTCTTCTGTTTAATATGCAGCTGTCCACGTTCTTCTGTTTAATATGCTGCTGTCCACGTTCTTCTGTTTAATATGCTGCTGTCCACGTTCTTCTGTTTAATATGCTGCTGTCCACATCCTTCTGTTTAATATGCTGCTGTCCACATCCTTCTGTTTAATATGCTGCTGTCCACGTTCTTCTGTTTAATATGCTGCTGTCCACGTTCTTCTGTTTAATATGCTGATGTCCACGTTCTTCTGTTTAATATGCTGCTGTCCACGTTCTTCTGTTTAATATGCTGCTGTCCACATTCTTCTGTTTAATATGCTGCTGTCCACGTTCTTCTGTTTCATATGCTGCTGTCCACATCCTTCTGTTTAATATGCTGCTGTCCACGTTCTTCTGTTTAATATGCTGCTGTCCACGTTCTTCTGTTTAATATGCTGCTCTCCGCGTTCTTCTGTTTAATATGCTGCTGTCCACGTTCTTCTGTTTAATATGCTGCTGTCCACGTTCTTCTGTTTAATATGCTGCTGTCCACGTTTTTCAGTTTAATATGCTGCTGTCCACGTTCTTCTGTTTAATATGCTGCTGTCCACGTTCTTCTGTTTAATATGCTGCTGTCCACGTTCTTCTGTTTAATATGCTGCTGTCCACATTCTTCTGTTTAATATGCTGCTGTCCACGTTCTTCTGTTTAATATGCAGCTGTCCACGTTCTTCTGTTTAATATGCTGCTGTCCACGTTCTTCTGTTTAATATGCTGCTGTCCACGTCCTTCTGTTTCACATGCTGCTGTCCACGTTCTTCTGTTTAATATGCTGCTGTCCACGTTCTTCTGTTTAATATGCTGCTGTCCACGTTCTTCTGTTTAATATGCTGCTGTCCACGTTCTTCTGTTTAATATGCTGCTGTCCACGTTCTTCTGTTTAATATGCTGCTGTCCACGTTCTTCTGTTTAATATGCTGCTGTCCACGTTCTTCTGTTTAATATGCTGCTGTCCACGTTCTTCTACCATATTTGTCTTATTCTTCATCTGCATTCGTTCTCAAACTCCTGTAGATTAGCAGGATGTAGTCTGGAGAACGGAATGCGTTGTGTCATAGTCACGGCACTTTTGCAATATCTGCGCCTTTCGGCCTGACACATCCGACTTCAGCATCGCTTTAGGTCACTGACCTTATATGGGATGGGACAGCCAACTCCATTCCATGACCTCCTTAGTCGTCTCATACGACATGCATGGAAGGTAAACAGTGTTGCTATTCTGTGCTCACCTCTCGGGCCCTTGCAACACAGGGCCAATAATTTTCTTTACCGATGTTCCTGCGGGTCTCAATGCAAGGTAGTGAAATGTGCTCTCACTTGGATTTCTCCTAACCATCTCGCTCTTCAACTTGTTCATTGTTACAATGTGTCCCATCGTGTTCATTGTTACAATGTGTCCCATCGTGTTATTGCACTTGTTCATTGTTACAATGTGTCCCATCGTGTTATTGCACTTGTTCATTGTTACAATGTGTCCCATCGTGTTATTCCACTTGTTCATTGTTACAATGTGTCCCATCTTGTTATTCCACTTGTTCATTGTTACAATGTGTCCCATTTCACTCTTCAACTTGTCCATTGTTACAATGTGTCCCATTTCACTCTTCAACTTGTCCATTGTTACAATGTGTCCCATTTCACTCTTCAACTTGTCCATTGTTACAATGTGTCCCATCTTTTTATTCAATTTGTCCACTATTATAAGTGTCCCATCCGCTATTCACCTTGTCCATTGTTACAATGTGTCCCATCCGCTATTCACCTTGTCCATTGTTACAATGTGTCCCATCTTACTTCCTCTAATGATATGTCTAAAAAATGTGAGTCTATTCCTTTGCTGCTGCCAGTGAGCAGATCCCTTGTGAATTAATCTCTTCAGTCTAGCAGGCTTGCTTAATACCGCCGTGTTACATCGTGACTGTTGGCAGATATAGAAATCCTAACAGCTAAAAGTAAACAGGCCTTCATTAGGTACGTTTTTTATTATTGTTTGGCTATTAATTTGACACTATTTATATAATTGGAGTTGACCGCTAAAATTAGCCAATGCTGACCAATGAAACTTACGGCAATAACCACAATCGGGCTTCTATGTCATCAATCCACAGGTCGTTACTTGATCCTGGTCGTGGTTACATCATGCCAGATTCATCAAAAAACATCTGGACCGAAAAAAAACACGGGGTCGTGATTACTCGCCTGACACGATCGTTCATCCAGCTGTAAATGGGTACCTGACACGGGAATTAATGAAAGGTAGACACGGCAAGGAAAGGAACTAGCCATCCCACCTAATAGTTGCTGAGTACATGAAGTAACTTCATCTCCGACGGCATGTTTCTGCCACGTGACCTACCTTTACATTTCAATTTCCGGTCCATATAGAAATATTTTAAAAATATCAACGGATATTACAGCTGATATTTTTAAAATAAAAATGTCATTACTGTGAGTTTTCCTGTTAAGGAGTGTAGGGAGGGTTTTTTGGGGCTGTGGAAATAAAGACAGCTTTGTCATTGCTGTCGCCGCGACGTGTACAGGAAGAATTGTGCATTGATAGGCGTGTCTGTTTATAGTTAGTTCCTTTGGGGCCTCATCGTTCTGAGGAAAGCGTTCTAGGCCATACGCGTCTACTTTAAGTTCATATTTAACTTTGGTTACATTAATCATTAGTAACATTAAGTGGTTTAACATTCGATCGACACAGTCTAAGAAATGGGTACCAGATGTTATGGAAGGTAGTAGAGACGAGCTTAATATTCTAACACTAGAAATTGGTAACGTATCCTATTCTTCTTCTGCTTCTTAAGCGTTCATTCTCAAACTCCCACTGGATCTCACTTGTAGCAGAACCGTCGTCCTACTAGATTTCCAGCAGGATGTTGTCCAGAGAATGGAAATGCGTTCTGTCGCTGTTTTATTTGCGTTATTGGCCCGACACATCCGTCTTCGGTAGGTATCCTATTCAGGACGTAGTCATAAACCCAGCATGTAGTCTTTTTAGTTGTAGTCATGTTTAGGCAATATAAATACGTTTAGTTGTTTGCCATTGCTTTCTGAACGGTCGGCATGAAAATTACATGTGAAGGGATTCCAACCCAGTACCTTACAATAAAAGTTCCTGTATCGGGTAACAACCCTAAACAGGAATTGGGTGGCTGGAGTAACACATGGCAAATATCAAAATAAATTTTTAAAAATAGGTATAAGTGTTACAAAAATAAGTCATAGAATAACATAACAACGAGATACAGTGACAGACGACGTTTTGACTAAAAAGTCTTCATCAGGGCAAACAGAGACCACAGTAAACAAATCCGGTACCTTGGCCGTCCTAGTCGCGCAGTACCACGCCTCCACAGAGCCCAAATTGACTCGATAGCATGACGAAATAGAAACTGTACTTTACTTTTACAAAGTATATAACTTCATTATATAACTTCATTATATAACTTCATTATATAACTTCATTATGCTTTATCTGTTGTCTACTTGCTTCTCGTCATTCTTCTATTGTTTGTTTGTCTGTCTTGTTTTGATTCTCAGAAATAATGACCAATAGAAGCACTGTCCACTTTGACGCAGTCGAGAGGTGTATTCCAAGTAAAAAATTGTAAAGGGGGGGGGGGGGTTCTGAAGTCTTCATAATCACTAGATTGGAACGCCCGCGTGTTGCCTGGGCCCGAAATGGGAGCAAAGAATAGCAACACTGTTTACCATCCACGCATGTCGTAAAATGCGACTAAGGAGGTTATGGGATGGAGTTGGCTGTCCCATCCCATATAGGGTTAGTGACCCAAAGCCATGCTGAAGTCAGATGTGCCAGGCCGAAAGGCGCAGATATCGCAGCAATGCTGTAAACCATTGACACAACGCATTCCGTTCTCTGGACTAAATCCTGCTAATCTGCAGAAGTTTGAGAAGAAACGCAGAAGGAGACTAGATTGGAAATACACAAATAGAAGTTTCGACCAAATTGCATTTATCAGGAACACAGTGTAAAACAGGATCAGTAAAGAACGGCACTGTCAACGAATAGGGCCTACATAATAGAGATAAACAAAAATAGGTAGACGTGTTACCAAAATAAAACATAAAACAACGTAACAACGAGAGACAGGGACAGACGACGTTTCGACATAATAGAGATAAACAAAAATAGGTAGAGGTGTTACCAAAATAAAACAACGTAACAACGAGGGACAGACGACGTTTCGACATAATAGAGATAAACAAAAATAGGTAGAGAAGTTACCAAAATAAAACATAAAACAACGTAACAACTAGGGACAGACGACGTTTCGACATAATAGAGATAAACAAAAATAGGTAGAGGTGTTACCAAAATAAAACATAAAACAACGTAACAACGAGAGACAGGGACAGACGACGTTTCGACATAATAGAGATAAATACGAAAAATAGTTATACCTTCTTGATCGTCTGTGTTTGTTCTCAAACTCCTGATAATTAACAGGACGCAGTCCGGAGAAGGGAATTCGTTGTGTAATGGTTTACAGCTTTGCCACGATGTATGCGCCTTTGGGACTGACATATTCGACCGCAGCATGGCTTCTGGGTCACTATGACCCTATATGGGGTAGGACAGGGACAGTCAAATCTACCCCATAACCTCCTTCGACATGCATGGAAGGCAGTGTTGCTATTCCGTGCCCCCCTTTCGGTCCTTTCCCAAGTTCGAAACTATTATGGAGGTTTCTCCAGAGATTTCTTTCATAGCTAGAAGACCCGAACCTTCAACAGCCGGAAATACTTAGATCAGATGCTTTCTACTCAACATCCATCTATAAAACCACATCTCTACTGCCTCTACATAATTTCTAACTTTTCAGCTGAATGTCGATGATTCACGTCCATATATAAGATTTGGTTATATACAACTTTTAAGTTTGTAACAATGAAAACAATACTAAAACAGTCCTTACCTTCACCACGAGTGTATACTCCACACAAATAAACAGTATCAGAAGACTTAACTAACAGATAGTTCCACCTTTCCAACAGGAAACAACATTCAGATAAACTGGCAAAGGTAGAAAAGAACACGAGGAACAAAAGTTAGCCGGTGATTCTCAGGTGAGCCTAAGAAAAAAGAAATGGGGTAACAACACACGCAAGGTTCGGAACGAACACACGAGAAAAGTCAAAACAAGCGGCTTGCACAATAGATCTGGTTAAAAGCTGCAGTAAGTGTGTGTTATGTTTACAACTATTGAAGCAGCCTGCTAGACTTGCATTAATTTTTTTTAATTATTTTTTTTCGGGGGAAAAAAGGGGGGGGGGGGTAGTTGTATAGATTTTACCCCACCTGGTGTTAATGCTTTTCCACGCCCCAGAGAGTCAAATATCTACCTGACTTCAGGTAACGGAGAAAAAAGGCCTAGGGTTAGTTCACCTCAGCCGCACTGAGAGGCGGAGCGTTGTGCACGGATTTTCTATTGTTACGCTCGGCGCTGATCCTGATCAGTTTCTAACGGGTACAGGTTCTCTGCGCGGGAGAACTAAACCAAACCGTCCAAATAACGGTTGAGCCTGCACAATGTGGGTTTGTAGAGTTAATGTACGTTTCTGCTGTTGCGGCATTTTTAGAATAGGTAAAATCCAGGATACGGTAATGAAGTTTTGCTAAACACTATAGATACACATAACAATGCACACAAATAAATCGACGTTTCTATCAAAAGGCCTTTATAAAGACAAAAATAAAACAAAATTAAGACATTCAACAGAAAACGGACAGTAAGGATACGGACGTTCACATTGACATGTGTAATATAGATTGAATGTGCTGTGAATATATATTTGTGAATATGCACATATTTAGAATATATATATTATAATCAATTTTTAAATCATTCTGTAATCATTCAATGTAAGTGTCCTTTTCAAAACGTTGACCAAATGGCAGTAAATACTGTTTATTAAAAAGAAGGAAATGTGTGAGGGATATAAAATGTGAGGGATATAAAATGTGAGGGATATAAAATGTGAGGGATATAAAATGTGAGGGATATAAAATGTGAGGGATATAAAATGTGAGGGATATAAAATGTGAGGGATATAACATGTGAGGGATATAAAATGTGAGGGATATAAAATGTGAGGGATATAAAATGTGAGGGATATAAAATGTGAGGGATATAAAATGTGAGGGATATAAAATGTGAGGGATATAAAATGTGAGGGATATAAAATGAGAAGTGGAAAATATATTTCATGTATAATTCCTTCATTTTCGTGAGTTTATGCTACCTCTTTGCACACACAAATAAAGTGCAATATGGTTTGGGGGAAGGGCGTTACCCCTTTTGGATAAATTCGTAGGAATTATTTGAATTCCATATAAAAAAAGAGGGGATTTACACGAGAAAAAAGGTTGTCTTCAGATCAGATGTCAAACCTCAGACCAGAGGTCGTGGTTTAGACCAGAGATCGTGCTCAGACCAGAGATCGTGTTCAGACCAAAGGTCAACTCTCAGACCAGAGGTCGTGCTCAGACCAGAGATCGTGTTCAGACCAGAGGTCAACTCTCAGATCAGAGGTCGTGTTCAGACCAGAGATCGTGCTCAGACCAGAGGTCAACTCTCAGACCAGAGGTCGTGCTCGGACCAGAGATCGTGTTCAGACCAGAGGTCATGTTCAGACCAGAGGTCAACTCTCAGACAGAGATCGTGTTCAGACCAGATTTCAACTCTCAGACAGAGATCGTGTTCAGACCAGAGATCGTGTTCACACCAGAGGTCAACTCTCAGATCAGAGGTCGTGCTCAGACCAGAGGCCAACTCTCAAACCAAAGGTCGTGTTCAGACCAGAGGTCGTGTTCAGATCAGAGGTCGTGTTCAGATCAGAGGACAACAGATAGACAAGAGGTCGTGTTCAGACTAGAGGTCAACTCTCAGACAGAGGTCGTATTCAGACCAGAGGTCGTGTTCAGATCAGAGAACAACAGACAGACAAGAGGTCGTGTTCAGACCAGATTTCAACTCTCAGACCAGAGATCGTGTTCAGACCAGAGATCGTGTTCAGACCAGAGGTCAACTTTCAGACCAGAGGTCGTGTTCAGACCAGAGGTCGTGTTCAGACCAGATGTCAACTCTCAGACAGAGGTCGTGTTCAGACCAGAGGTCAACTCTCAGACCAGAGATCGTGTTTCGACCAGAGGTCGTGTTCAGACCAGATGTCAACTCTCAGATCAGAGGTTGTATTCAGACCAGAGATCGTGTTCGGACCAGAGGTCGTGTTCAGACCAGAGGTCGTGTTCAGACCAGATGTCAACTCTCAGATCAGAGGTTGTATTCAGACCAGAGATCGTGTTCGGACCAGAGGTCGTGTTCAGACCAGAGACCAACTCTCAGACCAGAGGTCGTGCTCAGACCAGAGATCGTGTTCAGACCAGATTTCAACCCTCAGACCAGAGGTCGTGGTTTATACCAGAGGTCGTGTTCAGACCAGAGGTCGTGGTTCAGACCAGAGGTCGTGGTTCAGACCAGAGGTCGTGGTTCAGATCAGGGGTCGTGTTCAGATCAGGGGTCGTGTTCAGACCAGAGCTCGTGAGGTATGAATTATCATAATCATAACCTCCACATGTTGATGGTTATAGCTCTGATATAACTAAAGTATACTAATGGCAGAGGTTGAAAGGAGCGTACCACATTATAAGAGGTCAATTTCACTTAACCAAACCACACTTTGATGTATCCACTGAAATCGTGGTCTGCCTCTTGTTCTCTTTCACCGGAACCTTTCCCTCCCTGATTTCTCATTTAGGCGGCTCAAACTCGTTTGATACTGCCCATCACTAAACACAAGGGGTATTTCAGTGGGAATATCATAGCCCCTCGCTGGTAGACATCAACACCGGTTTGGTCAGCTGCTGCTTATTCACTCAGAGAAATTCTAACATATCGCAGCTGGCATCTATACCTAGAGGCTTTCTAATATCTGCAACATGTGCACGCTCCTGATAGAGAATCAGTAGACTCCCAGCCCTCCATGATGAATCTTTCTAAACCATTGTGGTCTTTTATATGGTCAAAATATGCTAGCTTGTGCTTTTCATAGTTTTGTGGTTACAACCTTCTTATAAGTTCAAGTCTTTACAGACGTCTAGGCTGGATCGAGACCTCTGACAGTATAGAAGACCTTCCAACTAAATCAATTAAGACCCAATTCATTACGTTTTTGATTATTGTTGTGCTTTATTTTTGGCTCTGTTGATATACATGGAGTAGCCACTACTATTTCTGGCATGCGATTCTAAGTATATAAATAATGACCAACGCAAAGCCCTACAATAATCAAAAGACGTAACGAATGCGGTCATAATTCTACTGTAAGGTCTATATCGGATAGTCCTTTCTGACTATTACATTCTTATGACTTCTTGAGACCAACGGGAATTGAACCAGCCCGTTCTAACGGCACCTAATCGCCTGGCAGCTAGAGTAAAGGGTTTTTTCTGTACTTGACTAACCGCATCTTCAAAAAAGATGCGATACATTAAAACTGTGTACTCAAGTCACTGAGAACGGACCAATCGAGACAAGATTGATTCTGCTCCGCCAGTCAGATCTTGTGTATGTGCCTTTATCAACATTATATGTATATTATTCACAGAAGAATGTTGAGAATACCATGGACTGCCAGAAAAAACTAATGTAGAGGCGTTGAAAGAGTCAAATGCGAAACGGACCTCAACAATATAAGAAAAAGGCAATCTTCTTTTTTTGTCCACTTCATGAGACAGGCAGGTTTAGAGAACATTGTCACAACAGGCAAAATTGAAGGCAGCAGAGACAGAGGGTGACAACGTGAGAAAATAGTAGACAGTTTGACAACCTGGCACGGCAAGGAAACAACAACGACCTTGATGCATAATACTGTGGACAGAGAGCTGTGGAGAGCCATGACCGCCTACGGCAGCCGGCATGGCACCTGATGATGATGATGATGTATGCTTACATACTTAGATTTCAACATTACTTCACTGTCTGGTATTTTATCTCACCAATGGATGTTGTCACCAATGGATTTTGTCACCAATGAATGTTGTCACCAATGGATGTTGTCACCAATTTATCTCACCAATGGATGTTCTCATAATGAACAGCCTAAGAATTCCCCAGCAATCACTATATTGGATGACTCCTGGAGTAAGAAGAAGAGGGAGACCTAGAGAAACTCTACGAAGAACCATTAATATAGAAGGCATGTCAATGAACCTAAACAACACGCAACAATTGAAAGACCTGGCCACACAAAGACAGAAATGGAAGGCTATGGTTTCTGCCCTATGCGCCGCCTATGGCCCTGGAGGAACATAACATAACATAACAGTGGATGTTGAGTATCTTAGGAAGGCTGCTTCAGGAAAGACATGATAGCCAACACCACACTGCATTAAGTTATAAAAAAGAGAAGTGTATATCTTTGTATCTACAGTAGGCCTTATCTAAATCAGGGAAAATGACGGATGGGCATTGCCATGACACCTTAATATGTACAATCAAATTTGTTGAATAATATATGTATATCCATAATTTTCTACCAGAATCGAACATGGTCGCTTACTTAAGAACAAGAGAGAAGACTATCTATATGCGAGTGAGATGTTTATCAACAAGCAGCAAATATAACAAAGAAGAGACCACGCGAGAAATGATGAGATTATATGAATTTTTTGAACAACACCTTTTATCAAATATTGGCTATTGAGCAAAAGAGATTTCAATGGTTCAGTCAGCAAGAGCATGGAAATAGAAATACAAAATGAGAATGGAAACATCACGATGCAGGGAAAGCCAGAGACGTACTGCGTGTCATAACCAGTGCAGGATTTACCTATAAACTAAACAAGCTATAGCTTAGGGCCCTACTTTTATGGGTTGGGGGGGGGGGCGCATAAAAATCATATTTGGCACTGACATATAATATCTGGACTTATAAAGGGCCTCATATCTCAAATAGCTTAGGACCTTATCAAATCTAAATCCGGCGATGGTTATAACATCAAATCACAATATAGTCGATCATTATGAAGACTTGCGATGCCTAACAGCAAAAGTATTAAAGACGAAAGAAAAAGAAAGAAATACCAAATCATTACAAAATGTAGACATTCTTGCTAGAATTGCAAACTCTATCTGAAACCATACTGACAGAAAGCTACTTATTGGAAAAATGATACTACTATGACGTCACTTATTAGCCTTGTTTAGATCCATAGCTCTTGCGATACCTGGTGCTCTTGAACAGGGTTTCCATTAATGCTATTTTAAAAACACTCATATTTTTAACCTTTTTTAAAAAGAAATGATGATGCCATGAAATTAATGTCTTAGTTAATTTTGCATATTTGAACAATTTAAATATGTATTATTTTGTAAGTATTTTCTTGTAATAATGTTACTACTAAAATCGTATCTCTTGTAACGATTGTTAAAACACAACTAAGAACCACAATAGAACTTAATCTCCAAAATGAAAGTTGTAGCAATAAAGATTTAGTTTAATTTCCCTGAATGATTATATTGATTATATTTTGATGAGTTTCTACTCAATTTAGAAGCCTTTTTGAGGTAAGTTATTTTGTGTCTGACATTTTTAATGAACGTAGACTAAAAATAGTTCCAGAAATTTGGCAACCCTGGTCTCGGAAGTTCATTTAATAAGGAAGTTAGTGGACACGCTAATAGGTAGGCAGTGGACGTGTACTAGGGTGTCAAAAAGTCAGAACTTACAGAGAACATCTCTATCGTCAGTGCCTTTAGCAAATATCAACACGAGCTGCAGAAACATGAAGATATGTGTGTGTGTGTTTCTCCAGCGCCTAGTAAGATGCATAGGACAGAATCCAGTGCTACCAACTTCCAGCGATGTGGTACTGTTGTATATAATTTGTCAGGTAAAGCGTGAAACGGGATAATAAAGTTTTGCTAATAATACGAAACAGACACACACATCGACATTTCGACCGAAAGGCCTTTATCAAGGATAACATACACATATAAATTTTTAAAAAAACGGCTAGTAGGGATGACACAACTCGCGTTCACATGTCTAGTGAAATCTACTAGAATGTCTAGTGTATAATTCGTGCAATTTGTTGAAACTCATAGTCAATTCTTTGAGAGTTGTTGTACAAAGAATTTCTCTTGATTCACTTCACTATTTTCATCTGTGTCGAAGTGGTACAGAGCCCGTCTGTGACGGCAAAAGTACCGAGTTCGATCCTCACCACAGACAATTGTGCATCCGGACCGTTCAGAAAGCAATGGCAACCTACTGAACGTATTTATATTGGCTAGAAAATCACCACAGCCAACATATGCTGGGTTGATAGTTACGTCCTGGATAGGATATGCTACCAATTTTTAATTTTTATCATCTGGTACCCATTTTAACGGAAAGCAGTTATGTTCAGTAAACTAGACAGAATAAGAAATGACGATACCAGAAGAAGAGTAGGAATGATGCCTTGTATGGAATATATAAAAAGTCAGCAGATAAAGTGGTGTGGTCACCTTGTGAGAATGGACACAAGTCAAATACCATTGAGAGCTTATAACAAATGTCATCTGGTTACAAAGCCAAGGAACGACCGAGAAAGAGATGGATCAATAACATCACGACAACCCTCCACAAACACTGACCCAGAACGACTCAGGCATCGCATCGGACCTTGAACAGAAACTTATAACTGCCACACCTACGTTTAACCGCAAGTGTGGATGCTATCGACCAGCTTCCATCCGAAGAATGGCAATAGACCAATTTTAATGCTGGCTGTGACAGTCACTGGCCAATCAATCAATCAAGTGCCATGCCGACTGGCGTAAGTGATCATGTTTCTCCACGACTCTCTGTCTCTTGTGTTGTCAATAAGCTCGGATGGTGAGCTTCTACCGTGTCACGATACAAGCCCATCTAGTAACTTTTCTCTTTGTCGACCTCTATCTCTTCTCTCTTTGATCTTTCCAGTGGTTATTAAGTGTTCAAGCCGTGTTCTTCTCAGCACATGCCCTAGAAACATTGACTGTCTGCCTCTAATGTTTGATATGATTTATCTTTTTACGCCAGCATCAATGAGAACCTCTGCATTAGTTTTCTTGGATGTCCATGGTATTTTCATAATTCTTCTCAGAAACAACATATCTGTAGCCTCTAATTCGCTTTGATTTTTCTTGTTTACAGTCCATGCTTCACATCCATAAAAAAAATCGGTTCGATATTTCATCTCAGCACTCAAATTCGGGTCTGCATTGATAGACTTCCATTGCAAAATATGGATCTCATTTTTTTGGAATGCTGATTTGGCTTGTGCTGCTCAGCTTTTTTTTATCTCACTTGAGCATCTACCTTCTGATGTTAACAGGGTGCCAAAATATTTCACTTTTTCAACTTGTGCCAATTTTGTGTTATTAATTATTATGTTGCATCTTGGTGGTGTATGTCTCTTTGATACGACCATTATTTCTGTTACTGGTAATCTCAATAAATGAACCCTAATATTTTGTTTACCTTTTATTGCCTTCTCTCCTTCAAACAGCTGTCAAAAAGGCATGGATCCCCACCCCCATGCATAAATACATTCTTCTTCCTCTCCTCCAGTCGACGTCTGACGCTGATATCGATTTCATCAATGAACATAAGTACATCAGCATAAGTACATCACAATAAGTACATCATCATAATAACATCACAATAAGTACATCACAATAAGTACATCAGCATAAGTACATCAGCATAAGTACATCACATTAAGTACATCAACATAAGTACATCACATTAAGTACATAAACATAAGTACATAAACATAAGTACATCACATTAAGTACATCAACATAAGTACATCAGCATAAGTACATCACATTAAGTACATCAACATAAGTACATCAACATAAGTACATCAACATAAGTACATCAACATAAGTACATCACATTAAGTACATCAACATAAGTACATCACATTAAGTACATCAACATAAATACATCAACATAAGTACATCACATTAAGTACATCAACATAAGTGGTACATTTTACTTAACCTAAATAACAGTTCAGTACGACCGCAAATTAATGCGCGAGGGACATCATCATCATCAAGTGCCGTGCAGAAATGGCGTTGGCAATCATATTTCTCCATGTACATCGATCTCTCATAATCATAAATGTCATCATCTCTGTTGGTGTCGTCAATCGAATCCATTTAGTCAAACTGTCCAATATCTTTTCTCTGGGTCTTCCCCTTGATCTTTTCCCTTCTATCTTTCCTGTTGTCACTCTATTGTCAATGCCTCCTCTTCTCATTATGTGCCCAATAAATGTTGACTGCCTTGTTTATTATCAATAATGCATCTTTTCACATCCAACCTTCTAAGACATTCTTCATAAGTAATCTTTGCTGACTAAGGAATGCATAACATTCTTCGAATAAACCACATTTCTAATAAACCACTTTTTCCGCTGCCTCCATACGAAAGGGACGCAACCGCAATATTTATACAGTTGACTAGGAAACCAAAGGTTATCGAAGGCACGTTACGTAGTTACAAGGAGTTGTGATGACTGGATACCACATTTTCCACCTCCACTATTATTTGATTATTAAAAACTCTGATATGATAAAATTAAGCTAACGTCCGTGTTATAAAAGTACGTACTTTTTAGTATCTAGACATACCCAGAATTATTATTTAGTGTCTAGACATACCCAGAATTATTTTTTAGTATCTAGACATATAAAGAATTATTTTTTAGTGTCTAGACTTACCCAGAATTATGTTTTAGTATCTAGACATACCCAGAATTATGTTTTAGTATCTAGACATACCCAGAATTATGTTTTAGTATCTAGACATACCCAGAATTATGTTTTAGTATCTAGACATACCCAGAATTATGTTTTAGTGCCTAGACATAACCAGAATTATTTTTTAGTGTCTAGACATACCCAGAATTATTTTTTAGTGTCTAGACATATAAAGAATTATTTTTTAGTGTCTTGACTTATCCAGAATTATTTTTTAGGGGCTAGAACTACCCAGAATTATTTTTATACCACTTTTTTTACGCTTACCAAAAACAAGTTATACTTTTATAAACCTTAGAGTATCTATTTCCTTACACAGTTTCAATTTTGTGTTTATTGGCTATAGTTTTTGTGTTACAGCGGTTTAAGTTTGGTAAGGGTTTCAGTGGAAATAACAGTTGCCAAACATGATATATTTCTGTAAATTTTATATCATATTTTTCATATTTTGTTAGCTACTCATGAAATTTTCAGTGAATGTGCATATATTCTATAGCTGGGCCCCGAACCATTTTCTTCTTCTTCTTCATCGTTAATTCTCAAACTTCCACTGGATATCTCTTGTGGCCGGACCATGATCATATTAGATTTCAATAAGGATGTAGTCCAGAGAATGGAACTGCGTTGTGTCGCCGTTTTATTTGTGCCAATGGCCCGACACATCCATCTTCAGCGGAGGACCATTTTTACTGTGCTTACTTTGAAAGACCTAAATTATAACACTACTCATGCACAAAAATCTGAATTTTTGCTAATAATACGAAACAGACACACACATCGACATTTCGACCGAAAGGCCTTTATCAAGGATAACATACACAAATTCCGCCGAAGACGGATGTGTCGGGCCATTGGCGCAAATAAAACGGCTACACAACGCATTTCCATTCTCTGGACTACATCCTGCTGGAAATCTAGTAGGACAATGGTCCTGCTACAAGAGAATTCAGCAGGAATTTGAGAATGAACGCTGAAGAAGAATACACAAATAATCATATTGTGTGTGGTAATTTTCAGCATAATTCTTTTGAGAAAAGCTGTTTACTACACGCAGTTATTTCCGAGGTTCAGGATCCAGACAAGCCAGATATAAACCAAATTATTAGATTTTTTGATGAAACTAAATATGATTAATTTAGAGTGTAAAAAAACAGCATCAGTATGTTTGGATATGTACATACGTCTTAATTAAATAATTAATTATTTTCACAAATTAGTCCATGATTTTCCGCCAACAATAATTTTTAACTAAACCACTAGCATGTATTCTACTATGGGGCAAAATTGTATTTGAATATTTCACACTCGAATGTTATAATTAATACGTTATAATAAATACGTTAGAAAACATTTCCGAAGCTTATTTATACTTCGTTGACACTGTTGCCTTTCTGTTTTCTTTCAAACGATATAAAGGGATTGGAACAACTAATCAAGAACACAAAGAAATATAGCGAAGCACAAAATTTGTATTTAAACACGCAGAAAACAAAAATCATGTCAACAGATATAACAACACAACAACCAAAAATCAGAATAGACAATACCGAGATAGAATGTGTGGATAAATTTGAATACTTAGGAGCAAACATCAACGGTGCAGGAGACTGCATGGCAGAAATAAGGAAGAGATTGGCAATGGCATATTGCAAAATAACACGGCTGAAAAACATATGGAAAAACAACAAAATAGAAACGAAAGTGCTGATGTTACGAACTTTTATTTTTCCGGTTGCAACATACGGCTGTGAAACATGGACTCTAAGTAAAACAGCGACAAAGAAGATCAACGCCTTCGAGCTGAAATGCTACAGAAAGATACTTAGAATATCATGGAAGGATAAAATCAGAAACTCAGATATTATAAACACACTGAATATTCCAGAGTGTTGGTTACTAAACACAATAACAAAAAGAAAACTACGCCTGTTTGGTCATATAAAGAGACATAACTGTTTAGAAAGACAAATAATGGAGGGGAGAGAACCTGGGAAGAGGAGAAGGGGCAGACCAAGACGACGATGGACTGACGACATTAAAGATAACATGAATACATCGCTAGAAAATGCAAGCCACATCGCCCAAGACAGAGAGAGGTTCAGAGAGTTCATTGGGAAGACAACGTTCTGGAAGGAATACGTCACATGACAATGACACTGTTGCCACACTATCGTTATATTAGATAAGACAGATGTACAGATGCATGTGTGATTGTTAACGAAGCAATAACTCAATATAAAATAATGATGGCGCAGTAGTATTCAATTAATCAATAAACCCGTAACCTTTCAGGGTCGTAGGGGTACCACATTGGATGCTTCAGCACACAGAGTCCTCCAGCGAATTCTATCCTCAGCGATACGGATGAGTGTGGAAATATCTTGTCCTGCCCATTCCTTGATGTTGTCTGCATATGCCTTTATTTGCTCTCTCTGATTTTTCTCTTCCCCCCTCCCTCCGACTTTCTCCTGCAGTATTGTTTTTGACAAGGAATCATGTCTGCATGCATGTCCAAACCATGCTAATTTTTGTCGTTTCACTATTTAAAGCAGCAGTGGTTCTTGTACACCTGCATACATCTCTACTTTATTTCTTATGTACACATTGGTACGTACACATTACGTACACATTGGTACATACACATTACGTACACATTGGTACATACACATTACATACACATTGGTACGTACACATTATGAACACATTGGTACGTACATATTACATATACATTGGTACGTACATATTACATACACATTGGTACGTACACATTACGTACACATTGGTACGTACACATTACGTACACATTGGTACGTACACATTACGTACACATTGGTACGTACACATTACGTACACATTGGTACGTACACATTACATACACATTGGTACGTACACATTACGTACACATTGGTACGTACACATTACGTACACATTGGTACGTACACATTACGTACACATTGGTACGTACACATTACGTACACATTGGTACGTACACATTACGTACACATTGGTACGTACACATTACGTACACATTGGTACGTACACATTACATACACATTGGTACGTACAAATTACGTGGGGAGCGTTAGCCATTTCAGATCGCAACGGCTCCCAGGTCGACCCAGCCTTAAATGGGTACCGATTAATCCGGGAAGTAAAGACTGCGAGGGAGAGGAGATGGCTACCGCCCTCATTTGCAGAGCCTGTGAAATGTGAGATCGCTAATATCTCACACCCCTACGGCATTAATAAATGCTATGGGTTACTTTATTTTTTTTTTACACATTTCGTACAACATGGCACGGCAGGGAAACAACAACGATCTTGATACATAATACTGTAGACAGAGAGCTATAGAGAGCCATGATCGCCTACGCCAGCCGGCATGGCACCTGATGATAAATTGGTATATGTTCCCTATAGGAAATTCGTAGAATTCGCCTGTAGCATTTGTACTCGAAAGCCTGTAATCGTCTCACTATGTTCGAAGTGAGTGTCCAACTCTTAATAAAGAAAACACCAGCAACTTGTACAGTTTGATTTTCAGCTCGCTGGTGCTTTATTAAGGTAGTATTAAAATCAAAAGAAAAAAAAAGTAATCACAAAAAGAAAATTGGGGAAAGGCTGGAGAAGCTGACATACTGCATATAAACCATAACAGACATAAAAACCATAACAGACATAAAAACCAGTATTGCATGTTGTTTTATATGGTTTGCTTAAGAAAAAAAACATCTGGGCCAAGCCGGGATTTGAACCCGGGACCTCTCGCACCCGAAGCGAAAATCATACCCCTAGACCACTTGGCCGATGCAGTTTTGGGTTCCCCTAAACCTTATATTCTAATATACGATTTCTGTATAATTTCATATATATATTATATGTGGTTTTCAAGACTATAAGAGCTATACGATTTTACAATTTACAATGATTTTAATCGGAAATGGAAAACTGGTAAACTAAGCAACCAACATCTGTATTAGAAATGTCTAAACTTTGGTACCTCTACTATTTTATAGTAGTATGTACCAATCTAACCTAATTGGACTTTGTTTTCTGCTGGTTGAAAGGAGCACGCCTTTCCAAAAGAGAGGCAAACTCCAACTACCTACCATTAGAATTGTCCGACCATATCCAGCGCAATGTAACGACGAGTCAATGCACGCCATTTTCACAGTAATCATGAGAAATGTGATAACATATATTATTATTATATTGATTGCTATGATTATTTTTGTTAGTTTTAACTTAGTTCACTGTGTCACACAGTGTGTGTGTTGTATTTTTTTTTAACGTCGACGATAGGCCTTGATGATTGCTACCAGCTTTTTGATGCAGAGATTGAGAGAAATCTCCCAAAAGTAAAAAAAGACAAAAGGCAAGTGAACTAAATTTTCACAATAATGCTACTACAGCATTAAAAATACTATAGTTAGATAGTCCTTGAAAATTGCAATTCAACGATACATCAACCAAGTCTGTACGGAGTGTACGTCAGCCCTGAAAATACAATACACAAAATATACATTTTTCAAAAAAATTTTGTTCCTGAAAACAAGTTTACGTTCATCACATTTCTGGAATTTTCAGATGGACATAACTAATTAATATTCAAAATGGCTACTAATTTGTATAATCATAATGAAAATTAATTAAATATCTATTAAACGTAATAAAATACCACATAAACTATATATTTTTGTATTTACAAAGACCAGACACATCTGTTGATCACATTGCTGGGATTCTCTTAAACATGTAAAGGGCAAAAGTTTAATCGCTCGAAATCCCTGGCATATGCATTCTGAGGAACAGTGTACACTGTACTGAGTGTACATATGTGGTAACTCTAGTACAATGAAGTCAATTCTCTACATCTTTTGAGCCCTTCTTGAGAAGACAGAACAAGTCTAAGGAGGAATATAACATACAAGATATAATAAGTCTAAGAATGAATACAACTCACCCCAACTTCTACTGATGATGGATTCATGCCTATTTACAGATGATCAGGAAGCTGGCCAGTATAGAATTTCAAATGGACTATGATGACGTCTCATTGACTAAGTTGCCAAGACACATAGTCCGTATGTTTCACAAGTGATTGCTTGCACAGGCAGGTTTCATGGATGAAGTTTCTTGCCCAGTTACACTAAATTCCCCTAACCACCCAATCTGGACCCCCCCCCCCCCCCCCCCCCCCGGGGCTCTGGGCTCTTTTGATTAGATTCAAGGGAAAGGCAACTTAAAAACAAACAGTACTGCAGGAGATGCCAGAATATGATTTAACACTTTGCTGTCCATGTTCAATGGTAGTTGAATGCGCTATGCTACTTAAATAATATGGCAAACATATAGATAGTATTACTAAAAATAGCTCATCCAGGTTAGTATGTCATTCCAAAATGGCTGGGCCCATGAGAAACAGTCATTCATTATGGGATTCTAGTCTTCTAGTGTTTTCTAAAACTCCTGCAGGTTTGAAGCATGTAGTCTGGAGCACGGTATGCATTGTGTCATTGTTTATAGTTTGACCTGACGCATCCGAATTCAGTGTAGCTTCTGGGTCACTTTGAGGGGGGAGATACTAGTGAATTAGAAAATAACTCTGAATTTGAGATTGGTAAATTTGTGCCACATACTGAAAGTAATGTTAAAACACACCCATCATTAAATTAAATACAATTTAGCAATTAATTCATGAAATTAAAGGCAGTTATACAGATACAAAACAGTTGCATAAGACATTCACCTACCACTACCTGGCACAGGGAAGACAGTAAAAGCTTGCATCTCCGGGGATTGGATAAGTAAATATCTTAGCTCTTGAAGTAACTCCTGGCAATTTGAAATTCATTCACAAATTGTAAACAAAGATCTATGATGTAAATTTGATTTTTATTCAAGATGATAACATCAATTTCTGAAATATTTGCAAAAACCCATGGTAATGGGAGAAAGTACACCCTGGACAGCTGATCAGCAAAGTGTTAACACACTATCTATTGCCTTAGGGCAGGATTTGGGAACCTTTTTGTCTGAGAGAGCCATGGACACCACATATTTTGAAAAGTAATTCTGTGAGAGCCATACATTATGTTTAAAACTAAAAATTCAAGTAAATGTGTACATTTTTCGTAATTTCAACACTAAAAGTACAATAATTATGTCTCTGAATTCTTTTTAATAATCAATAATAATGCTGTTGCTAATCAATAATGAGTGTTTATTACCATTAATACGACTTCTGTTGCTGAGCTGTAGTCAGTGGCGTAGCGAGGGGGGTGCGGAGGTGCGGACTGCCCCGGGCGGCATCATCGGGAGGGCGGCAAATTTATTTTCGTCCAGTCTTTCACAATCACTGACATATTGTTTTAATGTCACAAGGGCGGAAAATTATGATTCCGCCCCGGGCGCCATTGACCAACGCTACGCCACTGGCTGTAGTAGACTTTAGCTCATTTGTAGAATGAAATATTGATATGCAATTAATATGTAGATTAAAGAAGTCTAAAGAAACATTTTTTTTATAATCCAACATTTGTCTGCGAGCCAGATGCAGCCATCAATAGAGCCACATCTAGCTCGCGAGCCATGGGTTTCCGACCCCTGCCTTAGGGTTTCCTCTTCCTTTGGATTTTCTGTAGGGGTTTACTCTTATAGCCCGAGGGACTACATGCTAACCTCCTAGGCAGTGGGAATTTTCTGTTGGGATTGACTCTCTTAAGATACCCCTATGCTAACCCGTAATGGGAAGGGTGAATAAATAAGACAGAAGTAATAAAACTGAGACAAGACACACAGTGACAATAATTTTTTTCACAGGTGAGAGGTTATCAAGCCCATTTCCCAACATTTCCTAATCACCTTATCTGACATGTCCATAAAGAAGACAATGGTCCTATTCTTTGCACTCGGAACTAGAAGTCCAGGTCCCAGTTGTCAGACATAGAACTTTTTATGAGGGAAACACTATATAAACATGGGGTTCTGTGTTCTATATAAACATGGGGTTCTGTGTTCTATATAAACATGGGATTATGTATTCTATATAAACATGGGGTTCTGTGTTCTATATAAACATGGGATTCTGTGTTCTATATAAACATGGGGTTCTATGTTCTATATAAACATGGGATTCTGTGTTCTATATAAACATGGGATTCTGTGTTCTATATAAACATGGGGTTCTGTGTTCTATATAAACATGGGATTATGTATTCTATATAAACATGGGATTATGTATTCTATATAAACATGGGGTTCTGTGTTCTATATAAACATGGGATTCTGTGTTCTATATAAACATGGGGTTCTATGTTCTATATAAACATGGGATTCTGTGTTCTATATAAACATGGGATTCTGTGTTCTATATAAACATGGGGTTCTGTGTTCTATATAAACATGGGATTATGTATTCTATATAAACATGGGGTTCTGTGTTCTATATAAACATGGGGTTCTGTGTTCTATATAAACATGGGATTCTGTGTTCTATATAAACATGGGGTTCTGTGTTCTATATAAACATGGGATTCTGTGTTCTATATAAACATGGGGTTCTGTGTTCTATATTCCTGTTCAGATTTCATCTCCATATATTTAGTGGAGAATATAGAACATAATACAGTGGAATTCCATTATAACAACTTGGTCCGGGCAGACAAAATATGTATGTAATAACAGACATTTGCTATATACAGTACAAACAATATAGAATAAATATAATTGGGGATTTTGAAAAGTGTTGTTACATAGGGAAATTTGTTATACAAGAATGCTCTATAGAGGGATTGCACTGTATTTAGGCCATTCAGTCATAAACAGGATGGTTCTTTCCAGAAAACGACAATATTATGGCCATGTTAAACATCATGACAACCTAGAGATGACCATAATGGAGGGGATGAATCCAGGGAGTCGAACAAGGAGGCAGAACAAGAAGAAGGTGAATGTAAGACACGAAAGACCACCTGAACATGACAGTAACAGAAGCAGGAAGACTAGCTCAAGATTGACAGAAGTTTCAGAAGGCTGTTATGGCTGCTACATCCTGTTCAGGATAGGCTAACTGTTGATGATGAGTCATATGGACTGTACTGCAGGCTTTTATACGATTAGATGTCTGCATACTTCTTCTTCAATGTTCATTCTCAAACTCCCGCTGGATCTCTCATATAACAAGACAATTATTCTAGATTGCCAGCAGGATGCAGTCCAGAAAAAGGAAAATATGTTATGTTATTGTCATATTTGCACCAATGACCCAACACATCTGTCTTCAGAGGAGTCTGCAATTAATATAATATCAATATGGTTCTATAAACACACACACACAGACCCACCTCCCTGTGAGTATGAGGCTTCTTCAGAAAGAATCTCATACTCCTAAGAGTTGAAGTTACCTGGGTAAGAAAGCACTGGAGGAGCCCTCCTCTCACCCCCAGTAAAAATTATAGATAGGAAATAAGAGCTTGATTGTGATTCCTGCAAATTGAAACAAGAGCTTGACTGTGATTCCTGCAAATTGAAACAAGTGAATAGTCTGCAGTATGCTTGGAGATTATAAGAATCTCACGGCAAAGTTCCCAACAGAGTAGAAGGTTATCCAGCTTGTGACATTGACCCTCATACCACATTGTCCAACAATCATATGGGAGTTGCAATCATATGGGACTTACAATCATATGGGACTTGCAATCATATGGGACTTACAATCATATGGGACTTGCAATCATATGGGACTTGCAATCATATGGGACTTGCAATCATATTGGACTTACAATCATATGGGACTTACAATCATATGGGACTTACAATCATATGGGACTTACAATCATATGGGACTTGCAATCATATGGGACTTGCAATCATATGGGACTTACAATCATATGGGACTTACAATCATATGGGACTTGCAATCATATGGGACTTGCAATCATATGGGACTTGCAATCATATGGGACTTGCAATCATATTGGACTTACAAAAGATTTTAAAAATATCCCAATCATAATGCGAGAGAAATACAAATCTGACTGAGCTCAAAGTAAATCTCCACCACATCACACCTAGAAAAGAGACCAAAAATCACACTCATACTCCCTCATCATACTCCCTCATCATACTCCCTCATCACTACTCCTTCATCATACTCCTTCAACATACTCCCTCATCATTACTCTTTCATCATACTCCCTCATCATTACTCTTTCATCATACTCCCTCATCATTACTCTTTCATCATACTCCCTCATCATTACTCTTTCATCATACTCCCTCATCATTACTCTTTCATCATACTCCCTCATCACTACTCCTTCATCATACTCCCTCATGGTACTGTCATAATCATCATAAAAAAGTAGACTCAAATAGCGTAGAGGATCCCCTTTGTTGTACTTGGGTTGCCCCATATGTGCTTCGTCCCTCTCAACAAAGCAGCACACCGTCTGCAGAGAGTAACTAATATGTACCTCCAAAAAATAAATTCTTTATAAACAAAGATGAAGCAAGTCATTTCAGATCCAGGACTTCTTGAACACTAAGCAAAAAGTTTAACCACTACGCCAATGTGATTCCCATCATCATTGTCTTTGCACCTGAACTACATACAAAGAAAAAAGTACAATATGCAGTACATTCAAGAACATGAGAAAACTACGTGTGTTAACATTCAACCAAATCCAAAGACCATGAGAAAACTACATACCGGTATGTTAACATCCAACCAAATCTCAAGAACATGAGAAAACTACATGTGTTAACATTCAACCAAATCCAAAGACCATGAGAAAACTACATACCGGTATGTTAACATCCAACCAAATCTCAAGAACATGAGAAAACTACATGTGTTAACATCCAACCAAATCTCAAGAATATGAGAAAACTACATACCAGTAGGTTAACATCCAATCAAATTCAAGAACATGAGAAAACTACATGTGTTAACATCCAATCAAAACTCAAGAACATGAGAAAACTACATATGTTAACATCCAACCAAATCAACATGAGAAAACTACATGTGTTAACATCCAATCAAAATTCACGAACATGATAAAACTACATGTGTTAACATCCAACCATATCTCAAGAACATGAGAACACTACATGTGTTAACATCCAATCAAATCACAAGAACATGAGAAAACTATCCGTACATATATTTATACATGCAAACAAATTACAAACTAAATATGGGAGTTATAAAATGTAAAACTTTGTCCTACGTGACCATGAAACATGAATAATTAACAAACAGCTATTGGTGCTGTAACCTGATATCTGACTGAAGCTATTGGTGCTGTAACCTGATATCTGACTGAAGCAATTGGTGCTGTAACCTGATATCTGACTGAAGATATTGGCGCTGTAACCTGATATCTGACTGAAGTTATTGGCGCTGTAACTTGATATCTGACTGAAGTTATTGGCGCTGTAACCTGATATCTGACTGAAGCTATTGGCGCTGTAACCTGATATCTGACTGAAGCTATTGGCCCTGTAACCTGATATCTGACTGAAGCTATTGTCGCTGTAACCTGATATCTGACTGAAGCTATTGTCGCTGTAACCTGATATCTGACTGAAGAACAATGAGGAAGAAATTGATGCTGTTGACATGTGAATACTGTAAATGGACGAATAGGGTTTGTCCATAAAGTACATCAGCAACGTTTCAAAGTTTTTGCCAATATTTGACCCACCTACCCACTATTTGTCAACACATTTCAAGACTTTGAGAATTCCACCCCCCACCGGCCTAATTATGCCATAATTATTTTTAGCTTCAACACCCCCCCCCCTTTCCACAACAATTTTGTTGCAGGTAATTTATGAATAAATGCCTACATGATATCTTTCACATATTTAGAGAATTGTTTCACATATTTAGACAATTGTTTCACATATTTAGACAATTGTTTCACATATTTAGACAATTGTTTCACATATTTAGACAATTATTTCACATATTTAGACAATTATTTCACATATTTAGACAATTATTTCACATATTTAGACAATTATTTCACATATCTAGAGAATTGTTTCACATATCTAGAGAATTGTTTCACATATCTAGAGAATTGTTTCACATATTTAGAGAATTGTTTCACATTGTTAGACAGTTTTTTCACATTCAAGCAATTTAATTGGTCTATACAAAATGTATTGTTGATATCAACTTTTATCAACCACTCCCTCCCCTGCCCAACAACTGTCAAACTTTTTCAGACACCTCCTCCCAACTTATCCAACTTGTTTCTTGATGTAATTAATGGAGAGCCACATGAGGGGGAGGGGGGGGGGGTAACAACATTGGAAAAAATTAAACAAACAATAAGGAGTTGTGACACTTTGTATGAAAAAAGTAACATTTCAAGGAAATAAAGATCAAACAAATACATGTATAATATTTTGGGCATATTAATAGATAAAACACCGTGGTGAAGACCTTACTTGAAGGTAGAGTTGAGGGGATGGTGAACAAGAGGTATGCAGAAATACAAGTGGAGAGAAACATCAAGGGATGGGCACTTTCAGTCTTATATAGTACACCACCAAGGCACGAGACAGATGATTTTGGAAGTTTTTTGCAGCCAACCTTAGTTACGGAAACGGTATTTGATGATGATGATGGGTACATACCATATTCAAAACATCCCCAGTTTTACCGTGACCATCGACTTATATAAAATTTGTTGAAACAGCCTAAAAATGACTCATTTGAGTTTCCTTGATTTTCATTGGCTGTTGACATGAGTTATACACACACAGTGACCAATGAAAATCACTGGAACAGTCACAATAATTTTTAAGGTTATTTTTGTTCTTAATTCATCATCATCAAGTGCCGTCTCCGCAACGAAGGTTGGCTGCAACGTATCTCCAACATCTCCTGTCTCTTGTCTTGGTGGTGCACTCTGCTAGACTGTAACCTGTCCATCGTGTAATGTTACTCTCCCACTTGTATCTCTGCCTACCTCTTGCTCGCTTCCCTTTGACTTTACCCTCAAGTAAGGTCTTCAATAAGGTGTCATGTCTTTTAATGTGTCCAAAGTATTTTATTTGCCTGATCTTTATTTCTCTTAGTAGTTCTTTCTTCATATTAAGTGTTTTTAGCACCTCTTTATTTGTTTTCTTCTCTTTCCATGATGTTCTCCCTATTCTTCTATATACCCACATCTCAAATGCATCAATTTTGTCTTCTAATTGTTTATTTAGTGTCCATGTTTCTGAGCCATACATTAATATGGAATAGATGTAGCATTTTATAATTCTCATTTTTAACTTGTTTGTAATTTGTTTAGATATTAATAATTTCCTCATGTCATTGAAGGTACTTTTAGCCATTCCTATTCTTAATTAGCAGGTATTATAATAACGATGGCTTTGGGTTAGCCCGAGGAAAGGAAACTGGCGATAAGACCTAAATCTGAAACGAGTTCCGACATTTATCTTGTTATCTCCCGTGAATTCCATGAAAGAATTTCGTTGAAAATGTTACCTTCTTCGTGTGTCAAGGTCATATCAGGCTTAAAGAGTTAAATAGTGTCATTGTTGCAAACACCATGGACAATCAAATATATTTGCGCCTCAGTTCTCCTGTGTATAATTTATCTAATCTAGTCTCATTCATACCGAGTCTATCGACAATGAGTCATGAGGTCGTAAATAGAATCGTCCTTCTAAAATAAATTTACTTGACCTTTCCTGAGATTTTCATTGGCTGTCTATATATATTCACATATTAAAATCACGGGGAAAGTCAAACAAATGATAATATAGAAACATTAAAGATTTATTATTATAGAAAAAAATTATACGACAACAAATGGAACTTGAATCAGATCCGTTCAGCTGGCTCCTAGTCGCCTCGCAACATGAGCGAACACGTTTTACGTATTCTACCACATCCGCATGTCTTCAGGAAAAGACAAATAGTGTGACGTTAGAAGGACGATTCGCATGTCTTCAGGAAAAGTCAATCACGGTAGAAAGTTGATCCGCATGCCTATTCATGGTTTATTTTGCTGTTTTTCAATCTGCAGGGGAGAGAACAGAATATACATAGCAAATCTGTGTTTAAAGTTGCAAGTGTATTTTCTACGTTTCGCGTGTCTTAACCATCAGAGACCATTCATACGACGGGATGCCTCGGCGTTGTAACATGCAGAGTTGGAGTTATGAGCTTAAGTTCTCTGCCAAATATACTTTCTTGTCTGGTGTCCACAGTCCACCTCCTGGCCATGGTCACTGGAATGATGGGGCAGCCTGCTATTTATTCCTCGTAAGCCATGCGATTCTCCAATGAACATAGGTTCTGCACAGACAATGAACATAGGTTCTGCACAGACAATGAACATAGGTTCTGCACAGACAATGAACATAGGTTCTGCACAGACAATGAACATAGGTTCTGCACAGACAATGAACATAGGTTCTGCACAGACAATGAACATTGGTTCTGCACAGACAATGAACATAGGTTCTGCACAGACAATGAACATAGGTTCTGCACAGACAATGAACATAGGTTCTGCACAGAAGTGCCTTTCACGATACCCCATGTGCCATATGTTTTAAGCAGGGACATCACATAACCGTTGACAGCTAGGTCTATGGTCATAGTTGAAGCTCGTCTGGTTTTCCCCAACGTAATGTGCAATGATAGGTTCTCTAAATTTTGCACCACTAAGCAACCAAACTACTATCACATTTTCTTGACCTATAACCGCTGTTTGGGTCAGTATCGACCTGACAATAGACACACACCACACACATCTTAAATTATACAAATACTGTGCCAGTAAGAGCCTCGTTCTAGCGACAATAATCCACGACCAAACAAACATAACCTATCTAATCTAAGAAAACACACAATCTGGCTTAGATGCTGGATTCTTCCCAAGTCTACCTTATCTGTTATGTATGCATTTTGATTTCGCGACTGTTAAAAAACAGGAGACATTCTTTAAAGCTAATTTGTTATCAAGATGGCGGCTGATTTCTCACGGGCCAAATAATACACGAAGATGCCACGTTTAGCAGTTTCAGACGGTTGAAAATAGAGGGAATCGAATTATTCATGTGTTTGTTATGTGCCACATATTCTTCTCTATTTTATATCAATTTTTTGGTGTTTGTATGATATTATGAGTTCATATGAAGACATTATCTAGAGTTTTACGTTATAAGTGGGAAACTAGAAGCAACAGAGATATGGTTATATTGAAGAATGCTGAGAATATCGTGGACAGCTAGAAAAACTAATGTGGAAGCGTTGAAAGAGTCAAATGTGAAACGGAGTTTAATTAATAATATAAGAAAAAGACAATTTTCATTTTTTGGTCACTTCATGAAACAGGCAGGTTTTGAGAACTTAGTCAAAATAGACAAGATTGAAGGCAACAGAGACAGATGGCGACAACGTAAGAAAATAGTAGACAGTTTGACAACCTGTCACGGCAGGGAAACAACAACGATCTTGATACATACTAGACAGAGAGCTGTGGAGAGCCACGATCGCCTACGCCAGCCGGCATGGCACCTGATGATGATGATACGTTCAGAAATACACTACATGCATGTTCTGTTTGTTGTCTAGATCAGATGTAGCATCCTAAAAAAAAAACTCACAATAGCATCCTAATAAAATCATATCTAACAAATTGTAACTAAGGGGTATCTGCGCTACCTATCTTAGTGTTCACATCTAACAAAATTGCCAAATTGGAAAATCACTACAGCAAAAAAAAAAAAAAAGGGGTTGATCGATAAGTGATGAGTTGAGTATCTTACCAACTATAGTAAAGTCAAGTTAACCCATACCATTTAACTGCCGTAGGGGTGTAAGATGTTAGCGTTCTCATATTTCGGAGACTGCTACATGAGAACGGCAACCATCTCCTCTCCCTCGCAGTCTTTGCTTCCTGGACTGACTCGGTACCTATTTCAGGCTGGATCGATACTCGGTACCCATTTCAGGCTGGATCGATACTTGGTACCCATTTCAGTTTGTCAGTCTATAGGTCAACGTGTTCTTCTTCTTCTGTCTTCGTTCTCAATCTCATGTAGTTTAGCAGGATGTAGCCAATAGAAAGAAATGTTTTGTGTACCTGGTTAGCAGGATGTAGCCAATAGAAAGAAATGTTTTGTGTACCTGGTTAGCAGGATGTAGCGAGTAGAAAGGAATGTTTTGTGTACCTCGTTAGCAGGATGTAGCGAGTAGAAAGGAATGTTTTGTGTACCTGGTTAGCAGGATGTAGCGAGTAGAAAGGAATGTTTTGTGTACCTGGTTAGCAGGATGTAGCGAGTAGAAAGAAATGTTTTGTGTACCTGGTTAGCAGGATGTAGCGAGTAGAAAGAAATGTTGTGTGTACCTGGTTAGCAGGATGTAGCGAGTAGAAAGAAATGTTTTGTGTACCTGGTTAGCAGGATGTAGCGAGTAGAAAGGAATGTTTTGTGTTCCTGGTTAGCAGGATGTAGCGAGTAGAAAGGAATGTTTTGTGTCATAGTTTACAAGTTTGTTACGACATCTGCGTATTCGAGTTTGACACATCCGGTTTGAGACTTCCTTTTTGTTAACTTTGAGTTATTGAATGGGACACCCGACACAACCGCTAAACTTTCTTAGATACCTTTAACAACATAACTGACAGGTATGATGATGATAAAATAATCTCTTTAACTGTGAGCAGGTAAATGTTGATAGCTCGGTCTGTCAGGCAAAATCGCAGGTTCTTTTTAGTTGTGTAACTGAGGTGACGCATGGCCTACTGAAACGGCACTCCTTCCAGACCTAAGTTGTTCTATGGTTGACCTGAAGCGAATAATTCAATTCATTGAAGCTATTGGCGCTGTAACCTGATATCTGACCGAAGCTATTGGTGCTGTAACCTGATATCCGACTGAAGCTATTGGCGCTGTAACCTGATATCTGACTGAAGCTATTGGTGCTGTAACCTGATATCTGACTGAAGCTATTGGCGCTGTAACCTGATATCTGACTGAAGCTATTGTCGCTGTAACCTGATATCTGACTGAAGCTATTGGTGCTGTAACCTGATATCTGACTGAAGCTATTGGTGCTGTAACCTGATATCTGACTGAAGCTATTGGCACTGTAACCTGATATCTGACTGAAGCTATTGGCACTGTAACCTGATATCTGACTGAAGCTATTGGCACTGTAACCTGATATCTGACTGAAGCTATTGGTGCTGTAACCTGATATCTGACTGAAGCTATTGGTGCTGTAACCTGATATCTGACTGAAGCTATTGGCGCTGTAACCTGATATCTGACTGAAGCTATTGGCGCTGTAACCTGATATCTGACTGAAGCTATTGGCGCTGTAACCTGATATCTGACTGAAGCTATTGGCGCTGTAACCTGATATCTGACTGAAGCTATTGGCGCTGTAACCTGATATCTGACTGAAGCTATTGGCGCTGTAACCTGATATCTGACTGAAGCTATTGGCGCTGTAACCTGATATCTGACTGAAGCTATTGGCGCTGTAACCTGATATCTGACTGAAGAACGATGAAGAAGAAGAATGTAATGTTGCACCAAAGGCATGGATGTGCAAGGAAGGTTTACTGATCTGGGCTTAACCCCCAAAAGGAGGGGTTCTAGTGTGCCAGTGTCCCAGAATTACCACATCCTGCCAGCAGCACAGCATACACATCTTGGCCAAATATTTCATCGATGTTCTGTCAGATTTATTCACCCACCCTCAGTGATGACACCCGCAGTGATGACACCCACAGTGATGACACCCTCAGTGATGACATATCTAGCAAACTCCGTCACATAGGAGTCTGTCACAAAATGACATATGTACAATATCTGCTTGCACCCATTCGTCATCCGTGAGGATTACTTGATAAAAGACACAAGGAAAAAATTGAGACAAGATGTGACAATAATGATTTTTTTAACAGGTGATAGGTTTCAGCATATCCCCAACCTTCCTTAGTAGCCTCCTGCGACATATCTGGAAAAGAAGACAGTGGGTCTATTCTTTCCTCCCTGAGCTGAAGAGACGTATAACCCCCGGGTGGATTGACATCTCAAATGTTGATATTCTTTTCACTCCTTTCAGCCACTTCAACAAACGTGTGATCCACATTCTATTCAGGCTGAAGTGGTGATCCACGTTCTATTCAGACTGAAGTGGTGGTCCACGTTCTATTCAGACTGAAGTGGTGATCCACGTTCTATTCAGACTGAAGTGGTGATCCACGTTCTATTCAGACTGAAGTGGTGATCCACGTTCTATTCAGACTGAAGTGGCGATCCACGTTCTCTGCAAACTGAATTGGTGATCCACGTTCTCTGCAAACTGAAGTGGTGATCCACGTTCTATTCAGACTGAAGTGGTGATCCACATTCTATTCAGACTGAAGTGGTGATCCACGTTCTCTGCAAACTGAAGTGGTGATCCACGTTCTATTCAGACTGAAGTGGTGATCCACGTTCTATTCAGACTGAAGTGGTGATCTACGTTCTATTCAGACTGAAGTGGTGATCCACGTTCTATTCAGACTGAAGTGGTGATCCACATTCTATTCAGACTGAAGTGGTGATCCACGTTCTATTCAGACTGAAGTGGTGATCCACGTTCTATTCAGACTGAAGTGGTGATCAACGTTCTATTCAGACTAAAGTATTGAATATACTCAACAAAAAAACACACATTTTTTCATGTTACTATAATTTTTCAGATTTACGGCCCGTATCAGTTTCTTCTACTCCCTCCTCGTCCCTATAACATCTCCGTTATCATCCTCTTTTCCCTCATTTCCCTCTCATATATCCTCCCATATCTTTCCACTGTAACGTTTCTTACAATAATTAATTTTAACGTACCCGACAAATCTTGAAAGGCAGTTTATCTTGTTTTTTTCCCTTCTCTAAGACCCTCCCTGCCTTGTATTCCTCGTGCGTCACTCCCTCTCTTATTTAATCACGGGATAGAGAAAATGTTTTCAGGAACTTCTGTCAGAGAAACGAATGACACGCGATGGGCGGACAGGACAGTGAGTTCTTCCAATCTAACCCGGACATGGGTGAGTAGTGTTAGATTGTGCTGTGTGCTATTCTGCCATTATGTGAGTAATTTTTGTGATGTTATTAATAATTTAATGTATCGTTTACGCACACTTAAAAATAAAATATTGTTTACCTGCTTTTAGCGACGCAGGGATGAAATACTTGATACCTCATAACACTAGACCAAGGTATGTTTAGGTGTGATAAATCAGGTTTGTTTTCAACGAAGTTTGTGATGACGTTATTCTGATAGAATAAAGAGACGCAGATATGTGAAGTTCTCAATTCGCAACTCTTTATATCCGTAATGGTTTCCTGCTCTGTCATAAAGTATTTAGAAGTAACTTTACAAATTGAGGTTTTAATGGTTTACAGGCATATGGGAATTTTGCAGAGCCACTGAAATGTGAGAACGCTAACATCTCACACCCCTACGGCATTAATAAATGTTATGGGTTACTTTACTTTTTATAAGGGGATCTGCTTAACTGGCCTTCGTAGCGGTTTGACGGAGATAGGGAGTTTTAATAAAGTATGTTAAAAAATGTGCACATGAGCAGGCTCTTGCTAAAGTTTTTCTTCCTATAATTCAGTGAGTCACGTCATGTTTTATTGTGGTTTATTGCAAGGCTCTAAATCTGCACGTTATCTGAATGTCTTGTCTTGTGCTCATGTATAATATATTTGTCTCACTACTTCAACTATTTTTGCTATTAGTTGGGTACGCTAATGTTTTAATGTTCCAACCACTTGACTATATGACAGCCCTAACTACTTGACTGACTATATCACAGCACTAACCACTTGACTATATCACAGCACTAACCACTTGACTATATGACAGCCCTAACTACTTGACTATATGACAGCCCTAACTACTTGACTGACTATATCACAGCACTAACCACTTGACTATATGACAGCACTAACCACTTGACTATATGACAGCACTAACCACTTGACTATATGGCAGCACTAACTACTTGACTATATGACAGCACTAACCACTTGACTATATGGCAGCACTAACTACTTGACTATATTACAGCACTAACCACTTGACTATATGACAGCCCTAACCACTTGACTATATCACAGCACTAACCACTTGACTATATGACAGCACTAACCACTTGACTATATGACAGCACTAACCACTTGACTATATGACAGCCCTAACCACTTGACTATATGACAGCACTAACCACATGACTATATGACATCACTAACAGCATGACTATGAGACAGCTCTAACAAATTGAAAAGTGTTTTAACAACTTGACTATAGAGCTATATCCACTTGACGAGTATTTTTAACAACTTGGACTATATAACGGTCAGCAAGCCTCCAAGACCGTTTCTGCGAGCACTTACACAGCATTAAACACCATTCGGGCTATCCTGTGAACGTTCATTTCAACGGCACAGGTCATCGGGGTGCCCACGATATTCAGGTGACGGCCATCAAAGCATGCTTCTACGACGATTGGACTCATCTGGCGCTTGAGAACCGCTATATATATATATGAATTTGACACCCCGAAGCCTTTAGGAATTAATAAGCGCTTGACATACACATAACATCGGGTTGTTCCGTCGTTTATCTGTCTCGTTTTCACATGTATTCGGGTCTTCTTCTTCTTCATAGTTCATTCTCAAACTCCTGCTGGATCTCCCTTGTAGCAAGACCAATGTCCTACTAGATTTCTAAAGGATGTAGTCCAGAGAATGGAAATGCGTTGTGTCGCCGATTTATTTGCGCCAAAAGCAAATAACAGCATGGTGGAATAAAATAACAGCATGGTGGAATGAAGAAGTCAAAAAAGCCACTAAAGAAAAGAAACAACAATATAAGAAATGGGTCAAAAGCAAAAACCAAGTAGATTACATAGAATACAAGACAGCAAAAGCAAATGACAAGAAAGTCATTAAAACTGCCAAAATCAACTCATGGAAAGAATATGCTCAAATGCTCAAAGCCGATTATAAAAATGTACAAAAGAGGTTCTACAAGAAAATAAAGAACATGAGAAACAAAGAAGATATATATGAACCGACAGAAATAATAAATGATGAAAACGGTAATGCACTAAAAGAACCAAAGCAAATTATGGAAAGATGGCAACAATATTTCAAGGAACTACTAAATCTAAAAGAAGGAGATGAAGACACAACAATAAACACTACAGCAGTGAACCTAGAAGCAAATATAATACTATCAGAAATAGAAAATGCAATAAACAAAGCACCAATTAACAAGGCAGCATGCTCTGATAACATACAAACAGAACTTATCAAAGCAGCAGCAGAGAGCTGGAAAAAATGGTTACACCGACTTTTTAATGTAATATGGAAGAAACAAGAAACAGCAGAAGACTGGAGGAATGCGACAATCATTCCCATATGGAAGAAAAAAGGCAGTAAGAGAGACTGCACAAAATACAGAGGGATATCCTTACTAAGCCACATAGGAAAGATTTTTAACAAAATATTAGAGCAACGACTACGAACATATATTGAACCACAACTTCAAAACACCCAAATGGGCTTCCGTAAGAACAAAAGCTGTGCGGATGCTATCTTTACACCTAGACAACTAACAGAAAGAGCCACAGAAAACAACACAGAATTATATATCGCATTCGTAGACCAAGAAAAGGCATTCGACAGAGTAGACAGACAACAACTATGGAAAACACTATCAATATACGGAGTACCAGAACATTTAATCAACATATGCAAGGGCATTTATGCAAATAGCCAATGTGCAGTAAGAACAAATGCAGGTGTGTCCAATAAGTTCCAAATTCAATCAGGAGTTCGCCAGGGATGTGTCCTATCCCCTGTACTTTTTATAACATGTATCGACCACATCTGTAAACTAAAAAGTACCAACGAAGAAGATAACATAAAAGACAAATTGAACGAACTACTCTTTGCAGACGACCAAGTACTAATAGTGACACCAGAAGAACAATTGCAAGACCATATGAACAAACTCCACACAACATGTCAAAAATTCAACATGAAGATTAATATTGAAAAGACTGAAATAATGGCAATAGCAAAGAAAGAAAGAAATATCACTATCTCCATCGATGATAAACACATTAAACAAGTAAATGAGTTCACTTACTTAGGAAGCATTATATCGAGTGAAGGAAAAACCAGTAAAGAGATACAAAATAGATGCAACAAAACATACCAGATCCTAGGACAGATGACACGCATTTTCAAGAACAAAAATGTAAACATAGACAATAAAGTTGCATTATACAAGACTATTATTATTCCATCACTATGCTACCAGTGCCAAACCTGGACAGTGACAGCACAAGACAAAATAAAAATAGTGACAACAGAAATGATATGTCTACGAAGAATACTCGGAGTGTCATTAAGAGATAGAATTAGAAACGATAACATCAGACAGATAACCAAAACAATACCAGTATTGGAACACATCAAAAGACAACAGATCAAGTGGTTTTCACACGCTTCCAGACTACCGACAGATAGCATGCCACAAATGGTCATGACACACAGACATCACGGTTATAAAGCCAGAGGCAGACCATGTAAAAGATGGATCACGGAAATCAAAGAAGCCACAGGAACAAGCTTACAAACAGCGCACAAGAAGGCCATCTCCAGAGAACTCTTCCACCCCTGACGCTGCAATGCAAACAAGGGACACAGCGTATAGATAGATAGAATGGCCCAACACATCCGTCTTCGGCGGGGTATTCGGGTCTGTTTTTGTATGCTTCCTTTTTCTGTACATTTCCTGTTTTTATCACCTTTTACCTCATTTTTATAATTTCAGCCATTTTACTAGACATGTGAACGCAAGTTGTGTAGCCCCTACTTGTCGTTTTTTATTTATATTTATTTGTGATCCTTGATAAAGACCTTTCGGTCGAAACGTCCATTTGTGTGTGTACCTATGTTTGTTTCGTATTATTAGTAAAACTTATTACCCCGTTTGAAGCTTTACCTGTTGGATTTCAGTTTTACGCAGTGAGTACACATTTTGTATCAATGTAAGCCAGGCAGTCCTTAGTCTGAAACTTTACAAGTGTATCAATGTTGGCCACGCAGTCCAAAGTCTGAAACTGTACAAGTGTATCAATGTTGGCCACGCAGTCCAAAGTCTGAAACTGTACAAGTGTATCAATGTTGGCCACGCAGTCCAAAGTCTGAAACTGTACAAGTGTATCAATGTTGGCCACGCAGTTTAAAGCCTGAAACTGTACAGGTGTATCAATATTGGTCACTATTGGTTGCACAGTCCAAATTACTACATAATTTCAACACACGATCAAGCCTCAGTGTGAAGATGGCGCTTAATCTGATCTAGACAGTAGACAGGAAATATTCAATGTTTATTGTGAACAAAAATTTAATGTGAAGAAAGACGAATCTAGGAAACGGGCTATTACGTTTTTCATATTACTGGTAACACATATGATGCAACACAACACTTGACGTTTCGATCATAATGCCTTTATTAAGAGCTCAACATAAAGTAATGAATAAAGAATGGTCATGTCTACTTTCAGATAAAATTGTTTCATGTGTTATATGTTCCTTTCTTTATAAAGAATGTATATTTGTGTGTTTTATCACGTGTGTTACATGTGATTAGCAAAAGCTCCATCATTCTTTTCCTAGTTTCGTTTCTTGGATTGCATTTTTTCATCTTTTATAAGTTTATCAATTATAAGTTTAATATGAAGTTAGTGTTTTTCTTTCTGATCACGACAGCAGACCAAAAATATTCACGTCATTTATAACTTTCAGTGTGAAGAATAAGAATGTGGAGATGCTACAGGGTCTGATCTAATGAATATAATGAATATACACAAATTATTTAGATATTTATTAATGAAACAATAATTTAACTGCGGAGACGACACATTTTGACCATGTAGAAATTCATTTGTTATCAGAGCCAGTACCAGCTATCAGAGCCAGTTTTCCTCACCATATAAAACCATAAATCCTAAAAAATATCGAGCCCTCTATGACGCAGGAACAATTTACGTAGTCCAATTTGGCAACTCGCGGTGACAGTAATTTGTTTTATTGATGCCAAGAGGGCCGAAATTTAATGTCGTAAAAGCCACTTATGAAATGTGGAAATAGCCAATCTGGTATTGAATCTTAGTAAATGTAAATTAGAGTCAAACCTTATGAATGATTCTGAGTTGTGAGAAGAATAAATGCGACAGCCATTGAATTACTAGCTGTCGTAAGGAGCTAGAATACGTCAATAGTTTTTTGTACCATTGTTGCACCCCCATCCCACCTTCTCAACTATTGTCAAAAATTCAGAGACACTACCCCTGCTTAATTTTGTCAAAATTTGTGCAACCACTCCACAACCCTTATTTGGGAAATAAATTTATCGTAAAAAATAAATGTTTTGTTTCGCATTTTTGGACAAATATTTACAATTTAAACAATTAAATTGGTGCACGCAAACGGTATTGTTGACGTCATCTTCTTAACCCCTAAATTTTGGCCTTTTTATGGACAACCCTTAAATGTTGACCTAATTTATGGACAACTCTTAAATGTTGACCTAATGTATGGACAACCCTTAAATGTTGACCTAATTTATGGACAACCCTTAAATGTTGACCTAATTAATGGACAACTCTTAAATGTTGACCTAATTAATGGACAACTCTTAAATGTTGACCTAATTAATGGACAACCCTTAAATGTTGACCTAATTAATGGACAACTCTTAAATGTTGACCTAATTTATGGACAACCCTTAAATGTTGACCTAATTTATGGACAACCCTTAAATGTTGACCTAATTAATGGACAACCCTTACATGTTGACCTAATTTATGGACAACCCTTAAATGTTGACCTAATTAATGGACAACCCTTAAATGTTGACCTAATTTATGGACAACTCTTAAATGTTGACCTAATTTATGGACAGCCCTTAAATGTTGACATAATTTATGGACAACCCTTAAATGATGACCTAATTTATGGACATACAGAAAATCAAGTGCCACGCCGAATGGTGTAGGCAGCCATGTTTCTCTAGGACTTTTTGTCTCTTGTGTTGTCAATAATCTTGGTTGGTGAACTTCTACCGTGCCACGTTACTAGTCCGTCTAGCAACTTTTCTCTTTGTCGCCCACTATCTATTTTCACCTTGATCTGTCCAGTGTATATTAAGTTAAGAGCATCATTAAGAGCTAAGTACATTTTATATGTTTATTTTATTTAATGTCATTTCAATTTATTTGCATTATATCTGATCTATTTCCACTCTATCCGTCCCTTTACTTTTTCTGTGCACTTTCCCCTTCTTAACGTAACACTTTCGTTTTCCCCTCACAATCTATTTTTCCCTTGTAATGCTGTCCTATCTTTGCTTCCTCCGTCCTCCCCTCACTACTGTCCTTCTTCCCTTTTTTTCTTTCTATCATCACCATGTGTGTCTCTATGTAATATTTGTTGACTATGGTCTTTTGTTTATCCTGATGAAAACTTTTTAGTCAAAATGTTGTTGTTAAGTTGCATTACCTACATATTTTTGTAACACGAGTACCTATTTCTGTTCATTTAGATATTTGCTCTGTATTATCTCAGCCACTAATTTCCAGTCTCGAGTTGTTACCCGACACTGTAACTTTTATCTCTCGAAATACCTGGGTAGGGAATCTAATATCAATCATAGCAGATCCTAGGACAGATGACACGTATATTCAAGAATAAAATTGTAAACATAGACACTAAAGTTGCATTATACAAGACTATCATTATCCCATCACTATGCTACCAGTGCCAAACATGGACAATGAGAGCACAAGACAAAATAAAAATAGTGACAGCAGAAATGACATGTCTACAAAGAATACTCGGAGTGTCATTAAGAGATAGAATTAGAAACGATAACATCAGACAAATAACAAAAACAATACCAGTATTGGTACACATCAAAAGACAACAGATCAAGTGGTTTTCACACGCTTCCAGACTACCAATTGACAGCATGCCACAGATGGCCATGACACATAGACGTCACGGGTATATAACGCCAGAGGCAGACCATTTTAAAGATGGATCACAGAAATCAAAGAAGCCACACGGAACAAGCTTATAAACAGTACACAGAAAGGTCATCTCCAGAAAACTCTTCCACCCCTGACGCCGTAAGGCAAACAAGGGACACAGCGTATAGATATATAGATATATAGATAGATAGATAGATGGATGGATGAATGGATGGGTGGGTGGATGGATGGGTGGATGGATGGAG